>CM032625.1:20457546-20999318 GCA_019097785.1 Fraxinus excelsior | reverse complement strand
AACGGCAACCAATATTCCCTTAGGTGGTTTTCAATTTATAAAAATATTGGATGTTTTCAATTTCTTCAAATTCTCAGTATTTTATAGTTCAAATCAACAAGTACAACTTCTTGATATTCGTACACGAAAGAATGAGTATTTGATGTCTATTTTGTGAGATCTTTAGGAAAGAACAGAAACTAGAAGATTGAAAATTCCTTGTTCTCACACTTTCGTAAGTACTACTCTATTGGTATAAGAGATGGGGGTTGTTCATTTGAGCATTTTGCCAAGGAAATGTCAAGACCATCAAGTGTAAATACGTGACAACATGATACAATCCCACAACTATTATAGTTGACCTAACAAAAGAAAAACCAAATCCCCTCAAATATTTGCACAAATTTTCTCCACATAAGCAATGCAGTGAATTTATGGCAGTTTTAGGATTTTAGTGTTTCATGATAATTTTAGATTTTCTTATATTAAGTGTTTTATTATTGTGTTTTGAAATTTTCTTATAGAATAGTAATCTATTTCATTGTATATGTTGGAATGAATGAAAATCAGTTTTCATTTCTTCAGTTTCATCCATGTTTTCATTTCTTTTGTTTCAGCCGTTCTTCAGTTTCCCTTCAGTTTCAGCTGGAAATCAATTTCAGCCATTACATCTTCAGTTTCAGGAATTTATGTAAATCATCTTCAATGTCAATTTATGGCCACCCTCTTCTTCTATGTGTATAAATAGAAGACTCTTGTTGGTTGAAGAGACATACCGAAAACAGCAAACAAAACAAGGAAAAGAAAATCTTTCATCAACTTTCCTCCTTTCGTTTAAACCTTTTCCTTTAGATTCGTTTGAGAGATAGACACAGCGGGTTCGTAGGTCGGTAACGTAGTGCAACGTGGACCGATAACCGATTGTATCCTGGGAATCGAACACCGATCAAAACCTCGTGCACCCCGGTGAGGCGGCGAATTCGATTTAAGGAAACCGTGTGAACACGGGCCTTCGGTTTGATTGATATACTTTGATTCACCATCATTTTATCCAACAAGCTTAAATCGAATTCCATTTGGTGAATCAAATTCTGTTTGTTCTTTAAGTTTCTGCAGTCTTTTTTTCCCCCTGTTCTCGTGCAGTTTTGAAAAAAAAAAAATTCTTCAGTTCATTCGTTTTCTAACTTCTGGTTAATATTTACATAACATGTATTAAGGTAGATTCTTAGTTGATATAGATTTTGGAAGAAGAAAAAAGGAAAAAAAAAACGTATTCAGTTTCTGGATTACTTTTAAAAGGTGGTTTGCATGGTTTTAGATGGTTTCCAATCATTGGTAATAATTGTCCAAATCATTGGTAATGATTGGGTACTTATTTAACAATTATTTAGATTATTGTAATTGGGTAATGATTATATGATTATTTGTTAATGATTATGTGATTATTTATATCATTTGGTAATATATGATTAGATAATGATTATTTAATTTTTTGACAATTATAATTTATGTTTAAATAATTGTTAAAGTTATTGGAAATTTGACTATATAATTTGCTCTCATTTTCAATTCTGAATTTTTTCCGAATTGATAACATAGATTCTGAATCTATCTCTAGTTTACAAACTCACTATTGTTCTAAACTTTTTGTTGTCGTTCTTTAAGGTTAAATGGCGTCACATGGAAATGACGATGTGAACAACAACGCTGTTGGTACCGGTGTACCAAATCCCGCAATGATCGCTGTCAACCCTGTGGGGACCTCGACTGGCATTCCTCCTGTTGATGGGACTATTGGTGGCGGGATTCCTCATGTTGGAGTGAACCCCACTTTGCCTACGGCTGCGGCCTCGGAAATTCAATTTGGCACAATACCCTTGCCAGTACCTAGGGCTGCGGCCTCGGTACCTTTGCCAACGTTTCCACCTCAATTTCCGGTGAATCATGCAATTCGACCGGATAAGTTTGCTGGCACTGATTTTAAGACGTGGCAGAATAAGATGATTTTTTATCTTACTACTTTGGGCCTTGCTCGTTTCCTCACTGAGGATGCCCCTGTCGTGGCCGAAAACGACACTGATATGCATAGGCGTGCGGCTTGGGATGCATGGAAAAGTGCTAATTTTTTGTGTCGCAACTATGTCTTGGATGGACTACAGAATTCTCTGTATCACGTGTATGTGGTAAAGAAGTCTGCCAAGGAGCTTTGGGAGTCCTTAGAAAAGAAGTACAAGTCCGAGGATGCTGGGTCTAAGAAATTCTTGGCCAGTCGGTGCATGGACTTCGAAATGGTTGATTCACGTTCAGTGCAAGTGCAGGAGTATCAAGTGCTTTTGCAAGAAATGCATGCTGAGGGTCTGACTATGTCAGAATCTCTACAGGTGGCTACTGCTATTCACAAGCTACCTTCTCAGTGGAAAGCTTTCAAAAGCTATTTGCAGCATAAGAGGAAAGAGATGTCTTTCGAAGATTTAATTATCAAGCTGCGCATTGAGGAGGATAACAAAAAGGCTGAACGTAAGTCAGGGAATTCTTACTCTGAAAAGGCTAATGTATTGGAACACGGTCAAAGTTCTGGTACTAATAAAGGTCAATCCTTTAAAGCCAAACAGGGTAATGGAAATTGGAAAAAGCAGACCACGAAAGGGTCTCAGTTGAAACCTACCGATGGGGTAGGTAAGAAGCCTAAGTTCCAGTTCAATGGAAAGTGCTTCAATTGTGACAAAGTTGGGCATCGATCAGCAGATTGCCGTCAGCCTCGGAGGGATAACAAGCAGCGCCCTCAGGCTAATATGGTTGGAAATGAGAGAGATCATCTCTCAGATGACATGTCTAACCTAAATCTCACGGCTGTGATTAGTGAGGTTAACCTGGTCGGGTCTAACCCCAAAGAGTGGTGGCTAGACACTGGGGCCACTTGCCATGTTTGCTCCAATAGGAGCATGTTCACTACGTTTGTACCAGTTACAAATGGTGAAAAGTTGTTTATGGGAAACTCTGCAACCTCTGAAATGCTTGGTAAAGGCAAGGTGATCCTGAAGATGACCTCTGGCAGAGAGCTTACTTTGACTAATGTGTTGTACGTGCCGGAGATTCGCAAGAATCTGGTCTCTGGGTCTCTTCTGAGCAAGAATGGTTTCCGCATGGTCTTTGAGGCGGATAAGCTGGTGATTACCAAAATAGGAGTTTATGTTGGGAAAGGCTATATGACTGATGGCCTATTTAAATTGAATGTAATTGCTGTAACCCCAACTATTATGAGTAATGAGAAAACTCCTTCTGTTTACTTGCTTGAGTCTCCTAATTTGTGGCATGGTAGATTAGGTCACGTAAACTACAATGCATTACGTAGACGGATTGTTGGAATGAATGAAAATCAGTTTTCATTTCTTCAGTTTCATCCATGTTTTCATTTCTTTTGTTTCAGCCGTTCTTCAGTTTCCCTTCAGTTTCAGCTGGAAATCAATTTCAGTCATTACATCTTCAGTTTCAGGAATTTATGTAAATCATCTTCAATGTCAATTTATGGCCACCCTCTTCTTCTATGTGTATAAATAGAAGACTCTTGTTGGTTGAAGAGACATACCGAAAACAGCAAACAAAACAAGGAAAAGAAAATCTTTCATCAACTTTCCTCCTTTCGTTTAAACCTTTTCCTTTAGATTCGTTTGAGAGATAGACACAGCGGGTTCGTAGGTCGGTAACGTAGTGCAACGTGGACCGATAACCGATTGTATCCTGGGAATCGAACACCGATCAAAACCTCGTGCACCCCGGTGAGGCGGCGAATTCGATTTAAGGAAACCGTGTGAACACGGGCCTTCGGTTTGATTGATATACTTTGATTCACCATCATTTTATCCAACAAGATAAAGGAGAACGTACAGGTTCGTAGAAAGAAAAAAGTTAAAAAATGAAATTAAGTATTCGAAATTATGTGTCCAAATTCAGGATATTCTTTATGAATCAACTAATGTTTGGTGCCTAATTTTATGACATTCCTAAGTACATCAATGAAAACTAGAAGGTTGTTCATGAATTTCGTTTTTCTCACACTTACATATTACTCTACATCAAATCTTTTGCTCGAAACTGATTTCATCCATGCTAAGGTACCTACCTATGGAACTCATTAACAGCCAATTTGTATATTCATATATGCACGAATGTGCAACAAGCGTTGACCTTGGGAGGATTGTACCATTTTCCATGCCACGTCTATCTTTCCTGTTAGCCACATAATTTGGTTAAGGGAAAATTAGGATTGGGCTTCCCATTTTTTCATGTAATGTGGTTATAGTCTCCAAACTAAAAAAGTGAAGTTTAGGGTCCAAACCCATATAAATCGATAAATACAAATAAACAGCTTATGTAAACTATCAATATAGACGTTAAAATTGCCTATGAGTTTAATGTAACTTAAGGAGAACACAATTTAAGTGTTTTACAAGTGAGCCCTTCAACTTTTCATATGAAAGTAATATGTGAATTTACAACCATGCTACAAGTACATAATCTTACATAATTGGTTACCGAATTGACAAGTAGCAACCCCCTATTGGTGATGGCCCCCTGTCAATTCGGCCACTTGTCAATTCGGTACCTAATTATGTAAAAGATTGTGTAAAACAAGAATAATACCTGAATTTAATATGCACATTTATTGTCTTCACATAAGAGTATCTCCAAGAGGCTCTATATTTTTAAAAAGTATATTCTATCATTTGGAAAATATTTATAAATTTAAAGAGTTAAAATTTTGCAGTACTCCAACAAAATCTTTATATTTAACACTTAATTTTACTATTCCCAACAAATATTTATTATTTTTCTTTATCTTTTATTTTAACTAGCTTTTCTTTATATTATTTTATTGATTTCCTACATTGAAATTTGAAACTTTTTTAATGCATTTAATTATAGAAAGTGTGTTTGACTCTCTAAACTCTCTAAATTAAAATGTTAATTTAAAGAGTTTTTGGAGCATGATTTTAAATGTTGACTCTTTAAAATAGATAACATTTCATCTTTAAAGAGTTTCTTGGAGATGCTCTAAGGAGCTAAATTTACAGATTCAAATATGTTTTGAGATTCAAAACCTTAGCTCTAAATATTGAGATCCATAAACGCACTACATGAAAGGTTGAGAAGTCCGACCATCCTTTTTTCGGTTAATTTAGTAGGATGAAGTGCTTAGATTGAAGCAAAATTAGAGGTTCAATGACTTAAGAATTAATATATACACCCCCCCCCCCCCCCCCCCTCTCTCCTTCTTCCTCAAAATTTTCCCCCAAGATTAGAGGTTCAATGACTAAACTATAATAGGCAATTAACACTGCTTTAACTCGTTGATTACATTAAAAATTCACCACCTTTCTCCAACACAACTTTCAAATAATATGAAAATTTTAGTGAAACACTGAATTTCTTATCTCATGTTTTTTCATGAAAAAATATCAATTGAGGTGGAAGGTTTCTTCAAATTAACAAGAAGGGGTTGGGTCAACTATTCTTAACATTTAAACCTTTTTAACAAAAATCTGTGTTTAATTTTTGAGAATACGTATCTGACTAGATAATGATGCGGCGTGCTAATCTCGAACAATTTAGGTTTAAGTAATAGTGTAAGATAACTAAACTTTATTTTTAAAGAAAAGATTTTTAATTTCAGAAAATGAAACAACTAATGGGAAACTGTAGGATACTAAATGTAGGAGTAATTACTTGAAAATCTTCTTTACATGATACTTGGTTTATTAAGACTTCACTTTATATATCTTTTTGTTACTATTCACTTTTCTGAAAATAATGTTATATGAATATGATACATTTCGTATATTATTATGACAAAAATTGGATTGATTAATGTACAAATTTGTTACATTACTCTCTTCTTTGACCCCTTTATAGTTCAACATTCGGAATGTTGGTAATAAATACCAAATTTGCAAAGGAAAATATTCACGGACCCACATATCACGGGTCAAACAATCTACTAAATCAATTGATTAAAAATACAATAGTATCCATTTTTTAATTTCACAAAATTAAGAAAGAAAATCCTTTGTATCTTTTCCTTTCGACTTATTAATGAAGTGGAATCGAACAAATCGGTCTTGACTTTATCATCACTTCCCTGTTGTACTCGATCACAACCAACACTTGGATTAAGAATCATCATTCTTAACTCAAGCCATGCAGTCTGATCAATTAACGGGATTGACCATTTAGTGCACTTTGATTTGTATTCTCCAAATACTTCGAAGAAGACTTTGGCTTTAAAAATAATCAATGAGGCATTGAATCCATATGAATTTGTTTGAAGACGGCTAACGTTTCCTATTTAAATATGAAAAAACCAAAAGGTTGGAGCTAATATATTCTGTTGAATCCGGTCAGTTGATACTGATCTTAGCCTTTTTCACATTTTTTAATAGCTCATTTGACATTAATAAAATCAACACAGATATTAAGTAAGCCACTAACTAAACTTTGTAAAAATTGTCATATATTTTTCCAACAATCTCCCTCTTTGGCTCAACTTAATTTCAAAAAACAATAGTAGATTCTTAATGTCGTATGTCTTTTTTGACTGTTGATCAAACAATGTATAAGGACTACTCCTCCTTAATCAGATCTCATCGCAATCTTTCTTGACTTCCGGAATTGCTGTCTCTCCCCTTGTGTAGGACTGTAAGCAAAAATCGTCAAACCGAAAAATCGAATCGAAACCGCATTTTAGAAACCGTTGGTTTGGTGCCACGTGGACCCGTCAACGAAATGGTTTTGAACAACGGTTTGGTTTAGGTTTGAGAATTTTAATTGCGGTTTAAAACTAAACCGAACCGGTGAAAAAATATATAAAAATAAAATAAATAATGATATTGTTTTTTTAAAAAAGTCATCCAAATATGCAGAATTCAATAGTTTTGTCATTTGTATGTATTTTTGTCAATTTATAATTTTCTATTATATATATATATTATTATTACCAAATAATCATAATTTATATCTAATAATCTCAAGACTAACATAATTTATCAAAAACTTTTTTCCTCTTTAGAATTCAAATTTTTACAGTTGTTTCTGAGTCTGCATTCTCAAATGGAGGTTAAATACTTGATTCCTTTAAGAGTTTATTAGGTGCAAGGATGGTTGATGCTTGTATATGCGGAAAAAATTGGTTGCAAATTAAGAATGAACATATAGTGTTGTACCAATATTTAGATGAAATGGAAACATTTGATGATTCAATGAAAATTGTGGCAGGTGGTTTATATTTTATATTACCATATTTTTAAATATTCTCTTATCTATCTAGTATCCAATACTATGATGATATAACAAATGCATTTGTTTGACAATTGAGACTATGAATCATGTGTGACAACAATTGGTGTTTGAGTATATGTAAGAAACTGAATTCGTAACACAATACAACAATAAGCTTGTGTAATTCTTATATTTAGATATTATAAACAATTGTTTTATTATTATGGTTGGTCATTCTCTCTGTCTAATCAGTAGTTTTGCTTTTCAAATATGATGATCACGAGATCTTGTTGAATATCATTATATTTTTTGGACTTTATATTTAATTTAGTAGACTTGTATTTTAACGTTATCGTAACGTCTTAGACTAAAATGGCAAACAGCTAAAGGGGTTATGCCATTGGACATAACCGTAGGGATAACTACTAGGACCATAGTCTTCTTCGTAATAGATGGTCCTACTAGTTACAATGTGTTATTAGGAAGGGATTGGATACACAGAAGTCGCTGTATACCTTTATCGCTCCATCAATGCCTAGTTTTCTAGAATGACAAGGGTGAAGCAGAAGTGGTGCAGGCAGATCATAGACTTTTTGTCGCAGAAGCAAACTCAGTGGAAATGTTCATGTACGAAGGAAGTTATGGACCAGTTATAGTAGTTCAGGATGGAGAAGGAATCCAAATTGTTACACAGAGTGAAGAGCCGTTTTCAGTAGATGTACTCACTGAAATGTTCAGTCAAATGAGGCCAAACATGTGGCCCTAGAAGAGCCAGTAATTGGTAAGAGAGTAATCAAAGAGTTTTAGATGAGTTATAAGCAACAAAGGCAAATGGCCGATGTTCAGACCTTCAGAGCCAAATTAATGGTTTTCAATAAAGAATGTAAAGACAAGACAAAAGAAAAAGCAGCCTTGAAGATATTGGGAGATAAATTGGTAGTGTTCGAATTGGAACAGAGCATCGGCTGAGAAGTCAACAAGTTAGATTGTTTAGAAGAAGAAGTGCCTGTAAGGGAAATTGATGATGAAGTAATGAGGATCACCAAGCCTGGATACCCTCAAGCACAAGACCATCTGATTAAAGTGAATATCGGCAATAAAGGGCAAGATTTCCCAACATTCGTCGGCCAGATGCTCGACCAAGAGGTTAGTGATAAATTAATTGCTTTATTAAAGGAATATAAGGATTGTTTTGCTTGAGAATATGAACATATGTCTGATTTAGATAGAGATTTGGTGGAACATAGATTGCCAACCATGCCAAACTTTAAACCTCATAAGCAACCTCCTAGACGCTTTGCTCCAATTGTACTTCCTGAGATTAAGAAAGAAATAGAGCGATTATTAAAAGCAAACTTTATTAGAACAGACAGGTATGTTGAGTGGTTGTCCAATATTGTACTAGTACTAAAAAAGAATGGTAAATTAAGGGTGTGCATAGACTTCAGGAACCTAAACATAGCCACCTCCAAAGATGAATATCTAATGCCTACGGTAGATTCTTTAATAGACTCGACTGCCAAACACGTAATATATTCCTTCATAGATGGGTATTCAGGATACAATCAAATTTATATAGCTGAGGAAGATATACACAAAACTACCTTTAGATGTCCTGGATCTCTAGGATGTTTTAAATGGGTAGTTATGCCTTTCAACCTGAAAAATGCAGGAGCGACTTATCAAAGAGCAATGAACTTGATTTTTCATGATATGATAGGCAAGTTTGTGGAAGTATATGTAGATGATATAGTGGTCAAATCCATTAAAGAAAATGACCATTTTGAACAATTGAGATGTTCATTTGAGCGAATGAGGCAATATAAACTAAAATTGAATCCCTTGAAATGTGCGTTTAGTGTTAATGGAGGAAACTTCCTTGGTATCCTAGTACACAAAAGGGGGATAGAACTTGATAAAAATAAAGCGGAGGTCATTTTAGATGCCAAACCACCTAGCAATAAAAAAGAATTGCAAAGGTTTCTAGGCCAAGTAAACTTTTTAAGACGCTTTATTTCTAATTGTGCAAGGCGAACTAAAGCTTTTTCGCAGCTTTTAAAGCTGAAAAATCAGGACGAATTCGTCTGGAAAGAAGAGCATCAAAAGGCTTTTGAAAGCATAAAGACATATTTATCGAGTCTACCAGTGTTGGTATCGCCGATCCAAGGACGGCCAATGAAAGTATATATATCGGCTGAACAAGAATCAATAACTGGAATGGTCGCACAAGAAGACCAATTTGGTGAAGAAATGACGATTTATTACTTGAGTAGAAGGTTAACAAAATGTGAATGTAAATACTCTATCATAGAAAAATTATGTCTTGCATTGTATTTCACATATACGAAGTTAAGGGCTTATTTACGGCACATAACCGTTTATTTGATTTCTAGAGTAAATTTGGTTAGGTATATGTTCTCTCGCCCTATTTTACACCAAAGGGATGGCCTTTGGACTTTAGCGTTATCAGAATTCGAAATACAATACATATCCCAAAAGGCAATAAAAAATCAGGCTTTGGCTAACTTTCTGGTCGATCATCCATGCCTTGACATATCTGAAAAAATTGAATTGGAAATCGATTCATTCGAATTAAAACCTTGGGTTTTAAACTTCGATGGGTCAAAAACCTCTAAAAGTGTAGGAGTAGCGTTGATAAATCCTTTAGGGATTTGTTGCAAGTTTGCCTTCACTTTAGATAGGATGTGCAAAGAATGTGATCGTTAGAGGGGATTCTCAATTGGTAATTCACCAATTGATTCGTGATTTTAAGTGCCAAAGTGATTCCATCATAAGTCAATACGAGATCGCCCAAGAGTTGTTGGAAGAATTCGACCCAATAGAGCTTCAATGTGTTAATATGATATATAATAACATAGCGAATGAGTTGGCCTAGATGGCCTCAGGGTATTCAAAGATTTTAAATTGGGAATCTACTTGTGAATATGGGGTAATATTGCCCGCAATCCAAAGAATGGCGAGAAGGATTGATATTCATTGCATACAAGTTGGAGATACATTAGATTGGAGGGTAGAGATTAAAAGGTTCCTTAAAGAACCTAATAAAGAAGGTAATAGAAAAACGAAGTTGCGTTTGCTAAACCATACATTGATAGATGAAGAGTTGTTTAAGAAACGCTCTGATAATATATTACTAAGATGTGTAAGTTTGCAAGAAACTAGAACGATCATGGCTGAAGTGCATGAAGGGATATGTGGAGCTCATCAAGCCGGCCAAATGATGAGATGGTTGATTATTAGGAGCTGATATTTCTAGCCCAGAATGGGGGAATCATATGCTCAATATGGTAAAAGTTGTTTAGCATGCCAAAATCATGGTCCGATACAAAAAGCGCCAGTAAGAGAAATGACATCCATTATCAAACTCTGGTCGTTCAAAGGGTTGGGCGATAGACTTGATATGGAAGATTTAACCCCCATCGTCCAAGTAACATATATTTATTATAGTTACAACAGACTTCTTTACTAAATGAGTGGCAACGATAACTTTAAAGGAGATCACCCAAAAGAGTGTCATAGAATTTATCCGTGATCATATTATTTATAGATTTGGGATTCCACAAAATTTGATGGTGGATCACAGAACTTCCTTGAATGGAGATCAAATGAAGGAATTCTTGAGTGAGTTTGGAGTTAAGTTTGTAAACTACACGCCTTATTATGCTTAATCTAACGGGCAGGCAGAATCTTCTAATAAGATTCTAAAAACTATCATAAGGAAAATGATAAATGAAAATACCAGCAATTGGCACGAATGTTTGAACAGGGCCTTATGGGCTTATAGGACGTCGCCTCGATCAAGTATCAAAATTAGTCATTTCCAACTTACTTATGGACAGGAGGCCGTCTTGCCTATGGAAATCAATGTGCAATCAATTATAGTGTGTTTGCAACATAAGTTAAGTGATAGGGAGTATACCGAATAGTTCAAAACTTGTTAGAATTTGACGAATTAAAATTAGACGTCCTAGATAGATTGTGAGTTCAAAAACAAAGAATGGCTAAGTTTTATAATAAGAAAGTCATAGCCAAGTCCTTTAGTTTGGGCGAATTAGTTTGGAAAACAATACTCCCTTTGGATAGCAAGGATCCAAAATATGGAAAATGGTCGCCCAACTGGGAAGGACCATATAAAGTGAAAAGCGTATTGCCTAATGGGGCTTACCACTAGAGGTGGCAATTGAGCCGAGCGGCTCGTCGGCTCGTACTGTTTACGCCCACGAGCCGCTCGGGCTCGTAAAAAAACGAGCCCGAGCACGAGCCGAGCTCGCCCAAACGGGTGACGAGCCGAGCCGGCTCGTGGGTTTATAAAAAAAAAAAAAAATTAACGAGCCACGAGCCCGTCCAATTAACGAGCCATGAGCCGCTCGGCTCGTGGCTAGTCAAGGAATTAAAAAAAAAAAATTTAACGAGCCGCTCGGCTCGTGGCTCGTCAAGGAAGTAAAAAAAATAAAATTAATTGATAAATTCAGTGACCAAAACGGTCACTGAATTGTGGAATTCAGTGACCGTTCTGGTCACTGAATTTATTCAGTGACCGTTCTGGTCCTCGAAATTTTTTTTTTTTATTTTTATTTTTCTATAAATACCCACCTAAATCAAACTTTTTTTCCACCAATATCAATCTATATTCTCTCATTCTCTACTCTATACAATTTACATTCTCAAATCTCCATTTATTTATCAACAATATCATTCATTCATTCATTCTATAATCATCTTCTACATTTCTATATTTAATTTCTATTATTCTTAACAAATGGATTCACGATCATTTGTTGAAAACTTGTTCGGTATGGAGAACGAAATACAAACACCTGCCCAAAATCAATTTGGGAATGAATTCTCCGGTCTCAATGAATTACCAATTCCAGAAAATATTGAAGATTACGACGTTCATGAAGGTAGTCGTCCAATTGATTTGGATGACGTTGATATTGATCCTAGTGTTCCAATTGATTTGGAACAAGATGAAGAGCCTACGTCAAATATTCTCGATGCAAGAGGGAAAAGAAAGGGGAAGAACAAGGCAAAATGTTGGGACCATTTTAAATTGGTTCAAACCGGTCATTTGGTCGATGGAATCCCCGAAACCAAAGCAGTATGTAAATACTGTCACAACGACTGGCATGGCAAAGAGGCATTGGAACTACCCACCTCAATCGTCACTACAAAGCATGTGTGACCAAACATGGGTTTCTTCCAGCTGGTCAAACTCAACTACAGTTTGGTTCTCCAGGCGCCAGTGGTACTACGCCACTTTCTACATGGATGTATTCAGAGGAGGAAGCTCGAACGGGAATGGTGAAGTTTGTTGCCGCGTCTGAGTTGCCACTAGCAATAGCGGACAACCAACATTTCGTGAACTACGTCAAAACATATCTTCAGCCGAGGTACGTTGGGGTAAGTCGAAATACTCTCCGTGCTGATACAATTAAATATTTTCTTCATGCAAAACAACTATTGATAAATGATTTAGAGAAATATGGGGGTGTGATATCTTTAACTTCTGATATGTGGGAAGGGATTAATAAGAGAGGTTACATTGCTGCAACTGCACACTATATAGACCCACTTTGGGTTATGCATAAAAAAATTATTGCTTTTAAAATTGTTGAGTACCCACACAACGCCCAAACTATATTTAATGCTATCATAAATATAGTTAAAGAGTATAAATGCGAGAGCAAAATTCATTCTTTTACTTTCGACAATGCTACCGTAAATAAAGTTGTTATCGATAAATTGCATAGAGTACTTCAACCCGATTTTGGTGGTTATTTATTTCATATTCGATGTGTATGTCATATTTTTAATTTAGTAGTACAAGACGGTTTAAAACATGTTAAGGATGAAATTGACCGAATTATGAGTGCACTTATATATATCACGATTACACCTAGTCGAAAACAAGCATTTGAAGAATTTTGTTCAGAAAATGAAATGACAAATACAAAAACATTTATTACTGACGTAGGCCATAGATGGAATTCCACTTACTTATTATTAAAATCATGTGAAGGTTTCGAACATTTAATTACTGAATTTTATAACAATAGGCATGTTAGAGATGAAGACGAAACTATTTTGAATGAAACCGATTGGAATATATTCTTAAAATAAAACATTTTTTGTCCACATTTTATGATTCTACAAATATATTGTCTGGCGTTTATTATCATATAAGTTGTATGGTTCTTGAACGTCTTTATGCAATTGCTAAGACTTTTCGTCGATTTCAAAATGACCCCGATTTTCATGCAATTATATATTCCATGGAATTAAAATTCTGAAAATATTGGGAAGAATTACCTATGTTATTTCCTTTAGCATGCGTCATGGACCCCCGATTTATTTTATCGGGTACTAAATTTGTAATTGATAAAATTTCAAATTCTTTAACTTTTAGTACACCTATTACTTATAGGAATTTGGAAGAAACATTACGTGAAATGTACGAATTATATGCTTCACGAATGGGTACACATATTACTCGTGTACCTACATCTACTCCTCCCACTAATCCAACGGATGACGACGATGTAATTTTATATTTATTCGAAAGCATGAACTCATATAGATTTAATTCATTTGTATATGCATGTGGTTCATCTGGTGGTAGTAGTAGTTTGTCATCCACTGCATGTACTCAAACTTCGAGTAATAGTCCAAATGCGTTGTCATCTGAATTAATCGATTACTTTCGTCATACTTTGCCTACTAACAAAGAAGTTAAGAAAAATTCAGAAGAGGTAATTAAATTTTGGCGAGATAATGAACGTCGATGGCCAGTAGTTTCTGCAATGGCAAAAGATCTACTAACACCTCCTGTTAGCACTGTAGCTTCGGAGTCTGCTTTTAGTGCAGGGAAGAGGGTTCTCTCTGAGGTCAGGAGTCGACTCAAAGAAGATATTTTGGAAGCGTTAATGTGCGTGAAAGATTGGGAAGACGCTAGTTATCGAATTCAAGATAAATATGCCGAAATTGCCTGTAACCAAGTAAGTGATATTTAATTTCACCATAATCATCACAAAATTTAATTTTCATACATTTATAATATTTTTAAAAAAATTGTACACGTAACAAGTTGTTCGTGTACAATTTTTAACTCCGCCTACTAAAAATTGAAGTAGCCGGTCCCAAGCCCGGATAAAGGAGGAGGGTCTATCTTTATTTTTTTATTTATAAAAAATAAAAATGTTTTGAAAAATGTATATTTAAAAAATGGTTTATAAAATGTGTTTATACTTTACATATATATTATTTTTAAGTTTAAGTATAAAATGGTAAACAAAAAACATATTACATTATTACTCAAGTAACTTAGTAACTCAACAAAATAACTTTTGTTCTTATTTTTTAAAAAAATTATAAATTTTTTTGAAAATGTATATTTAGAAATTAATCACAAAATGTGTGTATATATATATATATATATATATTTTACAGTTAAACTAGTGTCGGTATGTTATGTGGTAAAAAAAAAAAAAACGAGCCGAGTCGAGCGCTCGGCTCGTTTGGGCGAGCTCGGGTACGAGCCGAGCTCACCCAAAAACCCACGAGCCGAGCCGAAGCTCGGCTCGTGGGTAACGAGCCACGAGCTCGGCTCGTGCTCGCACGAGCCGAGCTCGTCTTGGCATGGGCCGAGCCGGCTCGGCTCGGTCCATTGCCACCACTACTTACCACTTGGAGGATTTAGACGGTACTAGGCATGTCGGTTTATTAAAGGTAAGTACTTAAAAAAGTATGTTCCGTCTATATGGGAAAGTGAACAAGTACAGGCACCGCATTATTAAATAAAAGTAAACTGGACGATTACGTTCAAATGAACAAAAAAATAAAATACGTTTGAATAAAATTCTTTATTATCACATATTTCTTACATAAGCCGCAATTTACAACAAGCTGTCATTTCTCATCTATTGATTACAACGGGAAAAAAGAAGTTGTTTCCCTCACACCCCTAAATGCATCGCTATGATGTTCCTTACAAAATAAGGGAGACAAAATAGTGAAAATACAATTAGCCGCAACTTGGAGCAGGCAATAAATCGTTCCCGGGTCGATTACGACAGCAAGAGTTAAAACGGTCTTCCTCGCCTTTCTAAATACATTGCTGCAGATGATAGGCAAAGAGGCTGAGAAACACCCTCATCAAACAATTGGCCTTCAGCGCCTCCTAAAGTGCATTGCTGCAGTAGTAAGCAGGGAAGAACTTTGTTGTTGAGGAAAACACTTTCAGCAAGGGCACTGAGAAGACATTTATTAGTCAAAGACCATTTCCTATTCCTCCCATACCAAATGTGACATCAAGACAGATGGCAAAAGGGACGGATCAAATGATCCATTTCTATGAAAGATGAAAAATTTGATCAATTGTTGAGATGCCAAACGATGGCAGGAAATTAGTTTTTGAAGAAAAGAATGAAAATGAAAGTGATAAGTGCGAAATACACACGCATTTATAGTGGCGTGAAGGTGAAAAGACAGAATATGAATGGCCACATTCATGCCTAATAACTGAAATCAAATGGTCTAAAGTCTTGGGAAAGGAGACGAGAATACCAAGAAAGAATACACATGAATCTTAGCATAAAGCAATTGGATGCTTGGAGGGTTGACGATTGAGAATAAACGTCAATTATTACACAAGTAGACGAAATAGTCATTCATTACCAACAATCGCTGCTGTTACATTCAAAATTAGCAATGGCAATTAGTGCGAAATTACAAAAGGAAAGTTAAGGCATTGGATGTCTTAATTACAATTTACCCCAAACCGAACGTATTCGTTCCCTAAGTCTTCCCCAATCCTCGCTCTATTGAGAAGAAGCGACATTTAGCTCATTTACAAAATCGTCATCAACTTCCACTTTTTTATACTGCTCAACCAAAGCGTTGGTTCATTCAATTCCTTAGGAAGCATTGCACTTTTTAGCAGTCGTCCATCTTTGCTTGAAGCTCCTTCGTCTCTGCAACCAAGCTCATCATCAAAGAGTCTTTGATCATAACATCAGAGGAAATTTCGGTCAATTCATTTTCGGCTTTGTTGAACTCTAGAAGCAAAGACTTCCTTTCAGATGCAGCATGAAGATATTGAGTACTCCTAGCCTTCAGTTCAACATTCTTAGCTAGAAAGGAGAGGATGTCAGAATGGACAACCTTCAACATCGCCTTAAGGTTAGCAGAAACATTGAGCGACGGAAGTCTAAGTGCTTGTGCCAATTTGGCACTCAATAGCTCAAACTTATCCTTATGTTTAGTAGCACTAGCCTGGCCGATATCCATGTCCATAAAAGACACATACTCAAGTACCGACTGCTTGAGGGACCTCATAGTTTCCTCCGAAAAAGCAGAAGATGAAGCAGAAGGATGAATGATTGAAGTAGGGCGAAACGTCTTGACTTGTTCCCAGAAAAGTGAATAAGTCCCATATGGAATGCACAATGTCATCAGCACCTAACAAGGAAGATGCCAACCTTGAGAATTCTCGTTACAACAAACGAAGTGAAAAAGGAAAAAGGAAGCAAAAGGTTACTTCATCAACGACCTTGGGAAGTTCAGACATATCACCAGTTGACTCCACCATCCGTGGGGACTTCCCCTTATCTGGGTGAGAAGACTATGCTACAACGGGCAAGTCCATGGGAGCTTCTGCATAATTCAAAAAGCAACGAGTCAAAAACTAGTAGCACAAGAAAAGGTAAAATATCAAAATATGTGTTACCTCTTAGTTCAACATTTGGGAGGTTGGCGCCCTGGGAAGAAGGTAGTCCTTCTACTTGTTGTGATGAAGATTCCAGGACTAAAGGTTTCTCTTTAAGCACAGTCCCTTCATCCGCTAATTTCGACGAAGCAGCTTCAGCAATGGGTAATGAAGTAGGAGATGCCAAAACTAAAGCCTTCGAAGGAGAGGCTGAATTTGTCTGAGAAACCCAGGTAAACCATTAGTACATAGAAAAGTATGTTTGTGAATAAACGAATTCAATTACCTTTCTTGTAAGGATGAGAGGAGCGTTGTCATCATCATCATTATCATCTGGCAAAATGGGAGATGCCGAAGCTAGCCGTTTGTGGCTTGGGACACCTTTAGCTACAGTAGCCTGGCAGGTAGAGAAGCAGATGGAAGGATATGACATTTAGCGCGAGCAGGGGAGGAATGATTCCTAATAGATACAGGGGTGACCAATATAGGAGAGGTAGAGGAAGTGTTTGGCTAATCCAGTAAATGGAAGGCACGATTAGCATCAATTGCAAACAATCTGCGTTCTACTGATGGCCAGAGTTGTTCAAATAAAGGATGGACGGCAGAGCTTGAATTGAAAGGGGCTATTGAAAATTCACTCGTCAAAAGGATGTTGCGAGCATCTAGAGCTTGTGCTTCTGCTTTATTGATAGTGTGAAAACGATCTGTCAAATTTTTAGAGTAGCAATGAGGAACATGCCAAGTTTGGCCAAAATCAAGTTGGCGAGCAAAAAATTGGGGAGCATATATTTCAACCTCAACCTTGGCATTGGTTCCAGTTACAATGTCGTGGAACAATTCCCTCCCAATCAAAAATTGAACCCAAACAGGCAAAAAGACGCTCGCACCATCCAGGTGGATGGAGGTTGCACATAATCTGGAGTCAAATGAAGAGGAAAAGGAAAGAATGAAGGAATTGAATTTAAGGTGTAAAAGAATGAAAAAATGTCCCTACTGGACATATTTACAGGGTTCAATGGGTCAATGGCTAGCCCATAGTAGCTAGCAGAATGAAGGGAAATGGATGGAACACCAAGTGTTGGAAAGTATTCTCTCAACCACAGTTGAGTGAACCAAAGAGGCCCACTACCAGTGGGAGATGCACCATTCTTCAAAGGGAAGCCATACATCTATAAGGGCAGCCAAAAAGAAAGAACATAAGTTTAAAGGCTTACCCCGCACCAACTCATGCGCTATGGGTAAGTAGCTCATAGAAGGTTTCATACTTAGTACGCATAGAATATATTTACAAAGCCAACTTTGAAGAAAGGCCACACGTTCAGCATGAGAAGGGTCGGCACTTGAATGGTTACAAAGACTTTGCATGCTTGAATAAGACTCAGTAAGTTTTTTCTCAAATTTGGGGGCGACACCAGAAATTGAAATACCAGGAAAGATAGTATGCCCAAATGTAGTAGATTTACTGGGGCTCCAATGTCCCTTAAAGTAATAGACATGGGACCAAGTGGGAAAATGAAGGTATTATATTCAGAAGACCAAAAACTCAGAGCAATCGAAAAAAGCATTGGTTTAAAAATTGGGGGTTGAAGGGCAATTTCTAATAAGTCCGAAATTCTAGCACGATCAAAAATCGCTTTGGTAGGGCTAGATTCACAAGACGTACATGCCATCTACGAAAAATAACATCAGCTTTGGGCCAAGTGTGAATACCTTTTTCGCGAATCGGCCTTAAGGGCAGAGAGTTCAGGAACGGAGGGCCTTGAGTGCAAGGGAACAGCTAGCCCACCGCCATTTGTCCAACGGCTTCGGCATCATTAAATGATGGACCCAGGTAGAATTCATTAAGGTCGGCATTGGCTTGTGCAAGAAAGTTTGGATTTACATACGGCCTAGTAAGAATTTTTCGGAAATCCTCGAAACTGAAAGAATCATCAGATGGAGTTTGTGAAGTCGCCATTGAGTGCAAAATACGGTTTTGGTAAGATTTGCCTAAGAAACGTAGAGAAGCAAGAAGATGAACAGTAAAATAGTGATGAGGAAGCATGTAATATAGGGACGTGGTTTAGTGGTGCGATGATATGGCGTGTCTTTTGGGTTTACAAGGGTTTGTAACGTTGCACCTTTTCAAGCTATGGGAAGAAATAATGATTGAAATCCTTTGAGAATTTCGAATGTTGTTGGAAAATACAAAGTGAATGTGGCAAAGATTAATAATCGGTATTAATTCTGCCATATTGGGGGTAATTATTGACACACTAAAAGTACAGCCCAAATTAAATAGCTCAAAGAATGAAGCCCAGTTAGAGGAGTCCAGAATACAAGTCCAAATAGGATCATTGATGGATGCAGTGGAAGCCTACAGACATCGTAACATGGTCGCCCGAGCTTGCAAGACGCCCAAAATTTGAGTGAATGGAGTACCATACAGTCGCCCAGAGCGATGACCCCATTATCGCCCAAACCTTCAAATCGCCCAAGGTTTTAGCGAACATAAAGTGTTATAGTTATCCAGGAGACGGTTATTGAAGCAGTTATTGAGCAATCTTATCACATTCCACGATTCAAGAAGCTCAGTTGAAGGCGGTTGAACGACAAAGAGTAATGGAAGCAGTTAGAGACAACAGTTCCATAATCATTTAGCCATCATAAAGAAATCGGGTAGTTATAGAGCAATCAAACAGTTTACAAGCAGTTTGTCAAAAAGAAGTCATCAAAATAATATAAAAAGAGAGAGACGACATAGAAAGAAAAAAAAAAGATCAAACCCTCTCAAACAGAGAATATGTAATTTTTATTATCTTTATTTTCACTGCATTTAAACTTTCAACTGTTCTGTGTGCTTGCGTCCCCATGGAGGCATTTCGTTTTCTCGTAAAATTTTCAATAAAATATCCATTTTTGGGACTTTGTCTCGAGAGGTTTGCCCCTTGCACAATCGTCGGAGTTTTTCTTGGTTATCGAGACCGACTTTCCGTGCGAATCAATACAAATGTTGGGTTATCACGTTCTGCACAAATTGGTCCGTTTACTGTCATTGGAAATGGCACCTCCATCGGAAGCAACACTAAAATATCAGATTCAGTTGTTGGGGAAGATTGTGTTATTGGATCAAATGTTTCAATAGAGGGTTGTTATATATGGAACAATGTAACCGTCGAAGATGGATGCAAACTGAAGTATGCAATAGTATGTGATGGGGTGATTATGAAGTCTGGTGCTGTTTTGTCTTTCAAGGTACTGTATGTGCGGAACATAGTCTTGGATTTTTTTTATTTATTATTATTAAATCCATACATATTTCTTTAACCCCGGCAAATTCAATCGATTACTACAATCATGAGCTTGATCAGAAACTTCATCAAAAACCGACACGCGCAGTGGTTACTATTTATTCTCTAGAATTTGGGAATTTCGTTCAAATCTGCTCGAGGTTCTTCAAATTTTTTTGGCTTTTCTTTTTCACCAGTTTTATTGCTTTATCCTCTACTGTTTCTGGTTTCTATAAGAATGGGTCTGCGAGTCTGCGATCTGGGTGTTCACAATTTTTGGGATTTTTCGTAGGGGAAGTTTGTTTTCCATAATGTGTACACCGCTTCTACAATACTGGTCCTGGAACAAGGTAAGATCATCCACCCACGTCTTAAATAGTATCAAGTTAAAACTTTATATGAATGAAGTCAATGTGTTAAGATGTGAAAGAAAAGTAAGAATCAGATATTATAATTGGACAAGTCTCAAATTCACTAAACTTTTCAAACAATTATAAGTTTTTTTAAAATTATTTTTAATTTATACAGGATGGATTTATGTCGCCATAAAACGACAATTTCCACTTAATTAACTTTGGAGGCATCGAGAGCTTCTTTTGGAGTTTCCCTAAGTCTGCTTGCCTATTCCCCGAATTCTAATTGAGTTCTTGTTTCATTTTGTTCTTCAAATTGATTATTTTGATGAATATACTAAGGGGAACACACATAACATTCTAATTAGGAACTTTTGATGTGAACTTGAAGGCCCTGTTAGTATTGCTCGAGGAAATTTGAAATTCACCATCAAAAGAAAAAAATCTTATTTGAAACAAAATGATTGAAACTTAATTGAACAATTGATTATTTTCTTACTTTCAATTTACAGCCTCAGGCTGAACTCAAGAGCTTCCCTGCTGAACCCATAAAGCCACTTGTCTCGAAGGAACTTATATTGTGGGAGGAGGTATTCAGGCAATATATACTTATGGGAGGTAAACTGAATATTTTACTTTCTGATTATATTAGTGATTGTCATAATATGCTATATCATGATGGATGTATGGGTCTTCTTTCACTGGCGTGAAGTGATGCAATTTCGTTTGATTGATTTTATTTTTGTTGTTGATGCGACCGTTCTCTTTGCAACGAAATCGACTACAGTGTTGGAGGTCATTAAACCACCCATGAGGCTACCAGTAAATGATTTTGGTTTCTATGCTTCATCTTCATTAGGATTGAGAAATTGGAGATAATTTTACTTGATTTATTGAGGTTTGTTAAGTGAAGTAGTATACCTTGTTTATGATTGTAGATGTTTATTAAATCAGGGGGAATTCTATAATAAGATTTTATAAGTGTAACCTTGCTTATGGGAGCAAATGTTTTGGCAAATCTCTCACCAATTCATCACACGTGCTATTGAGTTTTCATTCCATTTCATGTTTATTCGAGTGCGGCAATTCTTTTTGTTATGTTACTTTGATGCTGAACTCCTAGAAGCATGTTTGACTAAACTAACCTTAAAACAAAGTTGAAGATACTTTGAAATGACTTTTTTTATCTATTGTCTGGTTTGTTTGAGTTTGAATGCAGCTGAGAGGCAGAGGCACAAGGTCTATGCAGAAGTTTTGAGGAGTTACGAGGAATTGCAGCATAGGACTGAGAGATTGGAGGATGCCAAATGGGAAAGGGAGTTTTTCTTCTCTCGCTAGAAATCGACCATGAAATCTCAGCTCCATTAACCAGGTACTCTTTCAGCATTTTATCTCAACTCTTTTAACCATGTATTTCAGCTTTTTTTTCCTTTGAAAACACACACTCACACACATGTATGTATGTGTGTATGTAAGTATGTATATGTGTATGTATATATCTATGTAGTTATCGCCTTCATTTCATTAGTTTTATTTTCGTTGATGCAACCATGCTTTACAAATTGAGTTTAATTTTTCGACTATCATGTTTCATCACCTTTGAGTTTAATTTTACCTATCCATCATCCATGTATTAGCCATCTTATATTGTCAAACATAAATTCTTACTTCTCTTCTGTATATCGCATGATTGGTTTATGCAAATTTTAACTGATGTGATAGTGTATATATTTAAGTATAGCAGTTAGATTTTACTTATGTGCCTTGGTTTGAGTTCTTTTAGTTTCATTCTTGTTCAGATTTACTAATTGACATCACAAGTTGTACACTTCCTGGTTTATTACTTCTAAGTTTTGTTCATTATTTATAGTATATGAATGCGTGCTTAAACGTCCAATTTATTCAGTTGACAACCTCATATTTTTGGGAAACACAGGTAGCTTTATTCCCGTGATTGATGTGTGTGCATTGTTTTGTACTTACAATTTTCTTATGTGCTACTTAGTAACTTATTTAGTAATGATTTGATGCTTAAAGTCTGTCATCTTGATTCTTTGTTCATTTATCGTAATTAGCTTGTTCATTCAATTTATTGTTAGGTTTAATATCATTGTTCAGTTCAATCCCATATAATGGCGTATGTGTGAAAAGGATATGATTTATTATGTTTCCCTGTTTGCAGTAATAGTTTTATGGCATATTCTAGCACAAAGCAGCTAGAATTTATTGCTGTTTCTCAGAGGACGAGTGACCTCAAATATTAGCAGAATGTATTCTTCATCAAAGTTGACTCTGGCTCTCAACACAACAACATTCCTCAAGGTAACTTTATTTTTACTGAATTTATTTCTAATTATCTATCATTTAGACAGCATTTTGAAATGAATTTTTTTGTGTTTTGACATGTTACAAGAAGAGTACTGATGAACAAAACAGCCTAGGTGAGGTTTTACTTACTTTTTACAATGAAATCTCACTTTTAACAACTAAAGCATCTTTCTTCGAAAGTCTCTCCACGACCATTTTTCAAGGAAACGATCTAAAAACAAGTTTCTTAAGTGAATTGATGACAATAATATTTGCTTTTTTGTTTTATAAATGCATGCACATTGAGGGAAGAAATGGAGAGAGGTTAAGATCAAGGCCACCAAGATGTGAAAAAAAGTTGTGTCAATTCAGGTGCCTATTTTTCCACTGTCAAAACTACAACAGATACTCAGATTTTATCAATACAATACTCAAGGACATGACATTTTAAACTACAAACCCATTGGTTGGAAATGCAAATGTGGCAACTTCATATTCGACCTGAACAAAGTACTGCTTTTGGATTCACCACTAATCTATTGAGAATGAATATAATTACACGGTTCCATTTCTAAATTTTTATTTGCTATTATGCAATAAAGGTCGAAAAGATCGAAAGATTCGCTCATTTACACTCACTGACCAAGGATTCCTCAAAAGGTTAACAATTGATAATTTTTTTACAAATTATATGCATTCGGGCTATGTGTCATATAAGAACCCCACTTTATTATTTGTATGCAAGTATTCTATTTTTGTGATCTATTATCTTTTTGTCGTTTTTAAGATTTTAGAATTTCATCCCTCCAATATGCATGATTTTCACAAGTATGATTGTTTGTGATTAATATTATGTTACTAGAAATTATTAGATGATTTCATATGTGTGCATTATGCTGGGGGATAGCTAGATGTATAAACACACACACACACACACACACACACACACAGAGTTGTTGTCTAAAGCCGGACATTTGTTTGAATTATTTATTTTGGGTGTGTAGCCTAAATTTTAGCTTTGATTACACTTTTCTAATTCATTTTATTATGACACTGGAAAAATATCAACTTATACTGCATACGTGGTCAGTGGACTACTACATTTATTTTTTGTTTTCATAAACTCAATTTCACCCACCCATTTCGTAAGATCAACAATTTTTACCTACTTTTCAACTCTAAATTTAATTAACTTTTATCAGAATATATTAAAAATTTAATTTTTAGCAAAATCAAATAGGGGCTTAGTCTCGTTTTATATTATAAATTCTCCTGTGTATTTATATTGCTGTAACATCTATGGAATTTTGCAAATTAGTTGGTCATTGACTAAACGAATGGTGTAAAGCTTGGCATGTGAATGACACTTTTATGCACTACTGTCTAATTAAAGAAACTAGAATGCACTATTATGTGAAATTTTTCCTGCAGGTCAGCCCATCAAATTCAGAGAACTTTCCATTTGTTGTTGGAAACGAGGTTGATATGGATAATGGACATATCTGAGTGGTAACCATCTTTCCCATTTCTCTCCTCTAAAGTGCTTTTTATGTTTTTTGCATTTTTTTGTTGGGTGGAAGGGTTGGGGCAGTGACATTAATGCAAGTAATTACAATGCAAAATTTGTAATATCAAGAATTTAAGTCTAATAGAACTATAATTGTATACATCGAATGTCTATAAATAAGGAAATGATCAATGAAAAAGGGGACAATGCACAGAAGTAGAGAGAGTTGGGTGGTTTGAAAAATTGTTGGAGGGATTGATTGCTATAGTAGTTACGCTATGGTAGCAAGTGTTGGATTGTTAAAGATATAATATCCGCATAATTAAAATAGAAGAAATGAGGGACAAGATTATCTTCACATATACTAGAATGGATAAAATGAATAATAAAGATATCCACCAAAATATGGATGTGGCACTAGAATGACTATTGAAATTGCTGGGTATAAGTTTTATGTATTGAGAGTGATGAGATCTTAATAGAACATGTTGAAGAGGATCAGGTACACCAATTTGACTAGGCTCAATCTGGTAAAAAAAAAAAAAATATTTCATTTCATTGTTTAGCAAACCTATGTTTGATTAAAGTTACAAAAAAGTATATTTGATCACAAGTTTTTTAAGAAAAAGTAACTTGTAACGAATTTGTTTGCAACTCTATGCACAATTGAGTGTTGGTTAACGTTTTGTATAAAATTCAGTTCATAAATTGTATAGAAAATAAACTTTATTTTTAAAACACGCGACTTAGCTTTATTCTTGCAAGTGCATATTATTCAAGAATCTGGTGACCGTCCTTCCAAATGTTATGATTTGACACAATGGCGCTGTGAGAAATATGTGAAACTACTCGACCGTTCAATTTGAATATGGAGTTAACAATGCCTTCATGGTACAACAACGGGGATGAAACTCAAAATGAGTGGGGTTCGTGCAAGCAAAGTGTTTTAGTTATGAATTGATTATTGACACAAACTTTTCCATATACATATAAATTTGTTGGTTAGTATGTTTCTGAGATTTAAAACTCTGCCTGCTTCAGCTTGGTGCCAATGCCATGCTGTCTCACTTGATGTGTGCAAAGCTAGAGCTGCTGTTCTCAATATTCCACTTTACAATGTAGTTATATTCATATTATTATTTATTGTAATGAACAAAAGAGTGTTCTATTTACAGCTTCATTTCATTGCATTTAGCCAATGCCAATAATATAGCATTCCAACCATACGAACCACAAAATTCAAAACACGAACCAACTAGAATTTCTTCGTAACTTATGAATTTCTTGTTTAATTGCTAAATTTATATAACATTGAACACGCTAACAACACTTCCAAAATAGTGCAACCCGTGCAATGCATGGATAGAAAACCAGTGTTTTTAAAAGCCCCTTTAACTATTCACTGAATCCTACAAGTAAAAAAAAAAAAGTGATATCATTGGTAGAATGCTTTTGCATCTTACAAATTTGTTTCAATATACTAATCAATTTCATACATAAAATCACTTCAATTATTTGTAAAGTACATCGATTGAAATTAATTAAGGGTACAGCAGACTTAGATAGTTAAACATGTTCTCAGGCTTCCCGTCCAGAACAGCAATGTGGTCTTGACAAAACGAACTCAAAGAGGGAAATGTAGACTCGAGTTTAACATGGTTTGTTCCATTTTTTAATGTTGTTTTACGTGTTTCAGTAAATCTAACATAAAATAAACATAGTGAAAAGAAAAAAAAAAATTACACTACAAATTTATTGAGAATCTATAACTATCACCCAACAGAATGAGATAAGAGGTTCATTATTACAGAAATAAGTGCACACAAAACTGCCTTCAAATTGTACAATGTGCAATGAGAAATACCAGACTGCAAAACGAGTAATTACAAACCAGAAAAATACAAGAAAAGCCAATACATTAAACTATCAGCACACATCTAATTGCTACCACGTCATTGCTTTCAACAAAAAAATGTTTATTCATCTATGTACAATGATTACGGAAACAAAAAAAAAAATCACTATCAGAAATGATACACTATCTCCTACAGGCTTTACAAGCTAATAATGTGTTGATCATCGTGTTCTCAGGCACTTTTACAAGTGGTGATCCTTGAACTCGTGCAGGCAGTTTCTAGAGGCTCCGTTTGATATCGGATAGCATGTAGTCGAAATCTTGTGTTCCATTAAAACAACATGAAACATGTCCTCTCATTGCTTAACTAGCCATTTCCCTACAATGGTACACATTTATTAAAAGTTTGAATTAAAAAAATAAATAAATAAACAAAGAAAAGTTGATATATAGGTGAATAGAGCGTGTACTCGAACCCTTCTTCATTCGTCCGGATTATAACTAATTCTAGGCATCATGAGTTTAAGAAATTCTTTAAAGAGTACCTACTCATTCTTATCTATGAATATAGCTTTATTTTGGTTGTGATTGAGCTCCGGCATATTGGACAAATTTCAAGGTCTATTCCACAGTCACAACAGGTCTGCCCAGAATATTAAAAACAGGATGTAAGAATATAAATCAATTATGTGACATCAATTAGATTAAAAAAAAAAAAGTAATTATGATTTATGAGTAGTAGAAACATGGTATCATTTACCTGGTGCCCGCATCCAAAAGCCATGTCCTTTAAATTACTGAGACAAATGGGACAAACCTGTTTTTCACAGAAAGTGAAATTAGAAGTTCAAAAATAAGCAGGAAAACGGATTAGTCCTTTTAATAATTAACTATGTGGAAAGTTCGGTACAGTCGATTAGAGTGTACTCAACAGAATTAGACTCCACTCTATCCAACAACATGAACATTGGTCCAAATCGAGCTCGGGATAACCCCATCATACATTGATGTGCAAATACATATACTTGCAATTGTCCCCAGCACAACTCATACGATAATTGTCTCTTACCTTACTGTCATAAACTGTGCTCGACGATAAGGCCCTTGAAGCAGTTATGTTATCGGCGGGATCGTAGGACACATGTCGCTGGAAACTGCTCGACGGGTAAGGTCTAAATCGATTGGTCGAAGAAGCTCTGCCATAAACAGGCGGTGGAAGAGAAACTCTGCCTGGGTCATTTCCAGTCTGATGACTGCACTACACAGAAAGCCATACATCTTTAATACTGAAGTCTAAAGCTAATAAACAATATCAGATAGATTAATTCAACCTTTACCCCAATATGTTGAGTTCAATTGTGGCTTGATATTGAGAAGGTATTTCCATCAATGCAGAGAGAGCGAATTCCGCCTCTTTTCTTGATGAATCCACATTCTTAGACATGATATCTGTAAAATTCACAAACTAGCAGAAACACGGAAAAATGCAAATATTTTCACTTCAGCGATCTTCAAAAATCAGAATATACGGTTTTTAGTGATAAATCTTATATTATTTACCTGAAAATTATCAAATGCACGTGCAGGAATGTTGTCATCAAACTCTTTCATCATGTCCCAAGGACCATCTCCAACCCCGACGACTATAATTGACAAGGGATAATCACTGCAATTGAACAGACATTATTAGAGTGGAATTGCAAGAAACTTTTGAGCAAACGATATATTTACCTAGCTTTGACAATAGCATCAATTGTCTTTTGCTCCTGCCGGCTAAGTTGGCCACGTGGAGTATCGTTACTTCTTGTCACCTGAATCAACAGCCATTCCAGTTAAAGTATTATCATTAGCAGGCACGAAACTACAGATATTTGCTATTTTTTGGGTTAAAGAAAATCAAGAAAAAAAATTGACGGAGTGTGGAAGTAAAAATAAGTTGAAATCTTGTCCACTGTATCTAGTCCTATTCAGTACTGAATTCAAACGTCTGAAAATCGAGGAATCACCTGGCCATCTGCAATTATTAGCAAGACATGGTACTGGCCTCTGCTTTCCTCAACAATTGTTGTAGCCATTTCAATAATAGGTGCAAATGATGTTGGACCTGGTAAGAATTCAAATGAGTTCAGAAGCTCATGAAATTTTTGGCATGTTTGGTAGAGAGAATTGCATAGTACCAGACAGTACTAAGGAAGAACAGAGATGCTAAAAAATCTTGTTCATTATAATTTTCAGTCCTATCTAGTACTGCATAGTAATCGTGCAATGATAGTCTTAACTCCACAATTGTGATTCACAATAAATTTCTAGGGTTCAATGTCAAGTACCTGATAGTCGAAGTTGGGGAACTAATTCCCTGTATCTTCTTAGTACTTCTTCAAATCCATCACAAACCCTTCCATCCGAATAGAATTTGAAAACATCTTGATCATGCGTTGAGGCTGCAAGAAAACACAGGTGATAGAGCTTTACTCTGAGCCAAAAATAGAACCAACAATGATTTTAAGAATAAATTCATCAAAGCCGCTTTAGAAAAAATACCATCTCCAAATCCAAAACATGGAATTAAGTTATCCTCATCGAAGGCGGATAAGGTTTTCCCTATTATGGATATTGCTTGTTCGTAGGGATTTTGGCCATTTCCAATATGATGTAAACTTTTCCGATTATACGACCTCGACCCTGGTTTTAGGATAAAAAAAGATTAGCCTAAAGTATGAAGTCATGAATACCAGTCACTAAAAAGTAAAAAGGTTAAGAATGAACCTGTCCACTCATTGCTCTTTGTGAAATCAATGCCAACAATAAGATTAGAAGACTCTAGTCCTGCCTGGGCAAGAGCAGCTGTAACCTGAGGAAAATAAAGCTATGAATCTGTTTAGGTTCTAACAGGGAAAAACAGAGAACATAATATGTATAACCAAAACACTTATTGAATACTGAAAATGATTACAGATAAGGAAGATAACATATAGTCATTCTAGAGGACTACTCTCTCCTAAACCTCACTTTCACTTACTCCATTCCTCCGTCTACCCTACAGGTTACCTCTTTATTTATATGTCCTTTCTAACTAATTTTCCCCCCGCTTGCCATAACAGAATCCTGTTGATATATATATTCTTCAATTCTTCTGGGCTCTTCTAGAATTGGAGGCCTATCAGAATCACTCATTTTACTTAATGACGACCACCCAAGACTAATTTCAGAAATACTATCCAGTAATACAAAATCGAAAAACAAAGTTTTGGTGTGTACATAAGATTTTTCTCAAGTTACAAAGTAAAACGATCATTTTTCTCATATTTTACATAGATGGAAAAGGAAACAAGAGTGATACAGGCACTAGAAATGGGGGAAATGGTAGTAACCTAAACCCTGAAACAGCATTGTGCGTGTTGAAAACTAAATTTCAATAAATAAAATCTCCCTTCCAACAACATAAGCATTTAGAAGAGGTGGTTCAACAACGTACTACAGCAAATATATGTCATGAGTTCAAGTATCACCACCACCCATTTACGAAAGTAGTGCAAGAGTGAGAATTTTTTTAAAAAAAGGAGTAATTGGATTTGAACATGAGACGTGTTGAAAACTAAATTTAAATAAGCTTAAGTTTTCTCTTACTAATAGTTTAGACTTTTAAACAAGATGGTTCAACAATAGAATTATGGGAGAGTAATATAAGTGTCATGCTCCTAGGTGAAGCTCTGTGAATATTACGAAATACAAACGCATAGTGGGAATACACGATACATGTATTGATTTCATATGCAGAAATGAAAGTTAACTAACATAGACTTGATAATCATAAATTAATTCACCCTATAAGTACTTCATTTGGCTTTGCACAAGTACTCTACATCATAAAATTAACTAACCATTTTTTCTTGACATAATTGAAACGATTCAGATGGCCTAACCTGATCCAAAGTCGAGTAGTTATCAGCAATTCTTGAAAATTTACTATCCAATCCCCCCCGCGGTTGCGGGGTTCGCATCCCGTAGCCGTTAGACATCGGCGACGCATGGTGGTGGTGCCGAGGCGTAGACGAGTGGTGGTGCCGAGGCGTAGACGAGTGGTGATGAGTGTATGGAGACTGTAGATAGCCATGATCATCAAATGAAGGTGAACCAAAAGATGGAGACCTTCTAGAGCTCGAACTTCTTCCTCCCATCACCTCAAAACTGCTCAAAACAAGACCTTCAGCTGAATAAAATCTACTCTTTTTTTTTTTTTTATTCCCAAGAAAATTTCCTGATCAAAATCAAAACCAAATCTAAACCGCACCTGGAAAGTCAATTAAAAGATAAAATTTTACAGAAAATTTAAACAATAATCAGATATTTTAAGTGTATATGCTTCTCTAGCAATATGAATCTTAAGTACCCTATATATATAAACACAACAGTCAATTCAGGATGAATAATTCAAAAAAAAATCTATAATAAAGAAGAAAAAAAGAATAATGGAATAAGAAGACCATAAATTAAATTCAAAGTCTGGCGGCTTCAAGTCAATTGCTCAAAACTAATCACAGCCGTAAGAAGGAAAAGATGAAAAAAAAACCAGATCATCATAAATGTAATCATTAAATAATTGACTTTCTAAACGAAAGTCGAGACATAGCGCGTAAGAGCACTTTTGAGATACTCTCTATTTTCAAAGTGTATATTCTATCATTTCAAAAGTGTCTATAAATTTAAAAAGTTTAAATTTTGAAGTATTCCAACAAGCTATTTATATTTAACACTTAATTTTATTATTCTCGACAAATATTTATTATTTTTCTTTTATCTTTTATTTTAACTAATTTTTCTTTATATTATTTTATTGATTTCCTACGTTGAAAATTGAAACTTTTTTAATGCATTTAATTATAAAGAGTGGGTTTGGAGAGCCAAACACACTCTTTAAATTAAAATATTAATTTAAAAAGTCTCTTGAATCATGATTTTAAATGTTGACTCTTTAAAATAGAGAGCATCTAATGTTTAAAGAGTCTCTTTGAAATATTCTAAGAAAATTAAAATTAAATATTTAAATTTAAATTTAATTTAATTATAAATTTTACAAGAATCACAACTTTATCAATCACACATTTCATCAACTTTTTTCAAAATATATTAAAAAATTAATTTCAATCCCCGTAAAACAGGGGCTTAATATAATTTTTAGAGCTCGAAATCTCAAATTATTAAGCATACCATTTTTTTCAAAAAAAAAGAAATATATATATATTCTTTTCAATCGCACATTTCTTAATAAAATAATAATACATACAATCCAAAAACTTTTCTTTCATTTTTAACTGTACATTCGTCATCAATCTACTATTTTAAAATACATTCTTAAAAAAAAAAAAAAAAAAAAGGGCCTCAAATTAGTCCTGAATATGAAAATATAATTAATTTAGCCAATCTTTTTTATTAAAATATAAAAGACCCTATTTTAAACCCTACTTCTTAAACTCTATATATCTATCTAGAACAAATGTAAAATGGTTTTACCTTTAGCTATTCAAATAGTCAACCACAGCTATCAATTTCTCTCAAGAAATTGCGCAGTAACGTGGAGGTTGATATTTGGAAAACAAACACAGAGAAAATTCAGACTATAAATTGCCATTCCACAAATAATAAATTAATATAAGAAAGCGTCTAATACGCATAAGTGTCTAAGTGTGATGAATACGTAACCTTTCCCACAAGGCGCCACCACGATAGCCATTTTTGGTCAACCAGCTAACCATCTAGAAAATTAAAGTTGCTCATTTCCAAGAAATTAATTATGAGACCGATTCTAAGAAAATCTAGAGATGATCAGCGAAACTAGTTGAATGCATACAACTAAATAATTTAAATTATGGCGGGCAATATTCTCAAGGCACTAGACTCGATAAAGACCAACACGATTTAAATAAGTGTGCGATAAACGAGGTTCGACCCAACTAACACCTAAAGAGGGTAAATATGCGTAATATGCAAAATAAAAAATTAATCAAATATAACTTGTAACAAGTTACATGTTACACATTATTAGTTCTAGATTAATTAAGAACAATTTACACCGTAGCGGTCAATCAAGTATAAGTATCAAAACAGTAAAATAAAGAACATTGAGAATGATTTACGAAAGAAAACTCTTTCAAAAGAAAAACATGTTGACACGTGCCAATAAATAATCTACTAGAAAAGATTGAATTTAGAGAATTGGTCCAAACAAAACTAAACTTTAGTAGACTCTGACCTCCAACTTGTGATCACCAAAGAACTCATCGATTGTACTCTCCAGCACTAGCTCCAAAACCTCTAGACTTCTTTTCCCCTCGTGGATCACTAGCTCCAACTTTAATGTTTTGATCTTGTGGTTGAGGTAAGATAATTATAGAATGAGTAAACGATCTTCAACAATATGTTCTCTTGAATGAATAAATGTTCACACACAATAGAGTTGTGGATTATTTGAGATTATAAAAAGGCTAAAAATCGCGAATTAGAGTTTCTCATATAACGCAGCCGCTCAAGGCGACTTGGGCAGACGTCGACGGTCTATTACTAAAAAAATGGCTTGAGCGGCCTTTGGGCGTGCTTCAAGCGCTTTTGGACATTACTAGATCTTCTCAACCTGTCATTGAACTCTCCAATGACATTTCAAGCACATGACAACTCAACCCTAAATACAACTCGATTAAATGACATTTTGGACATGGAACTTTGCTAATACACTTTGGACCTACACAAATTTCCCATTTAGCGTTCCATGACAAAATCATTTATTTAAATACACAATCAACAAAATCTAACTCATATCAACCCAATTCTTCAAAACTGCCATTGCATGTTAATTGCTTTGTCATACATGTTTCGTGAAACACATCAACTCAATAAATACTAACCGTAAAGTACGTGAAAACTGATAAGATAAATATACAACAATTGAGATAGAATTCCATCAAAATATTTAATCAGTAAAAGTAACAATTCGAGCTAGCAACATTAAAATGTGATATCAACGTTATGCAAAACACCAAATATAGTATCAATATTCTACATGCCTTCAGAATCAAATGTTTACTAGCCAAATACATCAAAATAGCCATCCTGCCCCTATTCAAAATACTTCTACTCGCCCTAAATCTACTCAAAATATTACTTCTCCCCTCTAAATCAATACTACTTTCCCTTTTTGTCACGAATAAAAAATGAGTAATAGAACCCTAATCACTATCTGCATCGGTCACTTCTTATGACCCATGAAACCAACCTATATTGTGCAAAATCGATGCATGAACTCATCAAAAACCTCAAACTCATTCCTATTAGTGCACAAATTTAACTAATTGATAAAGATTTCACCAAAATCAACAAAATGCTAAAATTCAATATTTTGAAAAAAAAAAATGGGAAAAGTGGAAAAATTACCTTTGATTTGATGATATGATTGTTTGTAATGATCATCCACTTAATGTATGTTGTGAATGAGCTAAAGTGATGTGATTCGTTTGAGTTTTTGAAGACAGAAATAAGATTTAGGGGGTTAATTATCTCAATAGTCACCGAACTTTACCGAAAATTTCCACCAAGTCACTGAACTTTAAAAACTACGTGGTTAGTCACTGAACTTTCGAAAAATCACCACATTGGTCACTGAACTTTGCAAAAGATTTCTACGGGATCATTGAACTTTGCAAAAAGTTTCTCATATCATCACTGGGTTCAATGACCATCTGGGAAACGTTTTGCAAAGTTTAGTGACCAATGGGTGATTTTTAAAGTTCAGTGACCAATGAGGTGATTTTTCAAAAGTTCGGTGACTAACCACGTAATTTTTAAAGTTCAATGACCTAGTGGAAACTTTGGCAAAAGTTTAGTGACTATTTGGGTAATTAACCAAGATTTAGGTTTAGATGTTTTTTCTTTAAATGAAGCTTAATTTCATGAATAACCTAAATGAGCACATTACTTTAATACCAATTAATAGCTCACAGATAACTAACAAAGAGGGGAGTGAATTGATTTTCAAAAAATTTTCCGAAGAATTAATATAAACTCACACAAGTAAATACTAAATAGATCAATTCATATAAAAAGTGCAAATATGAAAGTGATAAGTAAAAGGAAAGAGATGATGCAAACAATATAATTGTGGAGATTCGATCCAAAGTAATTATCTACGTCATTCATTACCAAACTTTTCGGTACGAGTAAAGCCTTGTTCACTATATTGATTGATTTACAGAGCAATCCAAGCCTTTACAAAGCTTCTAGTGTCTCACAAACAACGAACATCGATTCTTATACAATATTGAGCTTTACAGGACCTCGATATGACCCACAAAATGTAAAGACGAATGATTTTATAATTTGGATCTTCTCTCTTAATAAGCATCTGTTTGACATCCATTTTTTCTCATTCTCATTCTCATTTTTTTTTCTTTCTTCATTTCAACCACACATTCTATCAATAAAATAATATTATACATAAACTCAAAAATTCTCCTTACTTTTTTAACCACACATTCTTCCATCAATCACTATTCCAAATCAATTTTTTCTCCAAAATAGGTGTCAAATACAACCTAAATAATATACAAAAATTAAGTATAAAGAGAGAAATATGCTAACTCTTAAATAAATATCAATGAATGAAGCTCGAGTGTTAGATGAGAGAACTTCAATGAAAAAGATGATTTCAAAATTTTAATTCAATCAATCAAAAGTTTTCAAAGTAAATGTTTGAAGAATTAAAAAGGATGTAAGTTAAAAGAGTTTTGCTCAAGTAATTTCACTTTTATACTCTTAAAAGATGTTATATTGAACGCAAGTAGAGGTCTTTATAGATTTCAAAATGTCAAAAAGTTTGAGAGTTCAAATGACTCATCCGATCGATCGCCTCTTGTTCGAATGACCAATACGGTCGTTTGTACAGAAAAAATCAGATGTCAGAACGGTCAAATTTTAGACAATTGGAAACTTTCGGTTCACCACCTATTTTGGCCGGTCAACCGCCAACTGGTCAACCTCCGAGAGTGGATGTGATGTTTGGTGCAATGTGCTATTCTCAACACTATATAAAACGCTTTACCGACATGTCATGATAGTTCTTGTTTATTACGTTTAACAATTAATAATGTTTAAGAATAGGTTTCTTGAAATTTCTCTGATTCTTCATTTTAAAGGGTAATTGTTACACTATATTAGACCTTTGCGAAAAACCTCAAAATTTTCCAATTTTCCCAAGTATTTCTTTTATTTCTTAGTTATTTCCTTTATATTATTTAAATCAAAAAAATACAAAATCAAAACAAAAAAGAATCTCAAAAGTTGAGTTATAATGCTTTAAAATTACGAATAAGTTTTCTCATTTGATGTATCTCAAAGTATATTCATAGGAAAATCAAGAGCTCTATTAACCTCCAAATCTAGATGGGGCATGTGCATCAATTGGTCTACATTAATCTCTCATCCATGTGTATGTTATCTATACTGTTATAATAATGATGAAAACAAGATGGAAATAAGAACATAAAGAACATAAACACAAGAATGTCAAGATTTATGTAGAAACCCAAATGGAAAGAACTCACATGCGGAGGAGAGAAAATCTACTATATGAAGAGAATTAAAATGAATATTACTTTCAATATGTATTCTAATGCAGTATAATGGCAACAATCACATGGAGTATATATAAGACTCAATGGAATATTTTATGGTTGGAAAGAAGATAAAAAAGTCAGAAATAAGGAAACAAATTTTCTCTGAATAAAGCTGTCGCTCGAGTGATTAGGTGACAAACAAGAGACACTCGAGCAGGAAGCGAGTGGCAGTCATGGCGACTCCAAGAGCGCCTCAACTCTAAGTTTTGGTATTATCTCCAATTCTTTACTCGATTTAGATCCGACGCCTTGTTTGGACGCCCAAACACCTATTGCCTCAAATATCACGTAACCGCTTTTTTACCTCTTCAACTCCACTTTCTGCCATCAATTCAAGATGAAATTTAGATCACACTTCAACAAATATCCACCTTCACACAAATTCCAACACAAAGAATTAGTCTCCACTATTCATCAAACACGTCTCTACCTTTCCCACACAATTCCCAACGAGCTAATCAACAACGAATATCAACTAAGTCCAAGCAATACTCAAAATTAGACATAGGGAATGACTATCAACATATCAACAGGATTCTCCTTGGTGTCAACTTTACTCACTACAATATCACCCCAGAAATCACATCACAAACAAAATGATACAGCACATCAATATGCTTAGTCCTCTTGTGAAACATCTAAGCCTTTATGAGAAACATGGCACTCTAACTATCACAAAAGATTGTATACATCTACTGGTCTTCACTAATTTCACCAAATAATCACTTCAACCATATAGCTTCTTTACATTCCTATATAATAGTCATATACTCTTCCCCAGTAGTAGATAATACCACTGTATTCTGCAATGTAACCTTCCAATTGATAGCACATCTACCAATAATGATTATATGCCTTGTAAATGATCACCAGCAAAATCTGAATCCATATACCCTATGACTCCACCTGAATCACCCCCAAGATGCAAACAAATACTAGTAAAGCCACGCAAGTATCTAAAAATCTACTGCACTGCTTTTCAATGTTCGTTCCTAGGATTTGTTATGTATCTATTGACTGTACTAACTGCGTAAACTAAATCTAGACGAGCACAAACCATAGCATACATAAGCGATCCAACTGTACTTGTATAAAGAACTCAGTGACATATAATCAATGTATTCATCTAACTGTGGACACAAAGCAGATGACGGCATAAAGTAGTTAGCCAAATGAGTACTAACAGCTTTTGCCTTCAACATATTGAACATGTAAAGCACTTTCTCAATATATTCTTTCTGATTCAAGTATAATCTGTCAGCTTCCCTGCCCTTCAAGATTTTCATCCCAAGAATCTTCTTTGCTACACCCAAATCTTTCATGTAAAACTTTTCACTAAGCTGAGCTTTCACTTTCTTTACCTCTGTTTTATCCTTAGCGGCTATAACATATCATCAACATACAGTAGTAGATATATGAAAGACCTACCATTACCCTTCCTAAAATACACGCAACTATCATAACTGCTCCTTTTGAAATCATGAGAAGTTATGAATGAGCCAAACATTTTATGCCACTACCTCGGTGACTACTTCAGGTTGTAAGAAGATTTATTCAATGAACGAACATAATCCTCATTTCCTGAGACTATAAAACCCTCTGGTTGAATTTAGATGTCTTCGTCAAGCTTTCCATGCAAAAATGCAGTCTTCACGTCCAACTACTTAAACTCTAAATTATACTTACCTACAATACAAATCAAAGCTCTAATTGAGTTGTGCTTTATAAATAGAGATAATACATTTGTGAAGTCTATACCTAAAATTTGACTGTAATTCTTAGCTACCATTCTCACCTTATACCTTGCTTTTTCAACTCCTGATGTACCTTCCTTTTCTTGAACACCCATTTACAAAGAACAACCTTCTTTCCCTTTGGTGATTTCATTAAGTTCCACGTACCATTTTTATGAAGTAATTACATCTCCTCTTGCATAGCAATCATCAATTTGTGAGAATCTCTGCAACTCAATTCTTTTGAATATGTATATGTTTTTCGAACTAATTACATTTCCATGCTCATGTTTTTTGAAAATTCTTTACATAGATGAATATTTGTTGCTCCAAAAATAATGTCATCCACATAAATTTGAACAATGAACATGTCTTCTTTATGGGTTTTAATGAAAATAGTAGTATCTGTCTTACCAATAGAAAAGTCATTTGAGAGTAGAAATTTGCTCAAACGTTCATACCAAGCTCGATGAGCTTGTTTTAGACCGTAGAGAGCTTTTCTAAGTTTAAAAACATGGTTTGGAAAGATATAATTTGTAAAGCCGGGTGGTTGTTCGATGAATACTGCTTCTTGAATGAAACCATTTAAAAATGCACTTTTAACATCTATTTGGTAAAGAGTAAAATTTTTGTGACATGCAAATGCAAGAAGCATGCGAATTGATTCTAACCTAGCAACCGGTGCAAATGTTTCTTCATAATCAATATCGTCTTCTTGATTATAACGTTGGGCCACTAATCTAGCTTTGTTATGCACAATGATTCCATTTTCATCTCTTTTGTTTCTAAAAATTCATTTAGTACAAATAACAGTTTGGGTATTTGGTCTAGCGACTAAATCCCAAACATGATTTCTTTCAAATTGATTTAGTTATTCTTGCATCACAAGAATCCAAAATTCATCAAACTCGGCTTCTTTAAAAATTTTGGGTTCGATTTGTTAAATGAATGCACAACTACCAAGATGATTTCTAAGAGAAGTTCTAGTAGTAATACATTTTGATGGATCACCGATTATTAACTCATTTGGATGAGATGAAATGAACTTCCATTCTTTTGGTAGTGTTGAGTCGTCTTGAGCCTCAAGTTGCTTTTCTTCATTCTCTTAGTCATTGGGCCCCTTTGATTGTTCTTCATTTGATACTACTTTGTTTTGAATATTCATTTGTTCGCAAGGGGTTTCCAAACCTACATCATCATCAATACCTTTCTATTAATCAAGAAGATTATTCTCATCAAAGGTAACATGCATAGATTCTTCAACGACTAGAGTTATTTTGTTTAAAACTCTGTAAGCTTTACTAGTCAATGAATAACAAAGAAAAATTTTGATATCAAATTTTGAATCAAATTTTCTGAAATTGTCTTTTGTGTTCAAAATGAAATATTTGCAACCGAAGACTTTAAAATAATTAATGTTGGGAATTCTTTCTTCCAAAGCTCGTAAGGAGTTTTGATTTTCTTACGACTTACTAAAACTCTATTTATGATATAACATGCAGTGTTAACGGCTTCGGCTCAAAAATATTTAAGTAAATTATTTTTATTTAGCATGGTCTGAGCCATTTCTTGTAATGTACGATTCTTCCTCTCTACTACACCACTTTTTTTGAGGAGTTATAGGAGTCGAAAAATTATATTCATATCCATTATCATTACAAAAATCATCAAACGCAAGAATGTCAAATTCTCCACCATGGTCACTTCTAATGGTGGTAATAGTGTAACATTTTTCATTTTCAACTTTCTTACAAAAATATTTGAATGTCTTTATGGCTTCATCTTTTGCACTTAAAAATATAACCCATGTAAATCTTGAAAAATTATCAACGATAACAAAGGTGTAATGTTTACCATTTAAGTTAGTCGTTCTCGATGGTCCAAAGAGATCCATGTGAAGAAGTTGCAATGAATTTGTTGTTTAAGAGAAGATTTTTGGTTTAAAAGAGATCTTAACTTGCTTTCCAAGTTAACAACCATTGCAAATTTTATATTTTCCAAATTTCAAGTTTGGCAATCATTTCGCGAAGAATTTTTGAAATAAGGTCCATGTTTACATGACCTAGCCTTCTATGCCAAAATCATGTTTCATCTTTTAATTCGAGTAAGCAATGTTCATTATTTTCATGTTCAATATTTATAATATAAATATCTTTATTTCGACTCCCAATGAAAATTACATCTTTTGATGTAGCGTCCTTAGTTAAGCATTTGGAAGAATCGAATTTTATATTATAACATTTATCATATAATTGAGTAATACTTAACAAGTTATGCTTGAGGTTATCAACTAATAAACCATTTTTGATTAAGGGGGATGAGTAATTACCAATGTTGCTTATTCCAATAATCTTCCCCTTAGCATTGTTTTCAAATGTTACACGACCTCTATTCTTTCTTTTGAAATTTGAAAGTAGTTATTGATTTCCGATCATATGCTTCAAACATCCACTGTTCAAGAATCATTTGCTTTTGATTTTCTTCAGTACATACAAAAACAATTTAATTTTTTATTTTTGGTACTCATACAAACTTGAGTCCTTGGTAGTTAGTTTTGAGGATTCTTTAATCACTATTTTTTTTTCAAGACATAATTTCTTTTTAACTAAGCAATTAAAAGACACATGTCCAATTTTATTACAAAAAGTACAAGTGGTGGTTGAAGCCTTAACGAATATCATTTTAAAAGATTTTTGTTTTAGAAAGAGTTTGAATCTGATTCCCCCTTTGTAACACACACATTTTTTATTTCCAAACATTAGATCAAAATTCTTCTTGCTTCGGTAAATTTGTAAATGACTTTTGTCAAATCTTCAACCTTTTCTTTCAAAGAAATGTTTTCCTTAACTAATAAATCGTAATCAATTTTTTCCTTTGATTTTTCTAAAGTTTTCTTTAATTCATCTTTCAATAAAGAATTTTTCTTTTTAAGAATAGAGGCAAGTTTTTCAAAATCTTTAAATAATTCATCATAAGAATTAAATAACTCATCGTAAGAAAAAGTTTCTTTTGTACTTACATCATCTTCGAGGACCATAAAACATATGTTAGCAATTTCATCTTGATCATCGCTTTCATTTTGATCTTCATCGTCAATATCATCACAAATAGTTTGAAGTTGCTCCTTTGTCATCCTTTTTTTGAAACTTTCTATTGTTTCGAAATCCTCTCCATTTTTTGACGAGAAAGACTAGATCATCGAACTCTTCATTGCTCATGTTGTTGGTTGATGTTTCATCATCAATCGCCGATTTTAGAGCAATTTGTCATTTAGGAGCCTCTTCCTATTTCTCTTTACTTTTTCTTGTCTTCTCCTTGATCTCGGTATTGTTGAGTTCATAGGTCATCAATATTCCATACAATTCTTCCAAATGTATGTATTCACATCCTTAGTATTTTCTATCAGCATCCGTATGGGGCTCCATTCCTCCAAAAGTGACCCAAGCATTTTGCTCACAAGTTCACCGTTAGTATATTTTCGATCAAAACCTTTTAAACCATTTACAATGTCGGTAAAACAAGTAATCATATCAACAATGGGTCCATCTTGTTTCATAAAGAAGTTTTCAAATTCTTTAACCAACATATTTATTTTAGTTTCCTTAACTTTATTCGTTCTAACATGAGTGACTTCGAGAGTACCCCAAATTTCATGAGCCGAATCACATGAGCTAATTCTATTGAATTCATTTCTATTTAGGGCACAATAGAGCAAATTATTGGCATTAGCTCTTAATGACAATTTTCTTCTATCTTCTTCATCGTATTCGTCTCTCGATTTAGGAATGCTTTGATCGAGTTTATCATCAATCTTAATAGTCTTTGTTGGCAAATAGGGACCATCTTCAATTATTTCCCAAATTTTATAATTAATAGATTGAACATAAATCATCATTCTAGCATTCCAATAATTGTAATGTGTGTCATCAAAGAAAGGATGTCGATTTGTAGAATGTCTCTCAAGATTTTGAAACACGGTGTTAGCCATAACTCAAGATTATGAAATCTTAAATAGGTGAGTATCGAGCTCTGATACCAATTGAAAGTTCAAGATTGACTAATCAAGAGGGGTTGAATTGGTTATTAAAACTTTTCGTTAATTACTCAAGATTTTAATCTAATGAACACACGGATGATAGAAAAATGAACTAAACACATGTAAGCACGTAAATAAAATAATATAAACTTGTACAAAGTAAAAACGTTAAGTAAAAGAGTTAGAGAGTGCAAACGATATAATATGGAGATTTGATCCAACACAATGATCTACATCCTCCGTTACCAAGTTCTCCGGCACGAGCAATGTCTTTTTCACTATGTTGATTGACTTGTGGTGCAATCCAACTCTTTACAACACTTCCGGTGACTTACAGTCAAGAAGCATCGATTATTTAACAATGTTGAGCTTTCTGGGACCTCAACATAACCCACAACTCAAAATGAATTTACAAGAGAAATCTTCTTTTCTTATCTAATAATAGATCCAAAGATGAGTACAAGAACATAAGAGACAAACATTTCAATAGATGGCAAATGGTATAGCTCAAAGTGTTTAGGTTGAAAAACTTTTAATGAAATAAAGATTTCCACAAAGTTTAATCGCTCAAAAGTTTTTCAATAATTTAATGCTTTTGATCTTCTAAGGATAGAAAATAAGGTTGTTGGGATCAATAAAAACATTACTTTAATCCTCAAGAAAAGTTATTTCAAGCGAATAGTGAATGAGATATTTATAACACTCAAACCGATCAAAACTCCGTCCATCCGGACAAGACATTCGGATGTCTGGATCATTTAAAAAGACTAACAGTTTGAAAATGTTAGAACAGTAAAAAAAAGTAATCGTTGGAGGTCATCCGGACGTCCGGTTCCTCATCCAGACGTCCGGATGGGGCATTTTTACCCGGGACATTTTCTTACGTGATTTTTCGTTTGATGCAGTTTCTTGAAATATTTTCTCACGTATTATTTTCAAAGTAAGTGACTTGATAAAAATTTTATGCAATCATTTGATTTTGAAAATGACTTTTCTTACGCATAAAAATTTACTTTGATCTCTTAGTAATTCATTTGTCAAGAATTGAAGCATTTTACCTTTACATGAATTTTGATATCTAAGTTTAGTATCTCGATAATTGACAATATGCAATTCTTCATGAGCTCTCAACTTTCATCTTTACGTCCCTTCGTTTGTCAAGCTTGTTTTCATGTTGATTTGTCGATTGCAACTCTCGTGATCTCTGATCTTTGACATCTTCAATGATCACTCTAAATTACTTGAATACAATTTGTTAGAGTAAAATGTAATTTCTTTGTTATAATCAAAACGAGAAGTCATCCATAGATCAACATTAACTTGGTTCAACTTTGTCTTTTCTATTTAGTAGTAGCAATGATTGGCGTAATCTCAATATACATTTGTCATGTGTTGTATCTCCATTCTCGAACTCACTACTTAACACCAATTTTGCAAGTTTTCTAGCATTTTCAAGAGGTACTGATATTGAGACAATGTTCAACCCATGATTATCGATGCCATGAAGAAAGAAAATAAATATTTTACAATAGATAAATTTCTTGTGTAAAAAGTAATTAATAAAATACTTTTATAATAAAATTTCTCTCTACAAGCTAAATCCCTATTTGGTGTAGATTAAAGTGCATAAAAATTTCAATTCAAAATCAACAATTAATTTTAATTACATATCTTATATGTTTCACAACTTTTCAATCATATAGTTCATCAATATTTATTAAAATATACTAAAAATTTAATTTTAATCTACAGCAAACATGACTTAACTGTGCGCTCTCATGCGCACGGGAGAGAGAAAATTCCTTATCTCTTTAGTTTATTTATTATTTGAAATTGAAATAAAATTATTTACTTAAATATTTGATATTCACAAGCTAGTCTGGATCCCAATAAATTTTAATGTCATCGTCACTCTTTTTTTATATTGTTAAATTTCCTAAAAGGTCTAACAGAATAAGTCGTCATCTCTCTCTCTCTCTCTCTCTCTCTCTCTCTCTCTCTCTCATCATTATATTTTGTGAAAAAAAAAGGTTTTTTCTTTTTTAGAGAACGTGATTAAAAAGTATAAAATATTTATTAGTTTATGATCATTTTTTTTCTAATTTTTTTTTTTGAGAATATTATTGAAAATAAGTTTTGGATGAAATGAAATTTAAAACACCACTACCAAACAAAGACTTAGTCACTCTGTGGTGGTGATCAAAATCAGATTTTTGTAGATTTTGATAAAAGTCATTAAAATATGTTATTAAAAAAGTATTGATAGTATGGTTAAAATTAATTGTTGACACTAATTTTAATAATAAAATCTAAATTTTCATCCCCACGAAACGTGTGCTCAATAAATTTACCTTGTTTGAATTGATCAAAAAATATTATTTCCTCAATACAATAAGGTTTGTTGAATACAAATTCTAATATTATATATTGTGAATTTCCTACAAATTATTTATTCAATCTAGCCTTCCATACATTCCTTCAAACAAAGAGGGTGAAATATTCTTGTTTATCTTGGTTTGGTGATTGTTGATAGTGCGGTTACCGTTAAATCTTTATCGTCGGAGTCCGAACATTTTCGCCTCTTGCCGGAAAGTGCATTTCGCGTCCTTTCAAATTTGGCTAACATTTTGTTCCGATAAAAACGCTCTGAATCCGTACTTGACGTGGCAAGAGTGAGTTTGACTCAAAAAAAAAAAAGAGCTCAACAAGGTTATTAGGTATCCTATCAAATTTTGTAAAGCATTAGTCCAAATTATTTTGATTTGACATTTTTTCATGAAAAATATTTTCTTTCTTTTGATCACATAATCATATTTTTCTTGAAAATATGAAAAATATTTTCTTTAGGTATGGGTAGCTTTTATTTTTCAAAAAATATGAAAAATATTTTCTTTAGGTATGGGTAGCTTTTATTTTTCAAATAATTCACTTCCTCTATCTTTTTCTCTTTCTCTATTTACCCATCAATAAAAAATAAACAATTATAATATTTTCTAACTTAAAAACTAAATTAATCACACACATTTAATAAATATTTTTTATATAAATAAGTTCTAAACAATTAAATTGTCTAAATATTATTTTATTTTCACATAAATTTCATGCGTCCAATCAAAATTACCGTAAATCTTGTACAAAATGAAAATTAATTCCTTAATTCTTTCGTTTATTACCCTAAAGTAAAACTGGGAGACTGGTTGATGGCATATTGTTATTATTTCCTTATTTCTTTCGTTTATTTTCTACTGTAATCCGATTTCTCTTCTGGTTCGAAGTTTGGACTTCTAAGAGGTTACGGTACGATCTCCTGCCCCCACCCCACTTCTACAATTTTACTTCTTAGCTCATAATCGTCATCCATATATATATATTCCTTCAATCAATTATTGAGTAATATTTTTGTGAGCTTAATTAATATCCCCTTAATCATTCTTTCTGGGCTACTATAAACAAAAACCGATCAAAACCCACAACGCATAATTGGTTTGTGGTTCCATAATTCTTGAATTGTTGGTATAGAGTTACCAAAAAAGGCTTTTATAGAGAAACTTTATATTTTGTGAGAATTTGTGTGTTTATATATAATTGTTAATTAATGGCGAGTGCGGATGAGGATGCCGATGCTGTTTTGAGCGATGTTGAGGCCGATGATCCAGTGCCTATTGATATGAAAAGCCCTTCACCTGAGGATGTTTCGGTGGAGAGATTCCGGGAAGTTCTTGCGGAGCTTGACCGGGAGAAGCGAGCCAGGCAGACCGTGGAGAATTCCAAGAACGACCTCCAGGTTCAGTTTAATAGGCTTAAAGTGCTTTGCCATGAGGCGATCAAGAAGCGCGATGAGTGCTCGAGACAGCTTGATGAGGCAGTGAAGGATAAGGAGGAGACATTGGGGAAATTGGAGAAGGTTTCTGGAGAGTTGAGTGAGGAAATCAAGTCGAAAGATGAGGCCCTGATGCAAAAGGCTGAGGTTTTAAGACAGTTAGAGGAGTTGGGGAAAGCTAAGGATTCGTCCCGGGTGGAAATGGAGACGGGATCATCAATGTTAGTTAGTGGGATTCAGAAGATTTCGAAGAAAGTTAGTAGTTACAAGGATTTTGGAGCAAATGGATTGCCAAGATCAAATAAATATTCGGGATTGCCAGCAGTGGCGTATGGTGTAATTAAGCGGACGAATGAGATTGTAGAGGAGCTTTTGAAGCAGAATGAGTTGAACGTAAAGTCAAGGAATGAGGCTAGGGAGTTAATGGAACAGAGGAATTATGAGATTGCCATTGAGATTTCTCAGCTAGAGGCAACAATTAGTGGATTGAGAGAGGAGGCGGGGAAAAAAACTGAGGAAATTGAGAGCTTGAAGAAGTCTGTGGATGAGAATAATGAGAAATTTGCTGAATTGGAAAGTGAGTTTTTTGAGAAGCAGGAGGCATCGGAGAGTGAAATGTCAAGCTTGAGGCTGTTAGCTAGAGAATACGAGTCAAAGATTGATTCACAAAGGCCGTTGTTGGTGGATCAATTGAATTATGTATCGAGAATTCATGAAAATATGTTTGAAGTTATGAAGATTGTTGATGCTAATAAATCCTCAGAATTGTCCGAATCGTTGTTCCTTGCAGAAGAAACAGATTTTGAGGAAAATCTTAGGGCGTCTTTGGCTGGAATTGAGTCTATTTATGAATTGAGTAAAATTGTTGTTGAGAAAACAAGGGAGTTGATGGATGAGAAGAGTCGTGAAGTGAAAAGTCTAAATGAGATGGTTTCTCAATTCATAAAGGAGAAAGAACAACTTGACTCTTTATTGAGAAGTGCTTTGTCAAGAAGAATGTCAGTGGACTTGTCATCAAAAACAAATGAATTGTTTAAAGTTGCAGAAAATGGATTACGAGAGGCTGGGATAGATTATAACTTCAGCAAACATCTTGGGGAAAATACGTTTCAGGCTTCTAAAGATATATCGGGTGGTGAAGAGACAGAAAATGATGAAGTGTATGCTCTTGTAAGCAATTTTTTGTGTTAAATTCCCTAATGCTTTCTCATTCTTCTTTTTCCTCTTATTAATCACTGTTCTAATGCAGGCTAGTGCACTGGAGGATATCATTAAACAATCTCAGCTCGAGATCATTGATCTAAAGCATTCTGTGGAGGAACTCAGGTAACTTATTTTAGATATGTATTTTGTTATGGTATTAGTAATTTGACTGTTCTGTAAATTTCGTAACATATAAAGGTTCTCTTTATGTGGCTCCTGATCTACCTATCCCAAGGTCAAAGTCCTATGATCGTGGAAAATTTTGCTATCGTCAATGCCTCCTCTCACTGATGATTGAATAAAATATGAAAAAATAAACTGATCATTAATAGTGTGTAAAAGTAAAGGAAAAATTACATATCAATGTCTCGAGATACTTTCTGAGAATATATAGACATTGAATGGAACCAAGGCAGTGTGACCCATATACCTCAGTTCAATATCGTTTATCTATATCATCTAAAAACATTTAAAATTTGACAAGAACGTATATGCACAGCATTCATACTCTAATTTTATTTTGCTGATACAATTATGTTCATCTCGTATCAACAGTTGGCAAACTAACTCTTGGTGACTTGATCTGCTATTATCAATTTCAAAAGCTGTGATATTACTGAAATAGTTATGTTTATCTCATCTAAACAGTAGGTAAACTAATTATTTATGGCTTGATTTTTCCTCGATAACAAATTTTTTTTTTTTTTAAATGGCTCACACTGATTAATTGTGAACAAGAAATTTGTTTAAATGAGAAAAACATTAACTGGAGTTATTGTAACTTGGTTAATTTTCAGGCTACAATATAATATTGGAACTTAAAGTTGTTATTTATTTTTATTCCTTGTGAAAATACGTAGTTAAATAACTAAGTTTGACCTTACGTGCGGAATTATACAATTAACAAGCAATAAGTCACTTTTAATTGTTTTTAGATGGTTAAACAAACAGTCCAATTATCCTAAGTTGAATTGCCACAATTTGTAATATGGAAAGCAAAAAATAACACTAATATTGATGACGGAGAAACCCAACTGGGTAAAAAAACTCCAGGACCTCCACTATAAACAATGTGTGTTACAATTCAATTCCAAACTAATTCTACTAGCTGTTGTAAACCTTGCAACTCCAAAATCTACTGCTCGTTCCAGACTTACGATCTGCTACCGTAGATACTATCTAGCCAACCTGCTAGATCTTCCTATCTACTTCCTGTAGCTTCTAAGATCTACTGTCTCAGTCTCACGATCTTCTGCACGCGTCTCTTCTAAGTGGATACCTGAGAATCACCTATTTCTATTCTTCTTCCTGCGCTTGTAGTCTAACATCCCTCAACCTCCAGAAACTTCTGAAGTCCAACTGAGAAAGTACCTTCCTAAGGATGTTTAGGAAGTAGGTGTTTTTGATTCTTCAATATGATGTTTTCCCAAACAGGTGGTTATATGATCTCAAGAATAAAGGATGAATCACAATGAAAGAATATGTTCTTAGATCTTTAGAGAATAAGATAAAGCAATGAAAATAATAAAAATCACCTTTTTTTATCACGTCCAATGACTTGGATATTTATAGGAGGGTAATTGGGTTGAATGGGCCAGAAAAATCTATTTAAAACACAAATTAGGGTTTTCCGTATAAACTTGTTGCTCGAGCGAAACCTCAGCGACGGCGAGTGACACCCTCTCGCTCGAGCGAGAGCCGGGCGACAGGCGAGTGACGAAGATTCTGTTTTTGTCGCTCAAGTAGTGTCCAGGTGATAGGCTAGCGAAAATGTAGCGTCGTGATTCTCTTCTTTTCATTCTCGAATTTTAGATTGATAAACCTCCCATACAGTTCACTTATCAAAGGCGCCACAAGAAAGGGGTATAATGGGTATTAATGAGAAAAATAGTTATGATACAATTGTTTACGTCATACGGTTAGGAAGGAATAAATAGTGGATAGTAGAATCTAGAAAGCATTCAGAAAGTGTGAAAACTGAATCACTAGGAGAGGGGCAGCTCTCGAAACCTGCCTTGCTTTTATTCATCTTTCTTTCATTTTGTTAATTCCAGTATTCAAGTTCAATCAAATAATCAATTCTTCTCAACTTCTGTATTTCAATTCTGTTACAATATCAGTCTATTTCTTCACTAAGGCAATTAATTTCACAGTGGTCAGCAAGATCTATCAAATTGGTATCAGAGCGTGAAATTCTGGGAACCGGATGCCAACTACGCGAATGGACAGTCGAATTGAAGAATTAGAGAGCTCAGTCTCTCGGATTCCGACCTTGAGTGCAACCGTGGTGGAGCTGAAAGGAGATATTGAACATCTGAATGCGAGAATAACGACGGAGCTGGAAAAATTTAACGAGAGGCTTGATGTCGGGCTCGCGACGGGCAGACGAGAGCTGAACGAAGGGCTTCAAACCATAGTTAAGATGTTAAAAGGATTTTCAACAGAGCCATCGATCTCATCAGGAGAAGGAAGCGGCATGAGGTCTAACACTTCGATCGACAAAATGTATGAACCGGAGCCCAAACCGTCGGAGAAGACATCTGCTACTTCTGTTGAAGGTAATTACCGTAAATTGGAATTACCGTTGTTTAATGGAATTGATCCAGATTCGTGGATATTCAGAGCTGAAAGGTATTTCAGTTTGGGAAAATTTTCGGACGCTGAGAGGGAACTCATGGCTATTGTACTAGCCATCCAGAAATGGAGGCATTATTTGCTGGGAAGGCACTTTATAGTGCGCACCGATCAAAAGAGCTTGAAGTTTCTGCTAGAGCAGCGGCTGGTCTGTGTCGAACACCAAAAGTGGGTAACTAAGTTGCTTGGTTACGACTTCGAAATCCAATATAGACCCGGGTTGGAAAACAAAGCAGCGGATGCTTTATCCAGGCTTCCAAAAGTGGTAGAATTATCTGTCATGACCGTGTCCAAGGTGTTGGATTTGAGTGAATTGCAAAATCAGATTAGTGCTGATGAGAGGCTGGCGAGTATTAGGGAGGCACTATGTAAGGATCCCTTATCGATTGATGGTTGGACATTGACTGATGGGTGCCTTCTATACAAGCACCGGTTAGTATTACCTAAAGGATCAGACTTAATTCCCAGATTACTCCAGGAATTCCACAGCAGTGCGTTGGGTGGCCATTCGGGGGTTTTGAAGACTTACAAACGTTTAGCTAGAGAATTATTTTGGATTGGAATGAAAAAAGATATTCAGAATTTTGTAGAGGCTTGCTCAGTCTGCCAACAAAACAAGTATTTGGCTCTATCGCCGGCGGGGCTGTTGCAGCCACTTCCCATACCAGAGGCCATTTGGGAGGACATAACAATGGATTTTATCGAGGGGTTGCCAAAATCTCGCGGATGGGATACTATCTTCGTAGTGGTGGATCGATTGAGTAAGTACGCTCACTTTATGACCCTGAAGCATCCCTTTACTGCTAAAACGGTGGCTGAACTTTTCATTCAAGGAGTGGTCAGACTTCATGGGTTTCCTCGTTCCATAGTATCAGACAGGGGTAAGGTGTTCCTCAGCATATTCTGGACTGAGCTCTTTCGACTCCAAAGGACTCACCTTCGCCGTAGCACAGCCTATCACCCCCAAACGGATGGGCAAACGGAGGTGGTAAATCGTTGTTTGGAGACATACTTACGGTGTTTTGCTAATGAACATCCACGTTCTTGGTCTGACTGGATTCCTTGGGCTGAATTTTGGTATAACACATCTTTCCACACATCTTCTAAGACCACACCTTTTAAGGTTGTCTATGGAAGGGATCCTCCCCCAGTCATCCGTTATGGTACTCAACACACACCCTTGGCTGACCTTGATCAACAGCTACAACAGAGAGATGAAATGATTGATGTCTTGAAGTTACAATTGGAGAAGGCTCAATCTCGGATGAAAAAGGTGGCAGATGCTGGGAGAAGAGCAGTTCAGTTTCAAGAAGGGGATCTAGTGTACCTTAAGCTCCAACCATACAGACAGCGGTCCTTGGCTAAGCGTGTTAATGAGAAGTTATCACCCAGATTTTTTGGCCCCTATCCTGTTCTTCAGAAAATAGGGGCTGTGGCTTACAAGCTCCAACTCCCAACAGAGGCAACCATACATCCAGTATTCCATGTCTCCCAATTACGAAAGGCTGTGGGTTCTACCACTTCCATCCAACCCCTTCCCACCCTCCTCAGCCCAGAACTGGAGTGGATGGTGCAACCTGCAGAGGTGCTGGGTATTAGACCTACAGGTGGCCCAGAAGGCACAGGCCAAGAGGTTCTAATTCAATGGCAGAATCTTCCTCCTTTCGAAGCTTCATGGGAACCATTTGATCTGATCAATTCTCAGTTTCCGGAATTCCACCTTGGGGACAAGGTGCTCGCATTGGCGGGGGGTATTGATAAACCTCCCATACAGTTCACTTATCAAAGGCGCCACAAGAAAGGGGTATAATGGGTATTAATGAGAAAAATAGTTATGATACAATTGTTTACGTCATACGGTTAGGAAGGAATAAATAGTGGATAGTAGAATCTAGAAAGCATTCAGAAAGTGTGAAAACTGAATCACTAGGAGAGGGGCAGCTCTCGAAACCTGCCTTGCTTTTATTCATCTTTCTTTCATTTTGTTAATTCCAGTATTCAAGTTCAATCAAATAATCAATTCTTCTCAACTTCTGTATTTCAATTCTGTTACAATATCAGTCTATTTCTTCACTAAGGCAATTAATTTCACAGTGGTCAGCAAGATCTATCAACCTCATAACCCAATTTATACAAATTGCACTCTAGATCCTTGACTTTTACAACACGTTACAAATTAGTGCTTTTGTCACACTTTGAATATGCCCCTGTTTGTTTCCCATTATTTAAGGTGTAAAATGCATTTTTTGACCCCTTTTTTTAAAGAAGTGGGTCCTACTTTAAAACAAATTTGTCAAAAAAGGTGGTTGATCAACCAGGACACTGCTCGAGTGACAAACAGTAGCATATTGTCAAATCTCCTTTTAATGAATTTTTTGGTTGATGAGTTTAAGAACTTGTAGATATTGAATTTTCTCAATTATTTATATGGTTTTTCTTACTTTTTCAATATAAAAGCATGTTTGGGAGTTGTTTATAATTTGTTTAAGTTATGAATAAGTAAAGAGTGGCGGATAAGTAGGTAGTTTTTATGGATCCCATAAAATATGTAAATAAAAAATAAATTGATCGATTATTAACAGATTATAAATGGTGCCAAACATGAGCTAAGATTTGCATTTTTTCCATATATTTCTTTTCTAGAAATTTGGGCTGGTTTGTACAGCCCATTTAAGGTTTTATCCTTATTTTTCCTTTGAAAACTTAGAAGTTGACATTAAATACATTTTATACTTCTTGGCTCTTGCACATCCGTCTTCATCAATTAGTAGCAATGATAAAGATTACATTATGACATCTTATTGTGAGGGTGCCCTCTAATGAATTTCGGATGACTCTAAATTTTAATGAATTTTGTGAATTTGAATAGATTTCAATAGAATCCATAAGAATCTAATTAAAAATGGTGAAACTTCAAAAGAGTTTTTTATGTGTATTTTTAAGCTTGAAATCCGTCCAAATCTTTTGAACTTATAAATCCACAAGTAATTGAAGATACCTAAATTTAATGGATTTCATTGAAATCCATTAAAACCTTAATTGTGGACACCTGAATTTGGAAGAAATTTTAAAATTCATGAAAATCTTAATTGAGGACAAGCCTTCAGATTTCAAAACAACTTGATGAACTCATCACAAACAAGGATCATTATTTTTTTAACGAGACTCTAGATGGGAAAACACAAGAACGCATTCATTCAACACTTTAGGATAGTTCTACATACCAGTTGTTCTCGGAGCAAACTAATCTTGATTTTTGTGAACCATGTTAAGTAGATTGAGATTCTCCACCCGTTGAAGAAGTGTATGAGGAGAAAAATCAGTTTTGAACTTGAATTCTTCTTCTGGTCTTTATTACGTTCGATGAAGATTCTTCTTTTGGTCTCTTGCACATCCGTCTTCATCAATTAGTAGCAATGATAAAGACTACATTAGGACATCCTTGTTGCAAGGGTGTCTTCAATTGTGATTATAATGATTTTCGAATGATTCTAAATTTTAATGAATTTCGTGAATTTGAATAGATTTCAACAGAATCCATAAGAATCTAATTAAAAATGGTGAAACTTCAAAAGAGTTTTTTATGTGTATTTTTAAGCTTGAAATCCATCCAAATATTTTGAAATTATAAATCCACAAGTAATTGAAGATAGCTTTTGACGAGATTCTAGATGGGAAAACACAAGGCATTCATTCAACACTTTAGGATGGTTTTGCATACCAGGTGTTCTCAGAGCAAACTAACCTTGATTTTTGTGAACCATGTTAAGTAGATTGAGATTCTCCACCCGTTTAAGAAGTGTATTGAGGAGAAAAACCAGTTTTGAGCTTGAATTCTTCTTCTGGTCTTTATTACGTTCGACTACTCAGTTTTGAACAAATTCCTACAGTAGTATGGCTACTGAAGGAAATAACTATATATCTATCCCAATACCAGCCATAATTGTGCTGAAAACTATGATTCTCGGACTCGGGTACGGGTGCGTATATAAGTGTCGGATCTTTTATTTTCTAAAATTTAGGATACGGGGACATAACTAAAAAAAATTCAAATTTCGGACACGAGTACATGGGCACATCCTTCAAATTTCAATTTTTTTTTTACTAATTCAAGATATCATTTTGAATAGACCAAAATCAATTATCACAAAGAAAGAAATGAGTATTGAATAAGAGATGGAGACGAATAAAATAGAATTTTGGGGTATAGTATTCAATTATGAAAATTACTAAATATTATATATAAAATCGAAAATGAGGATTTTGATTGCAATTTTACTTAGTAGAACACTAAATAGTATTATATGGAACCCATTTTCATTTTATATAAGCGAAACCCTAAACCACCTATAAAAGAGAGAGAAGGGAAAAAATGAGAAAATGGAAAGAAAAAAAGAAAGAAGAAGAAAAAACCTAGCGCCACCGCATTTCTTCACCCTCTTGGACACACCGCTATATTTATAGAGAGCAGAAACGAAAAAGTAAATAAATAAAAAAAAGGAAGAAAAATAAGCAAAAACAATGAAGTGTCCGGTTGAAATTTGGAGGATCCGACACAAATCTCATACCTATACCCCTGTCGTGTCGCATCGTGTCCGACATGTGTACTCTAATTATTTCGAAGAGTCCGAACATCAGAGCTGAAAGTAAGATCTATGTTTGGTGCTTGTCCAAAATCTTTAGGATCTGCCACAATGAGTTTTCTGCCTTTGGTCTGTAAGTTCTCAGATAATATTTAGATATCAGAAGTTATTAGGAAGCCGAAATAATAGAGCTAGTAGTGGGATATGGAAAATATGTATGGACCTCATTTGGAATTTTTAACACATGCCTTTTGCAAAAACGAATTTCAGCAGCAAGTTCATACAGGAAAATTGTTTCTAGGGAAGTAACATATTGATCGTTTCTTTGGAAGTCAAAACTCCAGTATGAGTTCTTGTGGTAGGATGAAACAAACGAGAAACTGATTTATAGAAGGAGAGAGGAGAACAGGGGGAGAAGAGGAGAAAGAAAAGGGGGGGGGGGGGGAAGATAGAAAGAAAGGGTCTCAACTGAGAGACAAAATCGGGGAAGAAAGTATTATTTATTCAATTCATCAAAAGTGTAACTATAGAATGCATTAGCTCCCTTTAAATAGGGTTTAAACCAATCTGATTTAAGTTTGAAACAACCAATAAAATACTAGAAAATCTATAATATAATACCCTAATAACTTGGAAAGTCTTCGTATAATATGTTTAATAGGATCCCCATTAAGTCTTCTTCAAGACAAGGAGAACAGATGCAAGAAGTACTTGTTTAAATGAGAAAAAAAAAACAATAATAGGTGCTATTGAAGCACAGCTGTTCACCACTTAGTCAATTACCTAGGATTAGGAGCATCGAAATATTGCTTTTGTGAATTATATATTCAGCTTACCAAATGCAAGAGGTTAGCTTCTTTGTTCCTAACCTAAGTCATCAACGTGGATTGAAGCCAGATTTCATGTCAAACCCCCCCCCCCCCCCCCCCCCCCCCCCCCCCCCCATCTATTAGCCTAATTTAACTGAATTTATATGTATTATAAGATATGAATGACTATATCCAATGGTGGTTTTGTCGATTTACTATGTCTTTTGTGTATTATTCCTCTTTGGTATGAGTGTTGTTTATTTTCTAACTGTTAATACGTCTATGTACTAAATTAAGGGCAGAGTCAAGTTTATACAAGGAGCATGTGGATGCTCTATCCAAGGAGCTCAACCAGTGGAAACAACGTGTGGAAGAGCTTGAAGAGAAGGAAAGATTGGCAAACGAAAATGTAATTTATTATGACTCTGTTTGTAACTGATTTCAACGAATTTAAAGTTCCAACCATTTAATTTGTCTTTATCCTGTATGATGATTTAACAATGCAAAGGACTACAGATTTCTTCCTTGTCCTTTATGTATCATTTTCAAATCTGATATTTAATAATCTTAACTAGGTTGAAGGTCTTCTGATGGATATTTCTGCTGCTGAAGAAGAAATCACACGGTGGAAAATAGCTGCACAACAAGAAGCTGCAGTAGGGAAAGCAGTCGAACAAGAGTATGTAGCACAGGTATAGCTGAGAAAGGGCGACTCAATTTGCTTTATCTTTGTGAATTTGACCGGATTTGTGTATGGTATACTGAACAAGCTTTCTGTGCCTAAAGATTTGCTAGAATAATTTCGATTTGGTTTCTGAAAGCAAAATTTTTAGTTGTTGTCTCCAAATTGGAGCTTCTCCAGTACCATATTTAAGAAGCGCACTGGTTCTGAAGAGTTCTACATAATTTGATGATCATTCCAAAGTATGAGAAAACTCTATATATTAAGTTTTGTTATGTTTTTTTCATTGATAAATTTGTATCTCACCACGATTCTCCTGACCTAGTGTATACCACCTTCAATGGACAGACCTGTCTAGAAGAGATCCTGTATTATTTTTTTCATTTATAGTAGTAATGACAAGTTTTTACGTTTTGTCCCGTCGTTTTTATTCATGTCCTCGGCCATGTTTTCCAAAATAAGAATGGAATTAGACTCAATCTTGTGTCCATGGTTCTGCAGTTGGAAGTCGTGGGCCAGGAACTCGAGGAGGCAAAGAAAACTGTAATTGAATGGGAGAAAAAGCTGAAGTTCAAAGAAGAAACAGCAGCGGCTGCTATGGCAGCAAGAGACGCTGCTGAGAAATCATTGAGATTGGCAGATATGAGGGCGTCTAGGCTGAGAGACAGAGTCGAAGAGCTGACTCATCAACTCGATGAGCTAGACACCCAAGAAACCTCAAGAACGGGCCTCACTCGGCCGAGATATGTATGTTGGCCATGGCAATGGCTTGGCTTGGATTTTGTCGGCTCACGTCCTTCAACAACACCACAACACAGTGCAAATGAAATGGAACTTTCTGAACCCCTTCTTTGATTCTCTCTTAAATGTTTTTCATTCCTTTCTCTCTGTATTTTTTGTGATACTTGAAAATTGTGACAGTTTTACTAAATTTGCTTTGTATGGCATATTTGTTCTCCAGAGGTTTTCCAAAATTAGTTGTACTTAACCACGAACCTTGAGAATTTAAAATCTTCTTGATTCAAGGTACAATATAGAGGCAGATTAAAGGATTGTTTATATTTTGTATTTTTGAATTTATTTAATTTTGAACTAAGTTAACCGTGTGGTGATCTGAGATGTGGACATAGATAGGTGGGGAAGTTTTGGTAGGGGTGGCACATCTATCAGAAGATATCGTATTCGTAGGTGTCTTAAGAGGAGATCAATGGGGACCTCGTCTAGAGCACAAGGATTAAAATTTATTTGATTCCAATTTTTAGTATAAATATGAGAGGTGAAAGTATGGCTTAATGATTCTTTAAACTTTTGAAATTTGAACTGAAAATCATCTATGAAGTCGAAACAAACAAATTAAACTTATAAGAGACGGGAAAATTTCATGTCTTCGATATAAATTCATTTATGATTATTTACAATGATAACCAAATTCAAGTGTAAGAAATTTAAGGAAATAAATGGGAATTAATAAAAGGAGATGGTGAGTCAAAATTGTAAGAATTAATTGATTAGGTTTTTTTTTTTTTTTTTTTTCTTTTTTTAAAGAGAGTATAATATTTGTGGGATTCGAACCTTGTTCAATTGGTGCTTCCATAATTTGAAGTAAAGTCGCGTTTTTGGGTGTTGTAACTTTGTTAAAATCACGCTTTTAACTGGATGGCGGCACATGTTATATTTTGCACCGTTGAATTACCTTCTGGATACTTCTACTATACGACTTTTCATTTTGGATATGCTTGGAGGACGGTTTTCATTCTCTTCTTTCTGTGGCTACGCCGCTTTTGAAAGGAACTCTCTGATTTGTTCGCTCTGTTGTTTTCTTATCAAATTACTGATTTGAGAAGGGTTGATCTGTGATAATTAGCCTCTGTAAAGTGATATTCTGAGTGAATATTCATGTGAAAGTGTTGTTCTTTCATGTTGTTGTTCTTGAGGTTTTGAGGAGATTCTTGTGTGAATCTTGCGGATCAACTATTTTATTTGAGAGATAGGTGTTCAATTTATGTACTTGGTGTTTTGGTTTAACATTCTTGTAACATTTGTTGTCAATTTGGGCTATATAGTGGAACCGAGCATATATCCAAACTATTGTATGCTCAACGAGAGATATATGCGTTAGAAGCGATCGTTGAACCTTCGGAACTTAGGTCAAAATAAATAATTCTGCACTTTACTTTTTTGAGAAGATCTGCATATTTTTATTTCTCGATTTAATATTGTATGTTCTTGGCCCGGGCTTTCTTATTATATTTTTCAACCATTTTTGTATCATCTGAATTGGGCACGTGGATATCTCATCTTATTCCAAAAGTTTTTAATAAGCACTTTTAGAATAATTTCTTTCTGGCCACCAATCTTTCTTGACTTATAATTAAATACCAAAAATTAGTGAAACTGGCTTATATGATGGGTTCAACTCAATTTCCTATTTCTTGCCTTGTACCATTAACCTGGCTCCAAGTGGGGTGGCACAAGTGGAAAGAGTAAGCCCACTTCATTTTGTCTATAGAGAATAAAGCAAAACAGTTTTACAAAACAATAATGTTATTCATTCCCACTGGAGTTACAACCTCAATTTAGGTAGCTCTAAATGATAGGTTAAATGAAAGGTGAAATTAAATTATTTATTTAATTTCACATATCATTTAATCACACATTAACGCCACTTAGACTGGGGTTGTAACCCCAGTGGGGATGAATAACATTACTCTTTACAAAATGTACAACCATGAATGGTCAATTTACAACCACGTTTTTTTAGAATAATGTTGATGTTGAAATCCGTATAAGTTACTTTTTGAGCGAGTATTGGTCTAAAAATTGCGAAATAGACTGATTTGTCGGCTTGTTCGGTTATAAGACAATGGAAGAAAATGTACTCGAATATATTTCAATACTAAAATTAATATGTTTTGGAGAAAATATCACAGAATTTAGCTTTATTGAGTCAGATTGTGTACTCTTGAGTTTACAGTGTATTGATAGGTCGATCACTATGTTTAGTGTACTCATGTCTATTCAATTAAATGCGAGTTGATAAACTTTTTTCAAGTAGAATCTAAATGTTTCTATTCCTGATATGTTTTACTTATGAGATCGGTGATCTCATATGCATGACCAATTTCATGAAGCACGAGTCCAACCTCTTCATGACTTAAATTTCCTAGTTCATTTTAACTTTTGTTCTCACTTCAATTAAACTCGGTTGAACACGCTAGAACTCAAAACCTACTAGCAAGTCCATTTGATCCAGCTTGGGAATATTTCTTCATTTGCTACTAATTCTTAAAACTCTAGATCCTAAAATAAATAAATAGAAAGAAATTACCTAATATGATAAATTTCCAATTTGTTGGCAGTTTCTCTTTGACTTGAAAACCTCTATTATTGATTTGTTGTCGTTTTCTAATATTCTTTTTTTCTCATTTGTATTTTGTAGCCACCATCTTGGAGTGGAAAAGAAATATATAAAAATGAGTTAAAAAATTGAAGGTCGCCCAACCTTGAGTAAAAATTTAATTTAGCCATTCAAATCCAAAATCATAGTAAGGTCAAAAAGTTAAGCTACTTCCCTCAGTAGCAACTATATTTGCTTGTGGACTCCTCGTGACTTTAAGTTGCCATGTTGGTGTTAGAATAATTCTAATTCAATCTGTTAACGCGAAAATCTTGCTTTTAAAGATAATTATTCTTGAGATGGACAACTATAGAGTTCCATTAACATCTATATTGTATTCGTAAGAAAATTTATCTACCACAATAGAAAGACGTTAAAATCTTGTGACAAATCATTATTGGCGATCAAACCAAAGCAAAACTGAGAAATGAGTGATGAGTTTGGAACAAAAGAAATTGCAGGACTAAAATGAGACTTCTCTCAAAGTTGGGTTAACTTTTAAAAAATTAATGAAAACCCCTTTTAAAATTCTTAACAGGTCATCTCATGATGACGTGGGAGTTTGACCAACTCCTGTTCCATATCTATTAAATTGCCAAATCTGTCCTTTACAGTTTGTCTGGCTTTCCTGCGAGGCTACGACTCTCTTTCTCTAAAAACATTCGGAGGACCCTTTGAACGGGTATTTTTGGTTGTACGTATTGATCATTCATATATTGACTGCTGCAATTATATATATCTCATAATCACAATTATAATCAATAAACTATTTCGTGTAAGTATTTTTTTTTTTCTGTCAATGAAAATCTTGAAAGTATTATATGGTTGAATTGAATTTTCCATGCACTTTTTCTATTATTCTTGGTTCTTTATGTGGAAAATATGTCCCACCGTGATAGCTATGTTTTTATGGGAGTTTACTGTCATATTTGCGTTTGATTTCTTCTTTTATTTATGTACAGAGAAAGAAGTCAAGGGTTTTAGGTAAGAGTATATCAGCAATTTCTGAATTTTAATTATATAATTGATAGTTTCCTTGAAGAATCATCATGTGGGTATATCCGAATTATAAAATTATTTGAAAAAAAAAATTAGAGTTTTGATGTTAGTCTTCAGAATTTTGATGGTTTGGTATTTTTCTTAGAAGATTTTTTTATTTCAGTTAAAGTTTTGTTAATTTTGATGTTTGATAAGGGGCTTCTTGAAAAAAATCCTCAAATGGGTTTAACTGGCTTTACAGGGTGACAGTTTAGCTTTTGAAATGTTTAAGGAAGAGGATAAGGATCAGCCACCGAGTGCTAATAGGAAAACATACTCACGGTCAGTTTCATGGAGTGATCGATCACCAAGAAAGTCAAATTATAGGCCACAATGGAACAGCAAGGCTCGGGCTTGTTTGCCGCCCCTTCATCCTCTCTCGATCACAAGACCGAGCATTGAGGAGTGGCCAAGAGCTGGCTCAGACGACCTTGGCGTTTGGCCAAATCCCTCAACTCCCGGTGCAAGGCTTGGATCGATGGCACCCTGTGAAAATATGATTTTAGATCAACCTCCAAGAGAATTTGAATTCAAGAAGGACAAACTCGCTTTCTTTGATAAGGAATGCTCAAGGATTTTGGACCACATATATTTGGGAAGCGATGTTATTGCAAAGAGTCGTGAAATTCTCCAGCGGAATGGAATTACCCATGTGTTGAACTGTGTGGGGTTTGTTTGTCCTGAATATTTCAAGAATGAGCTCGTGTACAAGACCCTTTGGCTCCGGGACAGCCCGTCGGAGGATATTACAAGTATTCTCTATGATGTGTTCGATTATTTTGAAGATGTGCGAGAACAAGGTGGGCGTGTTCTTGTTCATTGTTGCAAGGGGGTGTCTCGATCAACCTCTTTGGTCATTGCGTATATTATGTGGAAAGAGGGGCAGAGCTTTGAGGATGCATTCCAGCATGTTAAAGCAGCCAGAGGAGTGACTAACCCAAATATGGGATTTGCTTGCCAGCTTTTGCTGTGCCAGAAACGGGTACATGCTCAGCCTGTAAGCCCCACTTCTGTACTTAAGATGTATCGAATGGCACCCCACTCCCCGTATGATCCCCTGCATCTTGTACCAAAGATGTTGATTGAGCCGGGAACAAACAGACTCGATTCTCGTGGGGCATTCATTATTCACATTCCTTCTGCTATATTTGTCTGGACTGGAAAGCATTGCTTCTCTGTGATGTCGGATAATGCCACTGCAGCTGCCTCTCAAGTTATTCGTTATGAAAGAGCCCAGGGTCCCATTAAAACCATCAAAGAAGGTGAGGAGACGTCTGAATTGTGGGATGCTCTCGGCTATGAGAAACAGTTAGTAGATGAGTCATCTTCTGAGGCTGACACTATTTCTTCTCATCAATGTATTGGTCAGAGAAAGGTTGATGAATATGACGTCGATTTTGAGATCTTCCAGAAAGCACTTTCCGGTGGGGTCGTTCCGCCTTTTCCATTATCGGGAACAGAATCCGAGACATGTCTTCCCGCTAGAGAAAATGGCTGGAGCAGATTGAGAAGGCAGTTTTCCAGTGGTATTGTGAAAGGATTTATATCCTCGTCTAGAGTGAACTACAACACTACCCGAACATGTGATGGCCTGGATATGATAGAATCTTGTAAAGAAGTTGAAGACTTTTTCCCCCCTCCTGATCTTGCAATGCCTTCCAGTCCTCAGTGCGAATCATCACCGGATTCCTTTACTTCTTATTCAACAAGTAGTCCGGGTTCGATGAAAACTAACTTAAAAGAAGTGGAATGCTCGGCTCGTCCTACCGATACATCTTTGTCACCGTTACCTTCATTCAGTTCACTGGATTCTTTTTCTTCATTTCTCGTTAATAAACTGAAGTCCAGTTCAACATCTCCAGCACTCTCACCTTCAACCTCTGATTATTCGAGTTCATTTACCTTCTCACCCTCATCGAACTGGTCCGACTTATCATATTTCTCGGCCCTGACTTCACCTTCCAGTCTCGAATATAAAGATCCCGATCTTGATAAGGGTGGTTCTCCGGAGGGAAGTGAATGTTTGCTTCAGAAAGTAACTTCCCCTCCACCGGAAGAGACATTTTCAGCTGGTCGCATTTCGAGAGAAACAGGAAGTTGTTCGTCTTGTAAAGAACCTTCACTAGACATTGCAGAACGTAGAGGGAACATTCGCCCTCCTCGTATGATGTTGCCCTCTGTTGATGAGGTATCTCAGATTCCGGAAAACTCGTCGAAGTCTCTTCCTTGCATAGAAGATATAATGAGGGACGTCGAATGCATCACCTCAAGACACGAGGATTCTTTTGAGATGGACACAGAAGAGCCAATATCAGATTCTAACGACCATGCGGCTGAATATGAGCTCCCAAGTCAATTACAAGATGACACAGTGTGCAACACGTTTGACCTGATGTCGAATGATATGACAAATAGAATAGCACAACCAACCGACTCATTATTCTACCAGTGGCCTTCGATGAATAAAATGGACACACCCTGTGTTGTCTTAGATTCTAGATCCATTTACATCATTCTTGTGCCCTCAGTGAGTTCCGAGGGGAAAAATACCGATATTTTATACATATGGATGGGGCATGAAGTATCACAGAATAGAGGACACGATCAGTCGATTGATGACAGCAAATGCAAAAATAGTCCTGCCCATTTGGAGAACGTTGGTCGTAGTTTTCTTGCTGAGAAGGGTTTCGGTACAAATGCTCAAATTAAGGTATGTACACGAACTCTATAGTTGAATTGTTGCAGTCATGTTTAAGGTTAGATCAACTGTAAATGCAAGAATCATACTACTGGAAATGTAATTGATTGTTAGTCATAAAAGAGTAGTGCATATATTCAAGGCATTACGTAAAAGCGTGAAAATGAGAACTTCAGACTATAGGCTCGAAGAAGCAGCAACTAAAATTGTTTAACAAACAATCACTTTATGGCATTGTTTATTAAGGTGGTTTGGGTGGCACCGGATAGCAACAAGAAAGAAAAAGAAGTTCAAATCTTATCTAGCATTATCTAGTCCCGTGCGCTACTGTGTGCCAAACATACTAGAAGGCTAAATCTCATCTTGTTTTGCATTCATCAGCGTCTAAGTAACATTTTGCTAGTTCTATTAGGGATTACAATTCTTCTTGTCAAAACTTGTACGCTCTTCTATATGATTGTCTCCATTTCAAATGTGCAGTTCCTAAACTCTTGTATTTGCATGTGTTTTTGGAATTTCAGATAGTCAAGGAAGGTCAGGAACCAGCGCGGCTCCTTGAACATCTTTCTTCATTAAGAAATGACTTCAACAGTGCATCAAGTAAATCTGAATAAGAGCGTCATTAATTTTCGAAACGTGTCTGAGCTCTAATGAAATAAGTTGGCATCCCATAGCAGTACGAGCCCAGGTTCTACTCGTGAGATGCAAGCAAACTTAAATTTTAATCCAAGATGAGAACTTGTACAGGGAATAAGTTTCTGATTACAATTATAGGAATTATGAGTACAGAATCCCCTCAGAATAAGTGTACAATTCCCCATTATTGTTGTGCCTCAGAATATGTCAACATTCGGCACCAAACGTGTTGCTTTTAAATAAAAACAAATAGAGCATTAGAAAACTCCTAGGTTTACCAGTTTGTTAGACAGGAACAGAGTTTTGCCATTTTGAGAAAAAGAACTATTTAGACTTTCATTACAGTAGAGAAAAACTTCTATTCTTAATTATCTATCACAGTGAAAAATGTGAAAATCTTGTCTGATTAACGGCAGAGTAGGGGCAGGGGTTGTTTCTTGTGCAATATGTATACCATTAACATGCAAATCCATCAAATTTCAAAGCAGATCGAACACAAGGCATAGAAAGGTTTTGGACATCCATGCTAATATTACACAAGTTTAATCACCTCTTTCATAAGAGGTTTAACTAACAAAAATAAATAAGACCGAGCTGTTTAAAAATCCTGCACAGGGGTTAAGATTCGAAGTAGATCCCCATATACTACACTAGGAGCATATTGTCATTTTCTACGGCAGGATTACAAAAACACAAGGTAGAACATAGAATTTGTAAAAATGAATACCTTGAACTAGTTCCCATTCTTCCATCTAGGCATAGTTGAGCCACGTGCACCGCCTCTTGAACTTTTAAATGACCATGGTTTTCGCCCTGCATTCTGCCTGCCCCAACTATTTTCCTCTGGGGGTTGTACCTTGGCATTCTTAGCCCAGCTATTTTCGTGCTGTGGTTGTACCGACTTGGTATTTTTGCCCCAGCTACGTTCCCATGTTGAATGTACCGTCTTGGCATTCTTGGCCCCGCCATCTTCGTGCTGTGGTTGTACAGTATTGGCAAAATGTTGTACCTTGGCAATCTTGCCCCAGCTATTTTTCTCTGATGATTGTTCCTCCCCAGCAGATAAAGTTTCAGTCAAAAATATGTCCCAAGCGCTTACACCACCACTCTCTACAATTATATAAACCATTATCAAGCTGTCTGAATAGATTACATCAAATTTTAGGCATTAGCGAAAAGATCAAGTACCTGCTTCAGGGGCTTGTGTTTGTTTACCGTTGTTTGCTCCTTCGTTCTCTAAAGGAGGAACAATGAAAGGATGAAGACAAGTAAATTATTCTTAAAAAGTGTAGCGGTGAACAAACATAAATACCTTGGCTGGGGACAACTGTTTGTTTATTATTACTGCTTGACGATACAGTAATTGCAGCACTTTTATTGCCCACCGGACTTCCATTTACGCTAGTGCCTAAATTTATTGCTCCTGAACTGCCACCTTTTACTATACGGACATCAACAAGTGAATAGAAATCAATCTGCTCAAGATAAACTATATTAAAACAAACAATCCAAGAAGCGAGCTTTTGCTCTAACGGAAGAAGCCTTGAGAAGAACAACACTTGAAGAAGGATTGCAATTTGATTAGGTTACCTCCACCGCTTCATCTTCTTTGTGAAGGGAGTTATCTGGATGTGTAGATTCATCATCATCTAACTTCTTGGAAACAACAGGGTATTCTGAGACCGGTATCAGTATAATCTGACCAGATCCAGCATCATACCATGATACTTTTCGAACCTAAAGAAAAGGAAAAATGTTAAAAAGCAATTACAGTCAACTGCGGTTAAGCTAAATTTTTGCTCAAATTCTTATTAGAATCTGTTATACTCGATAGGGTGAAAGCTCAGGGATCCAGGATGATGATAACTCCAGAGTTCGATATGCAATCACATCTCCTTCCTGCAAAATGAATAAGAAGATATTTGACACTGATGAGGTACACAAGTTTTTTCCTTGTGCATCACATGATGGTCTGAAAATTAGAATAATATTTCCATATCTGATTTTAAATCCTACTACCCAATCTTTGTAAAAAAAGGTGTAACTTAAAACACTGATGTGCAGTAAATCGTGAAATGGTATATTAAGAAGAATATACCTTGGGCATGCTACAAAGGGGCTGAAGGTTATCAAAGTCAATTCCTGTATATGACATTGTCTCACTTTCATTATTCGGTGTTTCAGAACACTCTTTGTTTGAATCTTTACAATCATTTCTTTGGGTGAATGAACATTTTTTGGTACCCCATTTTTGGCCCTTCTTGCTGGTAATTCCGTTCCATTGGGTTTTTTCCTGAAGGAAAACTCAAAATTTCCTCAAGAGGATATGCAGCACCAATTGAGATGACCTAACATTAATGGAATTGCAAAGTGGGGGTGGGGGGGACCCAAATAAAGTACGACATCTTAACTTTAAGATAAATTTTATGCTCACTGATATCAATGTAAACCACAATGGGTATGCAATGAAAAAGAAAAAAGACAATTGGAGATAAAGGCTAAGCTTACACCATGTTTGAAGTAGAAGTGATAAAACAAGAAAAAGTAATGCGGTATCTTGATATTTTGATCAACAAGAAAAACAAAAAGACGGTGGCAATGTTGAATGTAATATGTATCATAATGTACATGAAGAAACATACCACCGGTATTTGACTTTTAGGCACAGCTGATTCTGCATATTAAAAATATGTTCGTAGATCAAAACTCTGAACAGTGTATCATGCTGGAATCAAGCAATTCCAAAATGTGAACATGTAGCAACATTCCAATTGTAAAGTAAAAAACATGAATGGAATAAAACAACGTTACAACATTATCTTAACAACAGTAATATCTAAGAGTAACCTAACATTCTACATGGAAGTGAATCAGGATAGCCTAGTTACTTATTCCGCTTCTTTACGCAATTGTGTCTGCTAACAAAACAGTCATTGATAACAGGGAAAGGCTCCCAATGTAGATTAACTCCTTGTCCATTTCTAAATGAGAAGAGACAAAAATCAAATTCACAGGTCTGATTGTAAATGAAATATTAGCCTCAGTTTAGCAAAATTTATAAATAATTTATAAATGGTCAAACTTTATATTCAACCACACATTACAATGGACCCACAAGTACTACCCACTCATCTACCACTCATTTCTACTTATTTATCCCAAATGGAGCATTTGAACTCACTGCTAGGCTCAGAACTGAAAGGCAAGCCAACTAAAATGCTATGCAAATTCCCATCTATCATTTAAATTAGTGAAAGCATAATTCAGTCAATCATCTAAATTGCTTAATAACAATTCACTTGAAACATCAGCATATGCACACTTAATCACAAACACTAAAATGATATATTATCATGAGAGAGAGTTTAACCTTTCCCCACATTCCCAAACCGGATGTGACCCGGCCTTACTACAACAGGAACAGCTTCAGCCTCCTCATCACTATATTGATTTGAATGCCAGGATGTCTCACCATTTCTATTTGAGTGTTCATGTGCATTTATATTTTGATTTTGTTGTTGATATTTTTCCATATTGTTAGACGTCTTACTTCCAGGATATTGCTTCCAATTGAGCTGCGTATTGAGATTTTATGTCAATATTAAACATACTTAGATTTAACAAGAAACTGATAACTCACTAGTCCCTTCGTTTGGCCATCCACCTCCTTTCGTTCAGCTTTAGCTGGGTCTTTTTTCCAATGTCCCTTTGAAATTCAGGGATTTAATATTCTTGTGAATATCATCATAGTTGGTTAAGGAGAGTAAGATAACTCACCACTCCTCTTGGTTGGCCATCAGCCTTATTTCTTTCAGCTTTAGCTTGATCCTCTTTCCAATTTCTCTGTAAATTTGAGGTAGTCAATTTCCAATATAAGTTGTGTTAGTGATGCTGGAAGAGTCTTAACACATTTGACAACTTACAAAACTTTCTGATTCAGAATTAGCATTTTTCTTCTGAATTTTAGCCATTTCACGCAACCATTGCCTTTTAGCACGCTTCCTCCTAGCACATCTACTTGGAACCTGCAAATATACAGAACAATCCATATAGATCTGTAGGTTGTTCCTTCAAGAGGGGAGAAAGCAAAAAGATCCAATATAAAAGCAGAATAACTCGTATCAAAATTTAAACTAGTAATAGAGAACACGGATTGGTGATGCTACTTAAGTCAATTCCCTCAAAAAACTGAATCTCAAATCATACAAGAATGCTTACAGCATTTTGCTTTCCGAGCTGAGCAAAATGGGCAGTTTGGAATAATATAAAAGACAGGAAGCACGTGCTAAACAAGTAGAACAGAACTTTCCGGAAAAACATAAGTTTCCTTAATTCATAGAAGCTCCTCAAATAATTTAGTTTTGATAAGAATTTACACGTATCAACCTCTCTGCAATTTCCATAAAAAGACTGCAGCATCTTTCAATATTTAGTTTGCTATACAGTAATACTTCTGATAAATATATACAAGGGCAGTCTAAAGCTTACAGGACCAATATATTTTATATTAATACTGTACTTAAAATGGACCTTTTTAGTTTCACGGCTGGCATCCTTGATCTCTTTGCCATTCTCTTGAAGCTCCAAACTTCTACAAACACATACACAAAAGAAAGTTAAGAACTACTAAGGAAAAGAAGTGATGTTAGAAACAGCCGGTATTTAAAGATGCATTATACATGCTTAAACATTTAAAGGAGTTATTGTAGCACAATAATAAGGTAACTAAAACACAATTTACTAATTTCACAGCTAATATTCCAATGAGGCATTTCTTCAGACAGCAAAACTCAGAAATGTCATTAGTGGTTAGTGAAAAGAGAAAAGGTTGTCAAGTGGCTATCAAATACAAGCTTGTAGAAATAAAACTAATACAGATGCATGTTAAAAGCCCAATTACAAGATCTTCTATCCAAGCAAAATATACTCCCCTCTTCAAATGATTTTTTTCTCCATGGGATCTCTCAAACTGGTAAACCTTCCTTAAGTATGCACGTCTGCACTTGTAGTGCCCTTTTCAAGTTGTTATTTACTTATATTTTCATTTCAATAATCAGATACATGGCCCAACTCATATTCCCTTTGTCTAATTCCAGTAGGTCCAACGTTTCAGTTTATTTAATGTCATGCACTAAGGGATAAAGATGGTATACTGAGGAAACAGTATGTACCTAGAAATCTTTCCTTAAACCCCAAGTCAAGCAAATTTGGATATTCTATTAGTTCTTTGGCATCTCCAATGCACCCATATACACTGATATCTAAAGCCCATCATTCAATTTTCCATTTACTCGATTAAACTACTTTTTTACTCGTCCAAATGCCCTTATGATATTAAGAATAAATAGATCTTGAGTTTTGATTCCTAAAGGGAAATAGCCACTGGGAAAATTTAATTTCAGGTAATAATAGCAACCTGCACCAGTCAACACATGGGCACTTCTTCAAGTTCATTTCTCTGGCCTCTATCTATTCCCAGTCCTGATTAGTCCCTTTTAAAAGAGAGGAATAAAAACTGGCTTCTTGGTATTGTTAGTGACAGCTGTTGACAAAGATCCTTGTTCAACAATAATGGCAATAGCTTTTTACAGGATGATCTCTAGACCTCAATCAAAAATTCAAGAGGAAATTCATGTTTGAATAACCCGACAGAATAGGTTAAAGACCTGCAAGTTTGTAAATTCTAATTGCGTATAAAAATAGAAAGAATTTTAAGGACGTTTTCTTGTATTTTAGCCGGTCAAAGCCAAACGTAAAAGGTTAAACAATAAACAGGGAACATCATTTTGAAAAGGGAAAGACTATCTTATGAAGAAACCTACCTTTTTGTGCTGGGCGTAGAATCATCACTGTCATCGCTTAATTTAGCATTTTCCTGATTCTTTTCCTCATTTCCTTTGTCGTTAAAATCAGATTTCTTCTCCACCTGTGAAAGGCTCTTCTGTCTTGTAGGCACTTCATCCTGCTGACGGTTTTCAATCTTTCCAACATGACCGTCACTCAGAACAGTTTCAGGAGCCTCAGAACGTTGTTTTTTCTTCCTATATTTCACAAAGTTTTTAATTTACAAATCCATCAAGGCATTGATCTGCAAACATGAGTATAACATGAAGAATTCCATAATAAGACGTGAGCAAGATAGCATGGATTATAACGTACATGGAACACTGAAGTTTCTCTGATGCTTTTCTTTTTCGCCTCTTGGAATCTGCATTTACAGTGGGTGGATTTTCCACATTTTCCAACAGGTCATCTTCCTCTTCAGAGTCATCACTCTCATAAACTTGTTTTCCTTTCTCAAACTCCAAATTTGACAAAAGCAAGAAACTGCTAGTTACAGGTTGCTTTTCCAAAGCTTTCAATTTCTTGACTGAATGAGCAGCATTACGTCCTTCTATGAACAAAGCATCCTCTCTCTTCTTTACTCTGACACCACGTGTGAAAAATAACGTGTAAATGACATACTTTTCCACATGTAAATGCAAAATGGTAAAAACGTAATGCTACCGGTTTTAATTTCTTCCGCAAAGGATTAGACAGCTAAACTAACCTGATCAGATCTTTATCCTTCAAAATGGTAGTTGACTCATAAGGTGGCAACACAAATCCGTCCATCTGCATGAAATTAGTAAGAATTAATAATATAACACCCAACAACAAAGAAAATCTGTTAACCAAAGCCAAAACTTTTTTATTTCAGTCAGTCTCAACAATAGTCCAGTTGATTTTGAGAAACAAAAAATGAATTCTACTGGTTTTTTTTCCTGTACTTGATATCAATGCAGTTAATTAGCCGCGATGATAAATGAATTCTTACATAGAAATACCCCCGTTGCATATTTATTTTTATTTATTTATTTATTTTTTAACATCGGACATTTCATTCGCTCCAATAAAATTTAACCACAGGAGCTGAACCCCCAGCAAGAAAAGAGTAAATAGTAAACATATGCACACCAGCAAATGACCACAGACATCATAAAATCAGCAAAAGGTTTTGCCACTCAAAGAACTCAAATATACTATTTTTCAGGGCAAGGCAGTTTCAGTTATTCGGAGGATCACCAAGAAAAAAAGTTTTCTTTTTATAGCATGCAAGAATTTACTTTGTGCACATGTTAGAGAAAATAATCAAACATAAAAGGAAAAAATACATAACTAAAAAAAACCAGCAATAAGCATCAGACACTTGTACAATGTACCAACAGCATCCCCTCTAAAAGCCCACATAATAAAATGATCGCTAAAATCAAAGTACCACATTCCCAATTCGGTCACTCAACAGAACCCAAAACACAGAATTAACAAATAAGAACGGAATATTACAGAGAGGAGAAGGCCATGGGGACAGGACTGATGGAGCTGGAAAGCTTGGAGGAGGTGAGAGGCAATATCGGCGATTGTCCTGTGTTGATCGGGTTTCAACAAAACCCAGCATCGATTCAAGCCATCCGATTTCTGTGTTTCTCTCAAAATCTCGTCATTTTTGAACACCAATCGAACCCTCATCGTCTCCATCGCGACATGCAGTGGCCCTAAATTCTCGGTTGCTGTCAGTATGTACTGTGCCAGTGAGTTCTTAAACCCTTGTGAAGAAACAATTGAACATCATTGTTTGGCAATAGGCTAAGCGAATTTATTGCTGAGAGGTGATTTTTGGAAAAATACAAAAAAAAAATGTATGATTAAAAACTAAAAAGTGGGAAAAAAAATACCAGAAAAGTGAAAATGTTATAAACTAGGCATAAAAGAAAACGAAACAAAGAAGGGAATAGACTAAGGTGTTTTATTAGGAACCAAAAATTCCATATTTGCCCCTGTTTGATACACATTAGAATGTTCATTCTCATTTTTCTACTCATTTTTAATCGCACATTCTTCAATAAAATAACATTTTCCATCACATCAATAATTTTTTCTTTTTTTTAACCTCACATTCTTCATCAATCTATTATTCCAAAATACATTCTTCCAAAATAATGTGGCTCAAACACACTCTTATATAAAATAATTAGAGTTACAAGTAATATAACAGTCATAATGACTAGGACTGCAAAGATATAAAAGTCATTCATAAATATTATCATGTGAAAATTTTAAAAAATGTCCACTTTTTCATGTCCATTTGCAAAAATGTCCAAAATTTTTAACACGTCTATTTTACTAAAATTTAGACAAAAATGCCCTTATTGAAAATTTCAAATTCCACAAATCTTCTCATATTCCTAATGACCAAAATGCTTTCTTTATGCTTCGTTTTCTTTCTCTCAGATGAAACCCTAGCGTAGCGTCTTCGACTTCATTCCAGGTTGTCAAATTGTTCCTCTTAGCTTCTGATTTGGTTTTTGAGTTCATGCTATCTAGTTTTCACTATCATTTTTCATGTGATTTTGAATTTAGAGTAGTTTTATACTCATGTTCTCTTGATTCATTTCTGTAATTTTCAAGTTATTAGTGAAGATTTAGGCATTTTAAAGAAGGTAAATGGAATATAAACAATTGCTTTTGTATAATTTCAATTGTTTATTTTACCATAGATGTAACACCCCGGATTAAGGGAGTGTTTGTGCTGGTTTTTCTTATTTGTTTGGATCTTGTGTTATGTTTTTTCTCCTTAATTTTACAGTGCACTTCACGTGTTTGTTGAATCGTCCAAGTGATTGTTCTATCACTACTATGATTTTCTTGGAGCATATTGCCATTTTTAACCCTTTCCCACTATAATGCATTATACGTGATCAGTGAAATCCCCCTTTCCTTAACATAGATACAACCACGACCATCTAAATATATCCAAAACTAAATTCATCCCATTATGAATGCTAAAGATCCATAATTTGTTCCTGATAGTGTACTAATGTATACCACTAACAAGATTTTGAAAGTTTAACTTGATTTTGCCCTTTTGATTTTAATTACTTGATTGGTTGAATGTTTATATTATACTTCTTAATGACTTTCAAATACTTAATTACTATGTGATTGATTTGTGATGCTTCTGAGAGGTCGAAAATAAATTCTAGCACTTGCACCAAACATCATAAAGTAAAATAAATGTATACTGTTATACTTTGCTTGATCCTTGATTGAATGTTCCAATTTTGGTAGCTTTCTACATATTCACATTTTCCATAGATTCAAGAGGTTCATATGTAAAAATAGGTCTAACCATATTTGAGAGATTGCTAGACATATTAGCAACATTGATTCGAGCTAGCAATGATCGATTTTTGGGAAATTGACAATTGAAGCTAGCAATTTAATCTTACAATCGTCAAAAATTCTTTCTTGAAATCCCATCTTACTTCCATCCATTTGACTTCCTCTCATCTAATATTCTAATTTTTGTCTACAATCTTGTGGAACTAAATCTTTTCTAGTCATATTAAATGTACATCATGTATCTATTAAGGCTATTAAATTTAGTTTTATTATTTTATTTAGTTGTACTTCTATGGATAGTCTAAGACTTTTGGTCGGTTTTATTCTAGATATTTGGCAAATTATCTCTCATTGATTTTTCGTTTCTAAATAATTAGTTCCTGTGTAGTTATTTATATGTTGTTTTTCTAAATTTCTAATTCTATATTGTATGTCTCCTAATAGTTCATATACTTTATCTATTCTGTTATTTGTAATTTTATCCTATCTTCTAGTCTCTACATGCTTTCACTATAATCTTTAGCTTTGTCATGAACTTCTTTAATTCCTAAACAACTACTACATTGGATCTCTAAGCAGTTTTTAAATTGATTTCTATTTTATGTCATGGGTATATTTTACATATTTTGCACTAATCATCATCGATCCTTGTCATTTTATCCATTCATATACACATTCGTGTTCTGCATTCATCATTTTTATATCGAGAATTGAAAAATCTAATTCTGCTAAACTACTATAACTATCTTCGGAACTGTTTATTTCCAAGTTGTCTATTTCTTCATCTGTGTATATACTATATACCGAACTACAAGATTCTCCATTAGATAGTTCTATAATGTTTCTATAATGTTACATTGCATTTCTTTAATTATCATGGATCTAGCCACATTCCCCTTACTTTATATTTATTGAGGCATTTGTCATCGAAATGTCTAGGGTCTCCACAAATATAACAGTTACAATTTTATTTTTTTAACATATCTATTATACTTAGATATTTTATTTTTATAATATGTCCGACTTCGTCTAATATTATATCATTTTCTTTCTTGATATTGGCTTTTATGTAAAGAAAAGTATTTCTTCCTTCTATTTATACAAATTTGAACAAAAAGAATAATTTAATTTCTTTATTTGTTTTTTGGCTACTTCTTCTATACATTATTCTTTTAATTTATCTGTTATAAGTTTTATAGTGGCACTAATAGTTACATTTCTTACTGGTCTTGATTCTGCATCCTTTTGAATTTTATCATTCCAAAGTGGTGGTATCTTTCTATATAACCTTTCAAGTATAGTTATATTTAATGTTAATCTTGTTGTGCTTACCAATCTTTCAAAATCTAGCAAAAATAGTTGTATGTACTTCAGATTTCTATTAATTAACTTTTCTAATTCTTCTAAAACTCTATTGTGTTCATAAGTGTTATCTCTACTATGGTCAGATTCTATAATTATTTCTCTAATAAAGTTTGTAAAATTTCTAAGGTTGTCTCCTCCGGCCATTCTTAGTCTAATTTCATCTGGTTTTAGTCTTTTAGTTGTAATGTGTATATCTAACGCTATCTTAGTGTTCGTAGTAAATGATTACTTACTAGTCTACTATTACTGGTTACAACTTGCTTTCCTTTATTCATTACGTATAAATCCACTTAATCTTTTTAAATTTACTAAGTCCTTTGACTTTTCGTAGATTTAACTTTTCCAACGTCAGACCTTTGGCTCTACAATGCCAGTAAGGGTAACGTCATGGCACCGCGAAGCTAGCGAGAAGGTTTTTTTAAAAATAAATTTGGATTCTTTTAAGGCCCAATCCATCCCCAGCTCATTAAAGACTGGAGAAGACAATAAATACTACCCGTAAGGCTAACGTCGTGGCACCCCAAAGCCAGCAAGAAGGTTTTTTTAAAATAAATTTGGATTCTTTTAAGGCCCAATCCATCCCCAGCTCATTAAAGACTGGAGAAGACAATAAATACTACCATAGAGACCACTTTGAAGAGAATTGGACGACTCAAGAAGCAAGAGAACAAGAGATTAATCTAGAGGAAGAAAGACAACATCAAGGAAAATCCACGCGTCAAATCAGTTTTGTCTCATTCTTTCTTTTCCACGTTCTTAATACTAGATTGAATTATGCATTTTCTCTTATTTGTGAACTAATTTTTTAGAACTAAGGTTTGATGTAACCTACTTGAGACGTGTTTTGATTTTTATATAGTTGCTTCTATTAGTTTTTTCATGAGTTTATTTGTGTTGATTCTTACCTAATGATTTTTAATTACCTAGAGGGTGTGTGGTAGAGATTAAAATCAGATTAAAATTGAAAATATAGTCGTTATTGTTGACTTTTATTAGACGGGTGGGACCCAATAACGGCCATATTTTCAATTTTAATTGAATTTTAAGTCGTACCAAACAGGCTCCTAATCAATAATTGAATGACTTGATACTTTAAACCTCGACACTCGAGAGAGGAAAATTTACGCGCGAACGAAGAATAACACAATCTAGATTTTGTAGTTTTTTAGAGAAATTATGAAATTTTTGAAACATGTTCCACTTAAGAATCACGAACTTAATAATTTCTAAATTTTAATTCAAAATAGAGTTATTTGAATTGAAATATAGAGATAGATTCTATTCAGCGCTTGAGAGAGGGAATATAATTAATTTAGGTTCTTGCTTATTAACTTAAGAAAAATTGATATATATAGTTATATAATTTGAGAAATATTATTGATAGTGAGGTAAAATCATTCCCTAGGCTTTCTCTCTTTGATAAATTTTTCGTACGACTTGCGTTGACTAAGTTGAATTTGCCACGTCATCCATTTTTAGATTAGTTAAAAAAAAACATTGACTTTAAAATCTGATTGTTTAGATAAAACAAAAACTAAAATAATTATAGTATTCAGTAGGCATTTAATATCAATCCCTATGGGTTACATTCTTACTTGATCTTATATTACAAAATTTGATACAGTACACTTGCGGTATATTTACCTTATATAAAACGCATGACAACTTGATGTTGGCTTGATACATAAATATCATTTCCTAAACAAAAATGGAAAGCACTTTGTTCTCAATTAAATTAATTGGATGTATTTAACGAGTAATAGTGTTAAACCATTCATCGACATCACAACTATTACTTATTAAAATGTTGAGATTTAGAATCACTAGCATTAACAAGATACACCGTCTTGATTGTACAATATGAAAATTACGTTCATTATTTAAAGTTTGAGCACTAATGAAGTTCGAACACCATACAATCATCTAACAGATGCATCCAATCTATTAAATACAAATAACATCTAGATGATCAATGTGGAGGATGATGGGACTCCACATATCACCATATTTAATTTTTAGAAATATAGGGAATTCAATCCCTATTTAGCTAGTGATGATTAATGACTAATAATAGATAGAACAAATATCATGTAGGAATTCATTGGATGAAAAAATTATCTGGTTCTTCGTTGAATATTCATTTGAATTCTCAATTTCGCATCATTATTGATCAAATGATAGTCTAACTGGTCATGCCAAACAATAATACATTCAATAATCGATCTTCTAGTTCAATATAATGTTTGTTGTTTGAATAACTATTCAATCAAACAAAAGACATAGTCAATTCTCGAAAACATGATTAAGCATATATAATCACATAAAAATCAATGTCCAATTACTCTGAGTTGTATGATATTCTTCAAAGATAAACACTATAATTCAAAATAACATATTTTGTGAAACACGTGCGATTTTGAAAGCAAGTTATATTTACTATTGATTTTTCAATAATAATATATCAATATTCTTTTAGAATATTAGAATTTTATCATGCTCTTCAAGAACAATAACATATTATTATTTAAAATATCAATTATGGAAAGATTTATTCTTTGGGAGCGAAAACATAATTTATGTTAATGGCATTTCATTATACTCTTGGAGCATGTAAAATATAATTAGAAAATCAATATATAAGTATGTAGAAGAATGGATATGTAAAGAAGTAGAGCGATTCAATTCATGCTTATAACGAGAAAGCGATCCATATTCTTCTAAAATATTGAAATTGTAATATCATGCTCTTCTAGAGCAATTAATATTATTTTAGAATATTATCAATATTGTGCTAATACAGGAGCAACAAAATATTTGTAGCAGGCAGATTTACAAGTAATATTCTTTTGGAATATTAAATATAATTATATGCTACTTTAGGAGTAACAATAAATTATTTGTAATAGACAGATTTGTGATTAATATTCTTCTAAAAAAATTAATAATAATATTGTACTATTTCAGAAGCAATAACATGATAAATTATCAATTTAAAATTTATAAAAATACCTAAAAATATTTAATCATGTTAAAGACGTAGAGCCCGTTCGGTAGGGATTAAAATCAGATTAAAATTGAAACTAAACAAAAAATTCAGCCACTAATAATGAAGTTAGGAAGGGAGACACTAAATCCATAAATTCTACGAAAGTGTATACTTACAAGAACAAAAAGTGCATCAAGCACGAAGCAAAGAGACAAATTCCGTGTAAATTCACATAATTTATTGTGACTGAAAAAATTCAATGTAAATTGTGGGAAACTCAAATATTTGTGTGTTTTATTAAGAACCAAAAATTCATATTTATAGGAAATAATTAGAGCTACAAAGGATACAACCGTCATAATGATTAGGACTGCAATGACGTAAAAGTCATTAATAAATACTACTATATTTATAATAGAAAAAATATATTTTTTTTCTGAAAAAATGTTTGATCGTAAATGAGTATGAGAAAAAAGTGTTTTTTAAATAATTACTTTTAAACAAAAATTTACTTATAAGTAGTTAATGTGTAATTAATTTATGATATAAATATAAAAGAATTATACTTTCATAAAAGAAAAAAAAATGGACAAAGGCTTATGCTCAGCCACTTTCACACCCAAACGTCAAGCAAAAGTTTTCACGTAAGAGCGAAAAAATGTTGAATGATCAAAATATATATGTATTATTTAAATTGATATTTGACTCATATTTTTAAACTATATAATATACATTCAAATCATTTCTTAATTACACATCTCAAGAATTCTATAAATATTATCTATTTATTTATCATTTATTTCTATCTATTTATAATTCAAACTATTTATAAACACATCTCAAAATATTACAAGAATGTTCACCCTATTCTCTGTCTTTTTGCCCTAATCAAAATTGACTCAATTACCATTTTCCAACTATCAAATCGTTTTGACAAGCTTCATACTAGTTCTAAGTCGAACCCTTCTTTGGCCAATTTGTCAACCTTTTTGTCACAATAAATCACGCGACTTAGTTTTTATTAGAGTTATTATTGATTTTTTAATACGAGCTTATGAATATCAAAAGGGAAATTTTAAAAAAATGGCCACTTACATGCTTGTCAATTGGAAAATGTCTAATTTTGATAACTCTTGCAAAAATGGCCAAATTTGATATCAAATTGTCTTTTATACCATTAATGAAAAATGAAGCAAATTTTTTTCCTATTCATTTTGTCACAAATTTCAAAAAAAAAAAAAAAAGGAAGTAGCTTCCATGAGAAGCTACATTAATGCAAGATAATACCTAATGGGTTAGTTTTATTTCATTATATGTTAGGTAATGACCAATGATTTTGGGTAGAAATGAACATGATGAACTAGAAAAATTATTAACACAAAAATATTTTTTACATACTTTTAATCTCATCCACAATTTTCAATAGAATGTAAATTTTCTTTAAAATCTTATTTTGTTGATAAGTTGTGTTTAATAGTTTTTGTGATATATATGATGTAAATAGATGATTAGATTTTCCAAACAATTAGTAGATATTTGTTATAAGATTATTGGAGCATTTTAAAATAAAATTCATATTTATTGTTTTGTGTTTTTCAAACATGGTGTCACGCCTACTTTAATAAATTTGATAGATGAATTTGCAATGGTTGTCATGTATTGACAATGCTATTAGTGGTGGAATAAATTCCTTTAAAAAATGGTTGTTGAAGTTGGAGAAGATGATAAATATATATGGTGAAGTGTCTAGCTGACATATCATTCTCGACATTTTACCAATGTCTAGAATGACACTTCAAATGTAATTCTTGACATTGTTTCAAATGTCGAGAATTACGTTACAAACTAAGTGAAGCTACGAAATATTGTGTTTATTATTGAACATATTGCTTATGAGTAGCATTTTTGTTTTAGGTATTCGTGTTAATTAACCTTATTTGCATCGATGACATGCAAATATGATAGATGTTATGAGATTTGTTGTCTTTCATGGTGGTACATTCGTCAAAATGGAGGATGAGTGGAAGTAGTTACGGACACAACAGGCAAACGTGTACAAACCCAGGATCATTAACTAACCCCTGCATTTGATTGTTTTCTATATTCATGTTAACATCAAATTGTCTTTCATGAATAATATACTTTTGCATTTCTACATTTTTTTCTCAGTTTATCTCAACACTAAGTAGTCATTCAAAGAAAAATGGAAAACATAAATTTAGTACTATGATTTCAACATCATTATATAGCCATGTACTGAATTTCAAACAATGACAATTCGAAATCATATCGAGGAGTTCGTAAAATGTCAAGCTACATTAAGTTCACCACTTCGTCAACATAAATCATGACGATGACAATGAGTCTCTTATTTAAAGTGGTCACAAAATGACGATGTACGAAGACATCTACATGTCCTCAACAACAGATAGAGAAGATATCTCACTACTATCCTCTTCTTCAGAGCTTATGATGATGACATCTCCCATGACATCCAGACCCGATCCAACATTGTCGACCAACTCGTTGACATGCTGAATGCCAAACAAAAGATGCTGTCTGTCTGGTGAGATTTCAACTTGGATGATCTCACAATTGGCAATATGATCACCGACTCTAAGTTCGCTTGACATCGATAAATAGAACTGGATGAACGCTCACTCGACGACGATGATTCCCAGCTTAAGGAATGTAGGGAACAACGACATGCATTTGTTCATTGTCTTTCGAGACAACGATGATCAGTTTGTCCACCGTAAACTCGAGCGGGGAGAGGTTCATAGCAACATTAATATGAGGAGTTTATTTGGTTGAAGAAGACATAATTGAAGGAAGAAGTTCTTATTGTTAAGAATTGTGTTTTAACATTGTATTTACACCATATGCATGCGTATATAGAGGAGTAAAGCATAGTGTAATTACATTACAAGACTACATACCAATTCCTACTATGTGTAATTACAATTGATTGACATTTCTTTGACAACATATGTTTTAGATATTGTGCTTCTCATCTAAATAGTGAAGTTGTATTTGTTATTAATATGCTTGTGAAGTCAACACAATATTATATTCATAATGAGAGCTTCTTTTTAATGATGATCGGTTTATAACATACCTTTGATTGAAATCATATTGTGAAACATACACGTTTAATTGGTTTGTTTCAACTCTTTTTTAATCTAATTGCCATCTTATCAATCAGTCAATTCGTTCGACTTTGTCTTGACATTTCAGGATATTCTCATCATTTAAAAAGCTATCGACATTTGGACACTTTTTATCTCAACACTGACAGTTCATGTATCTAGAACGAGATTCCATTCCGATTCCGAGAGTTCTATACATTTCAGACATTTCTCGACATTTGAAGTGTTGTTCTCGACATTAAATATATGTTATTCTCGACAATTGATATTTTATCTGTCAAGAATGACAATTCGTAAATGTGTACACAATATAAGACCTGAACAACATGCCGGTATTGCAACAAAATGTTGTTGTCTCCATTTCAATTATACATCGACACTCAGAACTGTACTATCAACAAAAAAATCTGCCTAATGACGGTACACAAAATGGTGTTGCAAATGTAATTTCCAAACACAAAAAGCTGTATTCTAACAACATTTTAAACTAACTACACATCTCTCTTACCCTTTTTACGACTGAACTATGTGAAAAGAGTTTGCCTGCTAGCACTGGGCATCTTTACCTTGAGGGATCAAGGTCGGCATGGCCATGGTGCATTGACGTCATGAGGATCTGCGATGGTGGCAACCACATATGAGGACAAGTAATTGACATTGCCAACATCTACTTCAGTTGCCTTGACATGCTAATAAGTCAGTCATAGTGTTTGGCAATGACAAATCATCATAATCATCACGTACATGCATATCTCCAACACCCTCAACACAACCAAATCCATTGCGCTCATCACTCACTTTGATTCCCCCAATTTATATAGCTACATTGTCAACCTTTCTTGAACATACTCTTTTGTTGTGCATCGAGTTTGTTGAGGACAACTATTATGTATTTGGTTGTTAACCTATGAAATCCGGGTCGAAACTCACACTTTATTTGAAGTTTTGCATCGGTGTGAGTAAGTCATCTACAAGTAACAAAAATAAATAATATAAGAACCCACAAAGTATCTTCTAACCTGAAATAAGCCATTATAATTCACTACGCTTGTTGCGTTGAATGCCAAATATGTGAAATTTGTAGCAACCACACTTGAACACACTTTAAGGCAAATTATTTCATTTGCATGATCCATAGATAACTGTTAATTATGACGTATTACATAACACTTCTCTCCACACAAAGAATGATATAGAACATAAATTAAATATCAAAATTTTCCCGTAACTCGAACATAAGAAGCAATATACTTTAAGCAACTCACAATGTCATATAACTATGTAAACAAGTCACATTTTTAGAAGAGTATATGAAAGTATACCTACATGCTCAAAAGCTAATGATGGGCATGAATCTAACAACTTCTTATTTAAGACACTTAAGTTAGATTTCATTTGCAACATAACCTTGATTTAGTTCTTGTTGACCCCATCTTCTTTTACGTCTTCTTCGAGGGGATTGAGCCCTCAAATTGAGAGCAAGCTCTACATGCACAAATAAGCTCTAAGTTTGGAAGAATTGATCTTTATGAATTCCAATTGTCTTCATTTTTCTAGTTTCTACACCATAAAATATTAGGGGCTGTTCTCTTTGGCCGTTTTGGATCGTTTTCTGTTTTTTATTTTTCAAAACAGTGAAAACGCGTTCTCCTTTTTATTTTCGAAAACGCGTTTTTGAAAATAACAAAAAATTTGTACACAAAATAGAAAACGTTGAAAACATCGTTTTGCCATTTTCAAGCAAAAACAGGGAAAAAATTGCAAAACACGGGATTTTCCATTTTCAATACAGTAACACCTCCGCTCCCACGATTTCAATTTCTTCCCTCTCTTCCTTCCCTCTGGAGGTCGGTTCTCTCCTGTCGACGCCCACGAAGGAGATACGCCGGTACCGGAGCCGATTGGGGAGGCGACTCTTCCGTGAACGCAGCGTCGCGACCCATTCTTCGCGACGCTGCTGTGGTTTGGCCCGTCTCTGCCCACTCTCTCTTCAACGTCGGCGACCCATTGGTGATGACATCGTTCGCGGCATGGCGAAGGTAAAGTTCTCTCTCTTTTCGATCTGCAAGTTTGGGGGTGTTTTTTCAATTTTGGTTGTGTTGATTGGTTTCGACCCATTGATTTCTGTTGTGTTGATTGGAAATTGTAGTGGTGCTTATGTTGGCAGTGGTGACTGGTGGTGGCGATGGTAAGCAGTGGTGGTGGTGACTGGTTGATTGCAATGGTGGTGAGGTTGAGTTGAACAATATTTGCTTCAAGTGAGACTGTGAGAGTAAACGGGTGTTTATAATTCAAAATGGATGGATTTGAATTAATTGGGATGAAGCAAAATTGCATTTAAATGTGAGGGAAGAGCCTAATCCAGAGCTCCAAGCCGTGTTTGAGGTATGCCCATCAATCCGATTTATTTTCTGGTTTAAATAGATGAATCTGAAGTCTTGGGTAAAGGGATTTGATTGGATTTACTTTGGGTATGGATTCTGAAATTGTATAGAATGCTAAAAATAGTTGCAGTAGTAGCCTTGTGTTCTTATTTACTTGATTTATGTACTGTAGTTAATGTGTTTGATATAGTGCTTGTTTAGTGTTTAGTCCTGTTTAGTTAATGTGTTTGATATAATGCATGTTTAGTTGAAGATGAACCTGCTTTAACCAACATGTCTTAAAGTCTGTACATGGTAGTTGGTACTAGTAATAGCAAAACAGAGAAAAAGTGTATTGATCATAAGTGTTAGATCAATGGCCTACAGAAATTCTTGGGGGTATTGAAGAGCTTTTTAAGTCCCCGTAAATTGGTTATTGCAAGCTAGAGATTGGTGGAAAACTTGTCTTGCCTATTTTTGCTTTATTCTATTATTCTTGGGAAATGAACTTGAAATTTAGTTATAAATTTTGCTGAGATTTTAGTATTGTTTTGGTTAGGACAGTGGACATGAGTACTTATTAATCAATCTTGCAAGAATGGTGTTGGTCTAACTTGTGCTTCCATGGTAGGAAATTACTTTCAAGATCATGGCACCAGCCATTTCAATGTGACATATTCTTATTGTTTTTGTAATCTTGACATTTTATTCTTTGCCTTTTCCTTCGACTGATATCCGAATGAAAGTGAATGAAACTGAAAGACATCTTAATCCACTCTTCAGTGAGTAAAGCTAAGTCCTTCTCTCAAATATGGCTTTTATGTGATAAAGAGATGATTTGTACATGTATTTTTCTTGTAATAGGAAGCAGGCATGTTACATGCATTATCATTTTGTAAACATCCTTCCTTGGTTGTCAAACATGAGTATTCAGATCCTCCTTTTTAGTTACAATATAGAAGACACTGGTAATGTGTACATTTGAAAAGCTTGAGCTCTGTCTTGCTGGTTTATAAACCTTATGAGATCTTTCCTCCGTTTTGCTTGTAATTATGTTAGACCTGGCTGTGTTCTTTCTTATTTTATTCTGTATTTCAGCATTTGCAATCACGAGTCTATATTTATGACACTATGAGATCTTGCTAGCTTATAAACCTTATGATATCTTGAGTCTATATCAGCTTCCCTTGTCAGGTTAGAAAGCACGTAGAGCGAGCATCTCATGATATGAGGGCCGTGATCACCACATACGAAGAAAAACACAACCATGATGTTCATGCAGCACGCAGTACCTACAGGCTACAACTATTAGGCCATCTACCACGATGAGTCATCTTAATGGCCAAGGAGGAACCTACAGATTATTCAATTTTTTTTTATTCTTTTCTGAAATGAGGATTCCCTGGGAGAAAATCCTATAAGCGGCAATCTGTTACTATTTAAATTGTGTTGTATATGTTAGATTTTGTGAAAGGAGTTAAGTGTATTATTTTCATATTTTTGGGGCTTTTGAGTTTAGAATAATAGCCTTATAAACCAGCTCTTTTTCTTGCCAATTCTTGAATTGTTGTACTTATTGCTTATTTTGATGTTTGTACATGACCGGGAGAATTAGTGCTAGCTGTTGGCCTGCCTCATGAGATACTCATTTGAAGTCAGTGCTTCTCTCTTTTCCTACTAGAACGTGTAAGTTTGGATAAACAAAAGATATAAACTAAGATCAAATGTTATACATATTACCCAAAAATAGGAGGGTGTGTATGAAAGAGACAATAAAAGAGGTAATTTTTAGGGAAGATGTGCCACTTGTGGCTTCGAATGTATCTTAATGGCCAATTTGTCAAACAGAAGAATTCTTCCAAAATTTTCATGGGTTGAGATTAGCTTATTGATGATTCTTACGTAGCTTATTTTCAACCATCAATCATTCTTACGACATTGGATACCCACTTTTTGGATTCTCGTCTTATGTTGTATGATTATCCCTTCTTGTTTTTGTCTTCCTTGTATGAAATCAAATAGTTCGGAAATCTTGTTGTCTATGTATGAAGAATGTGATGAAGATGACATGTGCATTTTTTTTTTGTTCGGACACATAAATAAGACAAAGCATGGGAATTAGACGAGAATTTTAGCAATGTTACCTTATTAGTTTTTTTCTTCAATCAATTAACATTAAACTATTAAAATTTATTGAATAGTCAGATTTTTTTGAATAAAATATTATTTAAACAAACTATCAAAATTTCAAAGTAAACGCGTTTTCCATTTTTCTGTTTTCGAAAACAGTTTTTCAGAATGACAAAGAGAACGCATTTTCAGAAATTTCAAAATAGACACTCAAAACACAAAACACAAAACGAATTCAAAACTCAAAACACAAAATTGAAACACGAAGAGAACGGCCCCTTAGTTTCCCATTTTTATAAAGTACTTTTCCATTTATTGTGTTAAGCATGAAATGATATTGTTTACTGCTCCCAACATTAAGTTCAAATGTAAATTTTTTATTCCAATATTTCTTCTCACCATAAATTAACATCCAAATTATATTGAATAACATTCGTAGCTGGACGTTTTTAGACGACTATGCTTAGAGTCCAAAGTTTCATGCAGAAAACATCACATATTAGATAAAAAATTCTTAGCATTAGTTGCAAATAGAAAGCACATACTATACAATTTGTAACTAATCCATCAAATGTGTATTGTTCACGAAAATATTTGTTCGTTTTAAATCATCGCAAGTGTACGGTTCGTAACAAGTAATAAAGTGGAATTGAGAATTCCGAATATCGTTTCCACATGGATTGAATTAATTTGATTTTAATTACTGGAACCTTAACCGAATCTATAGAATTTAAGATAATTATGAGGATTTGTAGCTAAGCTAAACTATATATGCAACTCAACTAAATTTTACCAACTAAATGCAATTAAATGTTCGAATGCAATATGAATTTTTCTTATGAATAACAAACGAGTACTAGGATCATAAATCCTCATGCAATGTTCACCTTAGAATTCTAGTTCTACAATATCGATAACTTGTTTGATAATTTGAAAAATCAATGATCCTAACCTATCCAACAATCTCTTTCGAGAATTGCTGAACCTATTCATGTAAACCACCCGACTATATCTTTATGACGAATGTAAATTCATAAAAATGCATGTAATTTTATGATCACTTAAAGATTTACGCAATGCATAGAGGTATATCTCTATTCCCTATCGGCCCCGACGATGACTAATACATTTTCAAGTCTATTCCCCTTCTCTCAAATGCATGAAATAGACCACAACACTCATGCATAATAATTGTGGAAACAAATAAGTGAATAAAAGTCATTCAAACCTTAAAACATGTTTTAATTGTCAATAATTGTAAAACTAAAATCTAAGATTACATAGAAAAGTTCATCAATCTCCTAACACCAATAGATCTAGCCTAACATGGAGAAAATAAGAAAATACAAAATTAAAGTAAAAGAAGACATTACCAAAATCACAGTTTTTGCTTCAATTCCAAGAATTCTTGTAGTTTTTCTAGGGTTTTAAAATACCCCTCAAGATTTGTTTCCATAGGAGTTGGAGTTAAATTAAGAAACCAGAATTGTTTTGACGAATTGGCCTTGGCGCCCGCCAACACAAAATGGGGCGCTCGTCCAGTACAATATTTTGGTTTCTGTTGAAAATTTTAAGATTGGACAACCTCCCAACAATTATGCCTGGGCGACCTCCCAAGGTTGCCCAGGCTAAATTTTTGAAACTTTTCTTTTTTCGCCTCGTTCTTCGTTCTTTCCTTTATCTTGGTCCTACTCATTAAATTACTTCAATTTTAGTGCTTCAACTCTTACCCAAATGCTTGTGGGTCCCCAAACTTCCATCAATTTGTCGATTTATCATTCTTTCTTTCCCAATTGCTTAGAATGGATCCAAAACTGAAATAGGATAACAAATAGCCTAAGTTAAGTACAATCCAATAATAAAACGATACAAAAACCTAGTAAAATGGTCTCGAATAAGTGCACAAAAATGCACTTATCATGTGTAAAAATTGGAACCCAAATCTGTTGATAAACATAATGTGGACAATTTATTAATTTAACCTTAAACCCAATTTATTATTTGTGAAGAGAAAAATCAGAGGAACCCCACTTTTTATTTTTTATTTTTTTTGTATCAAATACATATGGAATATTTCGTCATTATTGCTCTCAAAAGCAAAAAAATAGAATAACACACTTTGATTTTTAGATTAAAAAAAAAAAAAATGGATCCTAAAATTAGTGAAATAAAAAGGAATAATTAAAGGAAAAACTTACTTTTTTTAGAACCAAGGAGGTTTCTTCCAGTTGAATAGATAATCTACAAGTAAAACCTGCATCATTTAAGAAAAAAAAATCAGTAAAATGTATAAAAATATAGAAATTATAGGTATTTATGTACAAATATAAATAATCGTATACTTATTTAATTTAGAAAACAAAAACACGCTTCACCAAAGAGAAAGATAAGAGATGAAAAAAGTTTGGAGGAGAGACAGATTTGAATGAGAGAAAAGAATCTGAAATTTGAATTGCAATTGGTAGGATTTGGAATTGGAAGAGTTTGAAAATGTTTGTGGTTCAGGTAGATTTGTATGAGTTATTTGTCAACTCCAGTGAAGAAGTTAAAATTTAACATTGATTGACATTTGTATTTTCTAAAGTAAGTAGTGAGGCTATGTGTCAAAATTTTATTGGTTAATATAATTTTTAATTATATGAAAATTTTCATCTTTAGTTTAGAATTTAAAATTGTTAAAGGGGTATTTTCGTCTAAATAATTGTAAAATGGACATTAAATAAATTTGGAACATTTTTGCAAAAACGACGTGAAATTGAACATTTCTTGTAATTTTCAAGTATCAAAGTTATAACAAATAGAGGACCTTAGGTGAATCATGAATGATTATAATGTTGTTTTACCATGTCATATTTTGTTGTTTTACTTATAAGTAATTTAAAAACTTTCTTACTTACTTATAAGCAATTTTGTAAGCTTAGTAAACATGGTATCATCAATTTTTATTAAACAAAATCTTTAATTAAGCGTGTGTTTGGGAGAAATTCTCACAATCCAAAATCAATTTTTCAGTCAAATCAAGTGGTCCCACTTGCTGAACCATTTCATGTGTTATTTTCAATTTGAACAAAAAATGACCCTTTTATCCTCCATATGCAATTTGTCTAACATTTCATGGATCGTTGAGACGTGTAATGAGAGGGGTGAAATGAGGTGTAAATGGTCATCTTATCTATTACAAGTTATCAGACATTTTTTATTAAAAATTTCATCAATGGTCCAATTTTTAATTTGTAACGGTTGAAATTACCCTACCTATCTCGTCCAGACAGACCTTAAGTCCTCTGGCTGCTGGAAAAATATATTTTTGAATAGTAATTTCTGCATACTTTTTACGTATATAGGCTATCTGAAGTCAGTCACATGAGTGTCAGCAACACTAGATAATTGTTCTCTTCCCCCTCTCTCTCTCACGCGCACAGTGCACCGACTAACAAGCCGAAGGTAAGCCGAGTGAAGCCAGCAGCCAATCTGGCGTATAGCCCGAAGCGAGCGACGGTGGAGCTTCGCCATTCTAGCTCCATCGGCAATCGGGCGACGCCGTCCCCTACTGCCTCCGTGATGGCATCATCCCCATTATCCCCCGACAATCACCCGTCTGCAGCGGACGACGATGACGACTTCCGCGATCGACAACCTCGCGATCGCTCTCTCCGGTCTTACATCCTATCACTCCTCCCTCGTTCGATTTTCCCGATTGACGATCTACATAGGCCCCACCCGCACAACTCCAAGATCTCGCTTTTTATACTCGTTGCAATTGTTCTCGCGATCGTGATTTCGATTTCTTCCATCGTCAATAGATTTGTATGACTTTTTATAAGCATCATATTTTGTTTATAGCACAAAAAAAAAGTAATTTCTATGAAAGGCTTCGCTTTGTTTTTCATCTGTTTTGTGGAATGTTAATTGATTCATGTATTCCTTGATTTCGATGATATTATTGCGTTAGTTTGAAAGATTTGGTACTCAATGGGTAAATGTCATTATGAAAACTATGAATTTGTTATGTAAAATGCTGAAAAATTTAGTAACTTAAGATAGATATGGACTATAAGACTGTTTTCATTTTTCATGATTAGCAATTTTATTTATTTAATGCAATGAGCACATCGAGTATTGTTGAAAGTGTGTGTGTGTGTGTGTGTGTGTGTGGTCAATGTGCTGCCGTCCAAATTCTAACGATTATCATATTTCCCTCCTCTCTACACCTGTTGCAGAATGCTCCATATTTGTGCCAAAAAGATGGCATAACTCTCATCTGCCCTTATGTAAGTACTCGAATTATTATTCTTTCTTTTTCTTCTATGTTGTCATCTTATCGTTTTGATTGCAGTTTAAATTTACATTTTTGAATTTAACTAGGTAAAAGAGTCTCCATCTCTATGGGAGAACCCTTATTCAGCCACTACATCGTGGAAGCCTTGTTCTGCACGGCGTGAGGGCATAATTTCAAGTGAGTAAACACACACTGATAGGTGTAGTAAATATAACTTTCGAAAACAATTTAAATTTTATCTTCCTTATCTGAAGCCACAAAGATGGGTTTGGATTTTATTTTTTTTCCTCATTGTTCTCTTTTTTTGGTGAGTAAATTAAATGCAGCAGTGAAAATCCTAGTTTTTACTCACACGCTTAGCCTCTTTGCTATAATGGGACTGATTTTACCACACTGAAGAAAAGCTAAGTTGGAAAACGGGGAAAACTTGCCAATTTCGAACCTTGTGTATTGATGAAAATTTTAATTGGACCTCTGTCGGATACTTGATTGGCTTTTCAAAGTCAATGGAGTCTCATCTCGTCTCGTCTTCGAGCCCATTTATAGAGAATGGTAAAGAGGCCCTTTCCTATTCATTACGAATATCTTTTCTAGAGAATATTTTCGTTATAAAAAGGAAAATAACATAGATAGGTGACACCAAGAAATGAGGTTTTTCTAGAAATAGAAATAAGAGTTTTTCATTAACAAAAATTTCTTTCAACAACAGCTATATGAACATTTCCCTATTGCTTGGAGGAACTCAAAAGAGAACCCTCAGCGAAGCGACATCATAAGAAACTCAAACTTCTCGTCCCAAAGTAAGCAAAAAATCCTCTATTATCAAGTAGGGATCTACAAACTTTTCCAGACTAACAGAAAGAAGCAGCTGAAGATAGGATTGGGGAGCTAGTGCCGGCAGTCAGTGCCCAATAGATCTTGAGTCTTCTATTAGTTGCTCGCATCAAGCAAAAATAGCATGTGATTAATGGAACACACAACAATTTGCGAGCTCCTGTTCTTTTAGAATACTAAAGCATCTTCAAGAGTTTCCCTACTTAAAAAGAACATCTTTAAATTTAGAGAGTAAAATTTTTTTATCACTCCAACAATGATCTCTATTTTGTCCCTTTATTTGGCTTTTTCAGCAAACATTTATTGATTTTCCATCATCTTTTAATAAAACATGGGTATAGGGTGGGTCGTTCCGAGAATTTAAAAACCCGGAACAACCCGTTATACTATAGGTATTTCATAACCATTCGAGTCATTGTACTTATTGGAACCAAACTAAAACTTTCGGTTTCGGTTCTACCCGCATCTTTTTTATATATACATTTAATAAATTTTCACATAGGCCATTTCGATACGTATTACTAACACGCTACCACTTGACAATATTTGTGGAAGGGAGAAAATTAGTTAAGAAATCTTCAAGAAGCTAAGAAATCCAGCTATATTACTCAAAATAATGGAGACTAAAAACCACAGAAAGAGGAGAAAATTAAAACATCAAAAATTAAATTACAATTTGAGAAAAAATACTTATTTCTTAATAAGCCCTTGTTTGGTAGCTATTATTTTCAAAATATATTTCTCCCTCTTATTTTCAACCACATATTCTTCAATAAAATAACATTACATGAAACCCTTATTTTTTCTTATTTTTTATCCACACATTCTCCATTAAAATACTATTCTAAAATACATTTTCATAAAAAAAAAATGTGGCTCAACCAAGCTCTAAATCTTATTCAATCCATAAATGAGGGATGTTAGAGCTTATAATTTAATTATGGACAATGCTTAAATTCTTTCACTTTTAAAACAAACTAACATAAATAAATAATAATTAGTTACATAATTATATGGTATCAAGAAATTGCAGTTCACGTATTGCAAAAATGAACGCTTTGATTCATCAACTTGCACCATAACCCTAGATTGAACTTTTTGATTCATAGAAAGCCTAAATTGCAAAGATTAACACACACTAACATTTGGAATGCAATAATCTAATATTAGGCGAGAGACAAAAAGTAGGAGGCAATTATGATTTCTTAGCGTTAGGGTCTAGAGTTTTAGACAAATTACTCATGTTCCCGCTCTTCTTCTTTCTCCTTTTAACTTTTTGGGCACCATATCCTGGCATTTGTGGTGTTCTACCATGATGTGCACATTTTAATTCCTTGCAATTTTTCAATGTGGTTATAGCACCATTACGAGCACTTAAAATTAATATCTATGTAAAGAAATTTAAGATTACTTGTTTCCATCCTGAAACCAAGCCCACATTATTTTAGTTTCAAGATAGACCAATGTGATAGGCTAGATGAAGCTCTATTGGTAATAGATATTACGGAGCTTATCTCTGTCAGTATCCTGTCGTTCCTGAAGTTTCCACTTCTTAAATCAGAATTTGTATTTAAATCTCTAATTCAATATGCATATAGAAATATAATTTCTCCTTTTTTCTGTTTCCTTTTTTTTTTTTTCTGTAAGATTGAATTTCTCTGTTTTGGGCTGCTTACTACAGCATGTGTATTTAAACGACTCTAAGATTACTTGCATATAGAAATGCTATGGCCATTCTAAAGAAGGATGATCATTTTGTTTCCTTGCAGATCTTCCATCAGAGAATGAAACAAATGGCTATATTTTCATACATGCTGAGGGTGGTTTAAACCAGCAAAGAATTGCCGTATGTTTCTCTTCTAATATGCATTTTGTTTGGGATCTAGCAAAATTTCTCGCGTCAATATTAATTTGTTTTTGGTTGCGCACATTTCACTTTTTGATCCTTTTGAAACTTAAATGAATTTTGTCGTGTTACCGTCAATTTAATCCAAGCAATTGTCATCACGTGTTCCTGTCAGAAGTCCAATTCCAGCATATTCAATTCACGTTAATTTTTAGTCTTCTTTTGACCAAGTCTTTAGCTTAGGTTGTTATTTTATTTAATGGGGTTAGTGGTGTCCAGTTAGTGGGTAAACATGGTTGTACTGGGTCCAGATTTATTTGTTGGTTAGTTATTATTTGAGTTGTATTTAATGTCCTTTTATCTGATCAATGAAGCATCAGAATTTCATTTGGCTTTTATTGTATATTGGAGGCATTGGTCCCTCGAAGTACCAGATTTCTTTACTTATATTTGAAAGTTCGTAACAGTGGTATCAGAGCAAGGTCGGTTCCATGGCAGAAGGGACCTGACTTTCACAACTTTCTGAAGTTGTTACACAGCTGAAAATGGAGGCCCATACTCAACAGCAAACTTTGCTGAAAGAGCTTGTCAAGCAGGTAGGCAATATTGCCAACAAATACACAACCCTTTCCCATACCATAGCCACCATACCCAACAAACAGTTCCACCCTCACCATTCCAACCTAAGTAGCAGCCAAAATCTTGAAATGCCCAATACCCATTTTAACCCAGTTTTTGAACACCAAAGTGGGATCTACAGCAGAACCATGAGACTTGATTTCCCCAAGTTTGATGGGTCTGATCCCAACGGGTGGGTCTTTAGAGCCCAACAATTTTTTGACTACCACAAGACACCTGATACACAGAAAATTCAGCTAGCTTCCTTCCATATGGAAGGTAAGGCCCTTATTTGGTACCAGTGGTTATTGGCTTCCCATCCAATCACCACTTGGCCCGAATTTGTGGAGGCATTACAAGTTCGATTCGCCCCACACCTTTTGATGATCCAGTAGCAGATTTTACAAAGTTAAGGCAAACATCCACTGTGGAGGAGTACCAAACTAATTTTGAGGTATTATCCAACCGTATCCCAGGAATTTTGGAGGAGTATCGCATTAGTACTTTTCTTAGTGGGCTACGTGATGATATTCGGGTCATGGTCACTATTTATAGACCAACTACCCTCCCTACAACTTTTGGTCTAGCCCGACTATATGAAGAAGTATGGCGCAGGTTCAAAAATCAGAAAAATTCCAGCTCCTTTCAGCCAGTTCCAATCAACCAAATTCCTCCCAAAAACAACTTTCCTAGACTTCCAGCTCCTAACCCCACTCGGTTATTGAGACCCCCACCTCCTCACTATCCCCTCGACCAAACAGGGACCAACCTAATAAAGCCAACCTTCCTATATAGTGTATTACCTCTGCACAGATGAAGGAAAGAAGGGATCGTGGTCTTTGTTACTACTGTGATGACAAATGGGCTTTGGGACATCGGTGTAGAACTCCCAAGCTATTCCTGTTGGAAGGATTGGAGGCTGAAACTGAGGACATTTTTGATGATGTCAGTGAAGAACCTGCAATTAGAGGAGCAAAACACAGATCAGGAAGGAGCATTACTTGGTATATATCACTACATGCAATTTCAGGCACTCCTACTTTTCGAACCATGTGACTATGGGGTGTATTAAAACACAAATCTATGGTTGTTTTAATTGACTCCGGGAGTACTCATAGCTTCATTGACCCTAGCATGGCCAAGAAAACCAATCTAGGTGTTAGAAGAAGCAACAACCTTACTGTGATAGTAGCTAATGGGGATTGGTTACCTTGCCTAGGCTGTTGTGACATAGTTCTATTTCATCTTCAAGGTAACTACCTTTTTGCTAATTTATATTTGTTGCCCTTAGTGGGATGTGATGTAGTTCTTGGGGTGGATTGGCTTTCCCACCTAGGTCTTATTCTTGGGGATTTCTCCAGGCTTACAATGAAATTTACTTGGTGCGGAAAAAGGATGCAGCTTCAAGGGCTTAAGCCTTCAGATTTAACTATGGAAGATGCAGAAAATTTTTATACGCAGACAAAGGGGACCCACAAAGGATTGGTGCTACAATTAATGGAAGTTTCAAATCAAGACTCATCAGCTACTGTTCCTGAGAAGATTCAGCCACTATTAAAGCAATTTCACACAGTTTTCAAGAGCCAAAAGGGCTTCCCCCACGCCGAAGTCATGATCACAAGATTCCTCTATAGATGGCACTAAACCAACTATCAATCGGCCCTACCGCTATCCTTACTAACAAAAGGAAGGAATTGAAAGAATAGTTGACGAGTTGCTGAAAAATGGATTTATACGACCTAGCCAAAGCCCTTATTCTTCCCCCGTATTATTGGTGCGCAAAGCAGATGGCAGTTGGCGAATGTGTGTTGACTATCGGGCTCTCAACCAAGCCACCATTAAAGATAAGTATCAAATTCCTATCATTGATGAACTCTTAGATGAATTGGGAGGGGCCTCAATATTTTCTAAGCTTGATTTACGATCGGGGTACCATCAAATTCGGGTAGAACCTCATGATATCCTGAAAACAGCCTTCCAAACCCACCAAGGCCACTATGAATTTTTAGTAATGCCTTTTGGCCTTACTAATGCACCATCCACCTTCCAAGGGCTCATGAATGATATTTTTCGTCCATATTTACGAAAATTCGTTCTTGTATTTTTTTAATGATATTTTAATCTTTAGTAAGTGCTGGGATGACCATATTTTACATCTGGAAATTGTACTGAAGCTACTGCAACAGCACCAATTGTATGCAAAGATGTCAAAATGCAGGTTTGGATGTTCAGAAATAGAGTACTTGGGACATATCATCTCCTCAAGTGGGGTCCAAGCAGATCCCAACAAGATTTCTAGTATGTTGCAGTAGCCTTTACCTACTTCACTTAAGGCTTTTAGAGGGTTTTTAGGCCTTACGGGTTACTACCGCAAATTCATTAAAAATTACGGGAGCGTAGCAGCCCCACTTACTGCACTTTAGAAGGATGCTTTTCAATGGAATCCAAAGGCCATGGATGCCTTCCACCAACTCAAAAAGGTTATGACTACTCCACCGATTTTGGGACTCCCAAATTTCTCAAAAACATTCATTATTGAATGTGATGCGTCAGGAGATGGCATTGGTGCAGTATTGATGCAAGAAGGAAGGCCTTTGGCCTATCTAAGCCAAGGACTCTAGGGAAAGAATCTACATTTATCTACCTATGAAAAGGAGCTCCTTGCTCTTGTCATGGCAGTAAAAAAAATGGAGGGCCTATTTATTGGGGTAGAAGTTTAAGATTCGCACCGACCAACAGGCCCTTAAATATTTGGTCTAGCAGCGAATTGGTACACCAACGCAGTAGAAATGGATCTCCAAGCTGATAGGCTATGAGTTTACAATAGAATACAAAGCTGGGCGTGAGAACAAAGCTACGGATGCTTTGTCCAGGATGGGGAATGTGGAGCAGACAATCAATGTAGTAACTCTCACACAGTTGGAAACACCTTGGATTAATAGAGTAAAGAAGGCTTACCTAACAGATGAGCTTCTTCAAAGACTTCTTAGGTAGCTCCAGGATGGCACCCTCTCGGATCATAAGTTCCAACTATGGCAAGGCATAGTACTCTACAAATGCAGAATCCATCTAGGCACTAGTCAAGAGCTTCAGCAGTTGGCCCTGCAAGAGATGCACAATCACCCGTTAGCAAGACATTCAGATTATCACAAAACCTTAGTTCGGGTCAAAAAGAATTTTTACTGGCCTGGATTAAAGGTTACAGTCAGGCATCATGTACGAGAATGCGAGATCTGCCAGGAAAGCAAAAGTGAACATAGCCACCCCGCAGGACTACTCCAGCCTCTACCCATCCCCGAAAGACCATGGACTGACATTAGCATGGATTTCATTAAAGGTTTGCCTCAATCCCATAACAAAAATGTCATCATGGTGGTGGTCGACCGTTTAACTAAGTATGCTCACTTTATTGCACTCAGCCATCCCTACACTGCGACTACTATTGCTGGACTATTTCTCGACAACATCTTTAGATTACATGGTATCCTTAAATCCATTGTAAGTGATCGAGATCCCGTTTTTAGCTCTCATTTTTGGAAAGAGCTCTTCCGATTACAACAGACTCAACTCAACACTAGCACTGCCTACCATCCGCAAATGGATGGCCAAACAGAGATAGTCAATCAGTGCCTAGAGGGGTACCTTCGCAGATTCATCGGGGACAAACCTAAAGCTTGGAGTAAATGGCTTTCTCTTGCTGAATATTGGCATAATACCAATGAGCACGCCTCAACCAAAACAACCCCATTTGAAGCTGTCTACGGCTACCAGCCTCCTCGTCTACTTCAATACACCCCGGGAACAACCAAGGTTCAAGTTGTTGAAGATATGTTGAAGGACAGGGAAGCCACTCTCAAAATCTTGAAGGACAACCTACGAGAAGCACAGGAAAGGATGAAAATTTTTGCAGATTTAAATCGGACATAGAGGGAATTTAACAATGGCGATTGGGTTTATCTACGGTTAAAACAATACCGTCAACTCTCAATTGCTGCCCGGAGGAACCAGAAACTTGCTCCCCGCTACTATGGACCCTTCGTGATTGAAGAAAAAGTTGGAAAGGCTGCCTATCGCTTGAGACTACCACCAGAATCTAAAATCCACCCTGTTTTCCATGTTTCTTCCCTGAAGAAAAGACTGGGTTCTTCTTCTACCCTGCAGCCGAAGCTTCCACCAGTTAATGTGGATGGTTCTCTCTTCCCAGAACCAGAAAAGATACTTGATCGTAGACTTAGGAAACAAGGACGGCGAGCTACCACAGAAATTTTGGTGAAATGGTCTGGTACGAGTGACGAGGAGGCGACCTGGGAGAACATTAGTGATTTCTGCAACAAATTTGGGGCCCTTGGGGACAAGGTCCTCGAATAGGGGGAGTCTGTTATGTTACCGTCAATTTAATCCAAGCGATTGTCATCACGTGTTCTTGTCAGAAGTCCAATTCCAGCATATTCAATTCATGTTAATTTTTAGTCTTCTTTTGACCAAGTCTTTAGCTTAGGTTGTTATTTTATTTAATGGGGTTAGTGGTGTCCAGTTAGTGGGTAAACATGGTTGTAGTGGGTCCAGATTTATTTGTTGGTTAGTTATTATTTGAGTTGCATTTAATGTCCTTTTATTTGATCAATGAAGCATCAGAATTTCATTTGGCTTTTATCGTATATTGGAGGCATTGGTCCCTCGAAGTACCAGATTTCTTACTTATATTTGAAAGTTCGTAACAAATTTATTGTGTTAGTCATTTATTCAATGTCATAGTTGACGATGGGAAAATGTTCCAAAGGAAGTGTATTGCTTTGGACATTCATCTAAAAATTTAAAAAGTGATTCTATCAAATAAACTAAGTCCCTGTTTGGTGGAGATTAAAATTAGATTTTTAACGGATTTTGATAAAAGATGATGAAATATGTGATTTAAAAGTTGTGGGTCTATGAAATATGTGATTAAAATTAATTTTTGACTTTGACTTTGATAAAAAATTAAATTTTAATTCCTATCAAACAAGGGCTCAATGGCCTTCACCACTTAAAGTGACCCAAGAAATCTATTTATGGACTTGACTATTCTTGTGCTTCAATTCAGATATGTAATGCTGTTGCTGTGGCCAAAATTATGAATGCTACCCTCATCTTGCCCGTGTTGAAGCAGGACCAGATTTGGAAGGACCAAACGTGAGTGAACTCTGCTAAAACTACTTACATTGTGTTATAGTTCAATTTTTGTGAACAATTATAAACCAATTTTTTGGACGGCATCCGTGATATTGATTATTTTCTTTTGCAATGCTTCTTGATGAGATTGCAATAGTGAGAATGCTCGAGTAATTCCCCATGCCTTTGCTGCAGATGTCATATTTGCCACTAGCACCCTTCTTAGTGCCATCGCCTTAAAAGTTTGATAGTTTTGAGTTTGTCATCTGTTTCCTATAACCACTAAAAGTTAAAATTGACACTCACTTCAACTGCTAAAGGAACAACCCTATTCTTCATAATTGACTGCCTTTCTAAATTTCACATTTTTATTAGCATTTTGAAATTTAATCTATCTATTCAAGTTCTGTGATTGAGTCATCTTGTATTAATCAGATATCTTTCTTTGGAACTTTGTCTTGTCTGCTGACAATGGCTTTTTCACTGTGTGAGTTGACCAGTTTGATACTTTGGGAGCTGGCTGCTTAAAGTTTTGGAAAATAATTTCTTGTTTCTCCACTTCTTTATGTCACTGTGCAATACAGATACAGACTTCATTAGAATCTCCAATTGCTACCTGGTTTGTATTGAAAATATACAATTATCTACAGGAAATTTGAAGACATATTTGATGTAGATCATTTTATTGACTACTTGAAAGATGATGTGCAAATTGTTCGGGACATCCCAGAATGGTTTACTGACAAATCAGAGCTGTTCAGCAGCATAAGGTTTGAGAACTTCACATTTTCTCTTTTTTCTTGAATATGTATGCACGCGTGTGTTACTATTTTATTCCAACTTCAACAATTCATTTAAACCATTCTTTTTTCCGAGCTTTGAATTTGGACTTTACAGTTTTAATATATGTATTTGCTATTGCTTGTTCTGAACTTCACTGGAGGAATGTATTTGCTAAGCTGATGTAATCATAGAATTATTAACGGATCTTCAGAGCATAATAACTCTGTTCAAGTTTATTTGGTGCAAAACATGCCGGATATAGTTATTCTTCTTGCGGATTTAGGTTATTCAATTGGAAGGTAATTTGACCCGGTCTAAGAAAGGTAATCTACTCAGGTTGAAACTGCTTCATAGGCGACTGAAGAGTCGATATTTTACTTGGTATGCTACTGAAGAGTCGATATTTTACTTGGTATGCTATCTGTTTGTAAGAAAGTCTAGGTGTATTCAAGTTTCAGTGGCTTAACTTCTTACAGGCAACAAAGAGCAACACACCATTGTATCCTTAGTTTATATTATAAGTGATTTTATGTAGTAGTTTCTTGGAGTCTCACTTCCAGTGCCTCAGTTTTATTGCATAGACTAGTACAATTTCACACATTCCATGATTTCTTATGATCCATGATAGACGGACGGTCAAGAACATTCCGAAATATGCTCCTGCACAATTCTACATTGACAATGTTTTGCCTAGAGTCAAGGAGAAGAAGATAATGTCCTTGAAACCTTTTGTTGATAGACTGGGGTAAGTAGTTTCAAACAATATGATTCTTTTTATAACCTTGATTATCTTTATCTACAATTCTATAGCAGTTTATTACTGCTGTGGCTCTTCTTGTTCATCAGGTACGATAATGTTCCTCCTGAAATCAACAAGCTAAGGTGTAGGGTAAACTATCATGCTCTTAAGTTTCTTCCTGAGATTGAGCAGATGGCTGATTCTCTAGTATCAAGGATGAGAAACCGAACTGGCAGTTTGAATCCTTTCATGTGAGTGATTGGATCTGTCTTGGGTAGTTTGGCTGAAGTTAGTTTTATGTTCAACTATTTCCGTTTTCCTTTTCCATGAGGAGACTTCAATATATATTTTCTTTCCACAATCAGGGCTCTTCATCTAAGGTTTGAGAAAGGTATGGTGGGCCTATCATTTTGTGATTTTGTGGGATCAAGGATGGAGAAAGCTCTAATGGCTTTATACAGACAAAAAGAATGGCCTCGGCGGTTCAAGGTAACCAATATTGCCGCCGAACTTTGTGCCATATAAGAAGAAATAGCAAAACTAATATGTATATCCTCTTTCTGGTGGATTATCTTGCAGGATGGTTCCCATCTTTGGGCTCTAGCTCTGCAGAAGCGGAAGGAAGGGCGGTGCCCACTCGAGCCTGGTGAAGTGGCTGTGATGCTTCGAGCTATGGGCTATCCTAAAGAAACTCCTATATATGTTGCTTCTGGGCAGGTTTATGGCGGACAGAACCGCATGGCACCACTCCGGAATATGTTCCCCAATCTTGTAAGTTATTTTCTCAATTGCTTTTTAACAGCTTATCTTCTAAAGGGTCCAAATGCCAATAGCTACTTCAAGTTTATTTTTTACTTTTCATTCTATATGTGAGACAAAATCACGAATAGTGGCACTATTTAGGAACTGTTCTCGTTTTGAAGTGATTGAATCCAACTTTTTCTATTTGTGATATGAATAGAGTAGAAGCAATATCTGCAGAAACCTTCGGAAGCATCTTATGGGCATTTTTTTTTTTTTTTAATATACTCTTATATACTGTAGTCAGTTTTTTTATCGAGTATTGGTGGCAGGTTACAAAGGAAGAACTGGCAACCAAGTTAGAGTTGGACGGGTTCAGGAAGCACGTGACGAGCTTGGCAGCTCTAGACTTCTTGGTCTGTTTGAAGTCCGATGTCTTTGTGATGACCCACGGAGGAAATTTTGCTAAATTGATAATTGGATTTCGTAGGTACATGGGTCATCTCCTTAAATCCATAAAACCTGACAAGGGTCTTATGTCGAAATCTTTAGGTGACCCGTACATGGGCTGGGCCACCTTTGTGGAAGACATCGTTGTTACTCACCAGACTCGAACTGGATTACCTGAAGAAACTTTCCCCAACTATGACATTTGGGAGAACCCTTTGACACCTTGTATGTGTAGAGCTTGATCGTGATAGTTCTTGTAGTGTAGCGCACATGATATCCATTGAAAGCATTTCCTTGAACAGGTGTACCCGAGTACATAAAGAAATTTTTCAAAGTTAATTTTGCTTCAACTCTTAGTGCATGTTTGTTATGTAGTGTTGAATAGTATAATAAATAAGATTTTTAGCTTCTTTGATACTCCAACCAAACATGACATTGAAGTTTCAGCAAAACCGTACTGCACGGTTGATGCCAACTTGGAATTTCAGTGCACACAGAGAGAAAGAGATCGATGATTTGTAGAGTGCATGTTACTGAGGGCTTGGAGGTAGTAGGTAAGCCCGTTGGGATCAAAAGATGTGATGTTCAACAAGATGAAACACTGCAACTTTGTATGGGTTTTTGCTAAGAGCCTGTTTATTTTCAGAATGATGATGTGTACAAAGGGGGTGACAAATATCATTTTTGTTATTTTTCCAAATTTTAATTATTTATTTGACCGTTGCCAATGCAAAGTGGGTCCACTGCTGTCATCTTTGTTGACTTTCATCTCAGTAAATTCTCACATTGGGACCCACTTGCACTTTTGCAACGGTAAGAAAATTGCTTTTAATCTTGTAGAAAATGTCGACAGCATGGGCTTAATCTGTTGTATAAATTATGATTACATAGTATAAAACGCCGAGTTTATTATGTCATATGTCCATTTTACTTTACCAAACATATGTTTGGTAGTCAGTAGAGGTTAGCTTGCCTGAAGTTATGTTATGTTGTACTCTCTCCGTGCCATAAATACTGTTTACTTTTATATATGACTCAAAAGTAAATGTCATTTTTTTTCGAGAGTATCGTTAATTTCTTAATTTTCTAATATGTTCATATTTAATGTGCTTTATTATTAACAAATATAAATTATTCATATATAAGTCATATTTCATTTTAGGGATGTATTAAAAAAATGTAAGTAAAATTCATTGTTTTAATTATATTAATTACATTTTTTTTTAATTTGTGTGAAAACGGAAGTAAGTCTATTTTTGTGGGATGAAGTTGGTTTTTTAGGTGCTGTAATTTTCATCATTTTTGGCTCTTTGAATTTTGAAATAATTTCTGATTTGTAGAAAGACTTTTAGCTGATTTCAAGGTTGTCTGTGAGATTTAAAAACTCTACCTTACATTGTTTATTGTATTAATTTTTGGCGTAGAAATTGAAATTATTTTTTAATGCTACTTTTATCCGGACTATCGACATTGATTATGATATTTAATATGAGCGACTTAGTCTAGTTCTCATTTTCTAATGGCAAATAGAGCATCTTTAAAAGATTTGCTATTTTTATATAGCATATTTTACAATTTAGTGAACATTTATAAATTTATAAATAATACTATTTAGTCTCAATAAGGTTACAACCTTAGTTTTTATGGTGTTAGGGGATAGATTAAATAAAATGTGAAATTAAATGACTCATTTAATCTCACTTATTATTTAATGTCACATAAGTGACATAAACTTTGGTTACAACTCCAGTGGAATCAATAGCATCACTCTAAATTTAGAGAGTAAAAAATTGAAAGTATTCCAATAATATATTTATATCACTTAATTTTACTACTCATAGAAAATGTTTTTTTCCCTATTTTTTATATTCATTACATTTCCTTCAAATTATTATATTATTTTCTTTCATTGAAAATTAAAATATTTTGAATACATTTAATTATAAATAGTGAGTTTGGCTCTCTAAATCTTGAAAGTCAAAACTCAACACACTTTAAATTAAAATAAAGAGTTTTTTGGAGCATAATTTTAGGGATTGCTCGTTAAAATAGAGAGTATCTTATATTTAAAGAATCTTTTGGAGATGCTCTTGACGATTAATTATCAGTCCCTGTTTGAGACCTATTTTTTCAAAACTCATTTTCAATTAAACACTCTCCCATAAATTAGTTTTACATGTAAATTAAAAAAAAAAAATTCCATATTTTTAATCATACATTCTTTAAAAAATCATTATTTTAAAACAAATATTTCCTCAAAATAAATAAATAAAACAGGATCAAACCAGACCTGACCGGTAGAATTGAGAACCAGGCCCAAAGCCAGGCCAATCCTGTCCGATTAACCATTTATAACTAAAATCATTCAGAACTCATCGAATCGGCTGATTTAATCATAAACCGATGAACCAATTGGCAGCTTTGCCAATTTTGTTTTAAAATTTTTTAACTTAGCCTCATGTAGAGATGACAGTGGGGCAGGTTCGGGGCCAACCACCCACCCTGCCTTAGACAGGGCGAGGGCCTGCATTTTTTCATGCCCACCCCCACTCCCCCTCTTTTTTTGCAAAAGTTTCCAATTAAAATATAAATTCAAAATTTTAAAATCCAAAGCAAATAATACTCAAAATAACTATATCAATATCCAAAGCAGGCACTGGAAACAAATAATGTTCAAAATTAAATATTTGCAAGTAGAATTACATTGCCCCGCCCTGTCCTGAGACTCGAGACTGGGCGGCAATCCCTGCCCGCCAACTCATGTGGGCGAGTTTTTTCGCCCCATTTGAGTTAGAGCGAGACGTGTTTTTTTTTTTTGTCATCACTAGCCTCATGCACTACAACCAAAGGCCTATAGATGAATATTGGATGACATACTCCTTTTATAGATGTACTTCTCTCAAATGATTTCATAAACTTTCAATGTATGGTAGTGCATTTTATATATGCACTTCCCTCAAATGGTTTCATAAACTTTCAATGTGGAATATTGCAATAGCAAAAAAATATTAAAATGCACATCTTCTCATTTATTTAATTTTTTCAAATATATGTCTAATTGACTAATTTGATTTTTAATCTCAACTAAATTGTATCCACATCCATCTTTTCATTTATTTAATTATCAAATTTAACTTAAATCTAACTTTTAATATCCACATTCATCTTTTCATTTATTTAATTTTCAAATTTAATTTAAATTGTACTTGATAATTAATATAATAATGTTAGATATTATTTTCTATAGGTTTAAATTATTTCAGTTTAATAAAGCAAACTATTTTAACATATTGATTTTTAATTTTTGAAGTATCAATATTAATTGTAGGATAATGAATTTAATTAACAAAGATTTACTTTGAATTATTATATGAAAATAAAAAAATTATTGTTTTCGTAGTATTTTATTGTTTGTATATTTATTTAACAATTTATTTATTTATTACATCTGATTCGATTCCAATTGAACCTTTTGATATTTGATCCTTCACGGGTCGGTTTTCTTCTGCCTCGTGGCAGATAATTAATTAAATATAAGCAAAAGTCAGGGTTTCTTCTCCTAATTAATTAATCCCATTCAAAGTGGACGGAGATTAAGATTGATATGATAATCTACCTAATCGAGCTCCTATTTGTGGATTTGTTGGCAATTTGTATTTATTTATATCAAGTGTTTATAAAAATTTAAACTTGGGCTCGTTCGTTTAGACAAATAGTCAATTTAGAAAGAGGGTTAATAGTCGAGTTCCAAAAGGAGGAATTCAAATTTCAAGTGAAAGAGAAAATAAGCTGATATTATGTCAATTTAAGGGTGACAAATAAGTCGAGTTTCTCGTAAACGTGATTGTTTGGACTTGATTCATTGGTCGTTCGAACTACTATATGGACGAGTTGTGGATCAAGCAAACCACATAAAAGATTGTGGAAATTACATGGAACCAGATTTTTTAAGTTATAATTTCAAAAATTAGATAATAATTTAATTTCTAATAATAATAACAATAATAATAATAATAAATTAAATTAATCTACAACATTCCCTTTACCCACCCCACAAACCCTAATTCATTTTCCAAAAAATCGATCTCCCCGTTGCTTCATTTGAACCTACTCCGACGACTCCTCAAGGTGCTCACTCTGACGATTCATCATGGCATAGCGGCAATGATGGCTTTCCTTCATGTGCGGCAATGCTTCACTGTTTTGCATGGTGTAGATCCTTTCTTTCTTTTCTTTTTTTTTTTTTTTTTTGAAGTGGTGCGATGATAGACGGTTCGGTGGTGATTGTGACCTTATATTTAATTTATAAAATGAATTTTTAATTAATTATTTCAAAAATAAATAGATGATTTTTGAAATTTTAAATGTTTTATCTTAATTTTGAAATGAGTTATATTTAAACTATTATTTATGAATTTTTCCCTAAAATATTTCACCAATCGAGCTCTACGAAATTGTTCGGCTCGTGGACGCCAAAATGTGACCGTTGGGCCACACATTTATTTATTTATTTTTGTCTAAATATGACCTTTGGCCAATGGTCGTATTTTAGGCCAACGGTTCCGACATTAGATCACGATTTTAGTGGACTCAATGACATTCCAGTTCTTAACGATTTAGACTATGACCATGGGCGTGGACGTTGAAGAAGATGATCAAGAGACATTTGTATGGTGAAAAGAGATCACATGACCAAGTTGATAAAGAAATATCTCCAACCTATGTACGAATCTTATTCTAAAAATACTCTTCGTTTAAATACTATTATTTTATACAATAAAAAATATATAGAGGTTTTATATCATTTACCTTTGACTTATGATCGGTAATAACCATGAAAATTAAATAACTATTATGGGGTTAATGCATGAAAAAGAGATAGTAGTTTTTAAAGTAATTGAATATCTTCATAATGCTTCAAATGTTTTTAATGAACATTAGTAAAATTCATTGTTTTCCATTTGAAAAAGCAACGGTGAACAAAGTAGTAATTGATAAATTGCTCTATACCATAATACTATTTCATCTCCAATATATTTGTCATATTTTTAATTTAATTGTGACTGATGAGCTAAAATTCATTGAAGTGCAATTATGAATAATTAATAGCGCTCCTAATATTCTCTAGTGATAATATGTATTCAATGATTTATTATTATATATGAGATGTATGCCCAAAGGACAGATAGAAATGTCCGACGACGCCGTATCAATAATTAGCACTAGTCTATCTTCAAGTCGAAGATAACGATTTAATATTTTTAAAATAAATTAGTTTTTCGTAGATTAATATTCTAGTACTTCTTTTTATTCCCTTATTCCAAGATACAATTAATATATATGTACATATCGTTCAAATTAACTAGGTATTTTACTCACGAAACTTTCAATATTTTGGAACCGAAAGAAGCAAATGATAACCCAAGAATAAATAATCAAGAACATGGTGAATTAATTTTTAAAACTTTTTCAAAAAATTAATTAAAATTCAAACAAGTACTGACTAAATAGATTAATTCAAATAATAAGTGCAAATATAAAAGTAATAAATAATAGGGAAGTAATGATGTAAAAGATATAATTGTGGAGGTTCAATCCAAAATAATGATTTACATCATCCGTTACCAAGTTATCTGACACGAACAATGCATTTTCACTATATTGATTGGCTTATGGAACGATCCAACATTTTACAATACTTCTGATGACTTATAAACAAGGAGCATTGATACTTTTATAATATTGAACTTTACAAGGCCTCAATATGGCCCACACTATTTAGTTTTACGAGACTTCAATATGACTCAAAAGTATAACAAAATGATTTTACAATTAAACTTCTTTCTTGATAAATGATACAAACGATTTAAGTACCAAGAGAGATTAACGCTTTAATAAATAGCAATAAATGATAGATCAAGCATTAGATGAAAACTTTGATAAATATGATAATTAAAAATTAGATTCAATCAATCAGAATTTTTCAATGAGAAGATGAACACGACTTAAATGTGATTTAAGTTCATATATTTATTTTAATGAATAATGATAATAAATTAAGTACCAAAAGAAATATGAGAGACTTTGATTAATATTATGATTTTACAAGTTTGATTCAATTAATCGAAATTTGATATAGAGAAGTAGAAGAAATATAGATAATGCAAGTTCAAAACTTTTCTTCAAAATATATCTATTTTCTATGAACGATAGAAACAAGTTAAGTACAAAAAGAGAGATGAAAACTTTGATGGAGACGATGAAAAGAATTTGAATCAATCAAAGTTTTTTGATATGAAGAAATGAATGAAATGAGTGCAATATAGCCTAAAAGAATTCTCTCAAAATATATCTCACTTAATACTTTTGAAACTTTTATTAAAGAATGGAAATAGTGAGGGTATTTATAAAGCTCAAAAAGTAAAATACTCTATCGAACAGGACAACCAATTGAACTTTGCCTTTGGATCCGGATGGCATAAATAACTGTTATGCATATGAAATCTAACGGTCAAAAATTCGACATTTGCATCAACTGGATGTCTGCCTTTCACGAATGTATAGAGAAAAGTTTTGCAAATCGTTTTGGGAATTCAGACGACCAATCGAACGAGCATCCGAACATCCGACCTTTTCGACCCCGTTTGATTCGATTTGAATATTTTAACAAATCTAGACTTTTGGAAGGTATTTTTAACTAATTTTCAAGGTAAATGATGTTTTAAAAATATGATCTAAGTTCAAACATCATTTTGAAAATCAATTTTATTTTTGATCAATATGTTTTATGAAAGTGATAATCAAAATCGTTTTTAGTGCATAAAGTGATTTTTGAGTTTTTATCATTCATTGCTAAGGATCAAAGTATTAGTACATTTACATTTAAATTAAGAAATCTAATATTTGATCTTGTTTCGAAATTTGACCCCTAGGCTCTTGTCTTGATCTTTCATTAACGTTTGGCTTTTAAGTTCTTGATCTTTCTTTGACGTTTGTTTTTTAAGATCTTTTGACGCCAATCGATTAATTTATCATTGGATGCTTTGGAGACTATTATCACTTTACATTCAATTGTTAGTAAACAAGATTAACTTGTTTTTTATAATCAAAACTTTAAGGTTATAATCAACCATAGATCAACAATTTTCTTCTGTTTGATTATGACGAACAAGATGATTTGTAAACTAATATCAACAAGGAATAAAGAATTAAGACACCACATTTAAACCATATTCCTCATATCTTCTACAAACCAATTTTCAGCCATTTAAGCCATTTAAACCATATCAAATAGTAGATAATTCATAGTATATCATTTAATCATTCAAAGCATATCATCTCACTCATCTCCCCCCTTTTTAATGTTTTTCAAATATATTTTACTTGATTTTCCCCTTTTGACATAAGTAAAAATGTAGCACATATGAGAGCAAGAGTATGCCATCTAAATAGGAAATAATAATATTCCACCTCAATTAAACACAAGATGCCAAATAAATGCAAGTTTAAACAAGAGAATAATCATCACATTTTTAGTAAAATACTAATCAAAGTATGATTAATGAAATGACAAAAGCATAATCATTTGGTCTAAATTTATATAAATTATCGATAATTCCCAAACATTTTTGAATATATGAAAATCTATAAAATGATTGAGGTTTAGTGAGAATATCGGCCAATCGATTTTCCATATTCACAAATCCTAATACAATAAACCCTTTTGGGTGTCTTTAGGATACCATAGACGGAATGTTTTAGTGTCACTAAGATATCTAAAATTTGTTTAACGGCACTAAGGTGTGATTCTTGAGTATTGGATTAAATCTAGCACATATTCACAAACTAAACATAATATTGAGTCTACTTGCGATTAAGTAAATGAGAGATCCGATCATACCTTGATATTTTTTATATTTATGGAAGTACCCTGATCATCTTTGTCTAATTTGATCGATGAACTCATTCTAGTGTTTATTGATTTTAACTCTTTCATTTCAAACTTATTGAGCAACGTCTATGATGCATTTTGTTTAACTTCATTTCTTAGGTAGAGATTGATCACTTTGTACTTTTGAAGATTCTTCTTCATCTTGTTGCACATTTGCTTCATCTTCATGTTGATCTTCAACATCTTTAAGATATTCCTGCTTTTGACTTTTGAATGTTTATTTGCTTAAAAAGAATCTTCAAACCTATACCATTAACAATACATTTCTCTTAATCAAGAGAATTAGGTTCATAAAAAATCACATGCATGGATTTTTCAACAGCTAAAGTTCTTTTGTTGAAAACTCGATAAGTTTTGCTCGTAGATGAATAATCAAGAAAATTTTCAATATCGGACTATGAATCAAATTTTCCCAAATGTTCTTTTATCTCACCGCTCGGGTCCTGATGCAGATTCCCAAGTTTAGGAATTCCAATAGCGGGTGGAAGTCCCAATTTTTCTTTGTTCGCCCCCCTGAGGGCCAATTTCCTTTTAACATCTATTGGAGGCGCCCTCTAATCCGTCATTTCAATGGTGAGGTCGAGATTACCCCCCTCTCAAAACACAAATCGAGATGTTGGTCAAAATTCCACCTCTCGCGCCTGATCTGGGGTCAGTTCTGACAATGAGGAACATGTTGCTAGTCGGGATCGATCGTCCTACTGGTAGGTTTTATGTACACATTATTTTTTAGAGTATCTTTTGTGTCATCATATCCTCTATTTTCTTTTCCAAGTCTGTCACAGGTTGGGGGATCTGTGGAAACACAAAACCTGAAGCCCCCATGTCTCCCGTCGTTGGCTGAGTAATAGGCGGGGTAACGGTTTGAGCCACATGGGGTGGTTGCTCACGCGTGGCCTCCGACGAGCTCTGTGGAGGGGCTGCAATTTTCGGCGTCTGACTTTGCAGAAGGGTCATCATGGCCGCCAATTGTATCTCCAAGATATTAAATTGGTCGTGCGTTACATACTGCGGTGGAAGCGGCAAGTCTTGACCCCTTACGATAGACTCCGACTCCATCTCCGCTGTATTCCCGACCATGCGTGTTTCACTCCTTGTTCGTTTTCTTGACATAGCTTTTCTGTTTGGTGGAAAGAAGTTCCCACAGACGGCGCCAATGAAAATGTTTGCGAATTTGTTTTCCATGTCTACCTTGCCGGGCGCGGTGGTCCAACTACTCTGATCGGTGGTTGCGTGGTTGCTACCTGCAAAAAGAGGTCGGGGATTTCTCCCCCGTTATACCTCCGGCGTGAGAATTAGTTAATAGTTTAAAGAAATGGGAAGAAGGTATATGTAAGTTCGAAAGTTCGGGGTTTTCAAGCAGCCAAGCATTTCTCACCTTGGAGGTATTTATAGACACCTGTAGCTACGCGTGCGTTTGGCTGTTGCTGGTGCCACGTGTCCCACGTAAGTCTCCCCACTACCCCTACGTTCTTGTAGAATGACCCCCACTTCTCAAGTGGTGGGTTGTACCCACGTTTACCGTTGGACCTAGCACATTGTCATTTATGTGATTGAGTGTGGCGTTGGACCCATAATGGTAGACGGCATGTGTGGACGTAGAGAGTTTCATGGGGGTCGACGAACTCATAGTGGTAGACCCTCCTCATGGGGGTCGACGGCCTCACGATGGTACGCCTTATGTCGTAAGCGGGTTGAGTGTAGGTAGAGGACTTCATGCAGGTCGGCTGCCTCGTCGAGGTGGTGGTTTCATGACGACAGACGGGTAGCGTATTTCTAAGAGTACTGACATTATTTGTACACGTGGTCAATTGTCAATGTCATATTATATCATTTGTCATATTTTTAATTTAATTGTGACCGATGAGCTAAAATTCATTGAAGTGCAATTATGGATAATTAATAGCGCTCCTAACTTTATCAGGATATTCTCTAGTGATAACAAGTATTCAATGATTTATTATTATATATGAGATGTATGCCCAAAGGACAGATAGAAATGTCCGACGGCGCCGTATCAATAATTAGCACTAGTCTATCTTCAAGTCGATAACGATTTAATATTTTTAAAATACATTAGTTTTCGTACAGTTAATTAATATTCTAGTACTTATTTTTATTCCCTTATTCCAAGATACAATTAATATATATGTACATATCGTTCAAAACTAGGTATTTTACTCACGAAACTTTCAATATTTTGGAACCGAAAGAAGCAAATGATAACTCAAGAATAAATGACCAAGAAGATGGTGAATTGATTTTTAAAACTTTTTCGAAGAATTAATTAAAACTCAAACAAGTACTGACTAAATAGATTAATTCAAATAATAAACGCATATATAGAAGTAATAAATAAAAAGGAAGAAATGATGTATACGATATAATTGTGGAGGTTCGATCATAAGTAATGATTTACGGCCTTCCTTACCAAGTTCTCCGATACGAGCAATGAATTTTCACTATATTGATTGACTTATGGAACGATCCAACATTTTACAATACTTCTGATGACTTATAAACAAGGAGTATCGATCCTTTTATAATATTGAGTTTTACGAGACCTGACCCACATTATTTAGTTTTACGAGGCCTCAATATGACTCAAAAGTATAACAAAATGATTTTACAATGAAATTCATTTCTTGATAAATGATACAAATGATTTAAGCACCAAGAGATATTAACGCTTCAATAAATAACAACAAATGATAGATCAAGTGTTAAATGAAAACTTTGATGAATATAATAATTAAAAATTAGATTCAATCAATCAAAACTTTTCAATAAGAAGATGAAGAAGACTTAGATGTAATTTAAGTTCAAAAATTTTCTCAAAATATATATATTTATTTTAATGAATAATGATAATAAATGAAGTACAAAAATAAATATGAGAAACTTTGATGAATATTATGATTTTACAAGTTTGATTCAATTAATCAAAATTTGATATAGAGAAGTAGAAGAAATATAGATAATGCAAGTTCAAGACTTTTCTTCAAAATATATCTCTTTTCTATGAACGATAGAAACAATATTATTTATTAATTTATTCTTTTTAATTTTAATTGGCATTAGCGACGAAAATTGTAACGAATTTTGTTGTTGATTAGCGACAAAAATAGAGACGGAACTTCGTTGCCAATCATCGAAGCAAATAATCCATAGGTAATTGTGCGAAATAATCTGTAGGTAATTTGCGATGAAATATTTAGTCGCTAATTTACCGACGGTCAAAAATATGTGATAAAATTAGCAACGGGGCAATCAACAACGGATCTACCGACGGGACTATTCCGTCGTTAAAAGCCCTTAGTAACGGAAATTAAGGCTTTAGCGACGGAAATTTCCGTCTCTGAAGCCAAGTTTTTTGGTAGTGGAAGTTCCTATTGATGAACCAGAAGTTCGTCTTTCACGAATTTATAGAGAAAGATTTTACAGAACTTTTTGGGAATCTGGACGACCAATCGGACGAGCATCCGGACGTCGGCATGCTCAGACTAGACGTCCGACTTTTTTCAACCGATTTTGAGAAAATTAGACTATATACCCTAAACATGAGGCACTTTTGAAAAATCATGTCAAAAGTAATTACAAAGTATAAACTACCGTATCTTTTCAATAATTTTAAGACAAACAGCAATGCTCTTATTTCCTATTTCTCTCTCTTTTATCTATGTATACTTCTCTCCTCCCTAAATAATACCAATCGGTTGTGATCTATGGAGGAGACGATGAAATCTAGTCACATCTGTTGCTCGCTTCTCATGGGAGAAGAATGACGACCATGGCGATGACTCCACTAATGATGCCCTAGAATATGCCGACATTTTCTTTTTCGCTACATCAGCAAAAAAATGGGGGAATTGGTGGAGGATCATCAAGATTCATATCAGCCATCTCTCTCAAGTATAATGATTTATTCATATGAATTATGACGTGCAGTTTTTTTGTTTTTAAATCTGATGTTCTTCATATTCATGTCCTAATCGAAATTTTCATATATTTGGTGCAGTTGCAGTATGTACCCGGACTTGAGTTACTAAGATGCCGCCTCCGCCACCACCGAGACTCTGGTTCTCTACGTTGCTCCCTAGAAAATGTATGCATCAATTTAATTAAAAACTTTCCTTTTACCAAAAAAATTGTCTAAAATTGGTGATTATTTTTCAGCTATGTTGAGGGATCCGAGTCCGAGATGGGTGCAAGTGCGGCTCCGACTGCAAGTGCAATGCATTCAATTGCAAATGAGAGATGGGAATTTGAAGCAGAGATGGACAAAAATGTATTAGTTTAATAGTTTGCGTCTAGGTGCTAATTAGTTACATCTTCTAAGGATGATGAATTAATTATGTTCCTTATAATAAAGTGTTGTTTTTGACGGACTATGTTTGGTCTTTGTCTGCTTTTGTTTGAAGTTTTCTATAATGTTAGAGAGAACTTTTTGTTGTGTTATGTATTAGTGCGAACTTATTTACATGTTTTTTATGAGTTGTTTGCTTATTATGCACCAATTCCAAATGATCATGCTTTGATTATGTCATTTTATTGAATTGATTACAATGAATCACAATCATGCAACAAATGCGACTTGATTATACTTTGATTATGTCATTTTATTGAACTCATTTTAATGTTTTAATTGGTATTTTGTCACTTTTTTGAATTTTGTCAATTTTCTTGAATTTCTGAAACTTCTTTTTTTTTTTTTTTATGTTTGCCACTTTTTTAATCTTTGTCACTTTTTTTTAAATGTTTGTTATTTTTTTTTTTTGAATTTTTCTTACTTTTTTCTTTAATGTATGTCACTTTTTTCCTATTACTTTCTTAAAATTTATATCACTTTTTTGAATGACAAACATCATTTTTAATAAAAGTTGTATATCACATTTTAATAAAAAGTAACATGTCACTTTTTTTTAAAAAAGTAACATTGTGTCACTTTTTAGTGACAAACACAATGTTAATTTGGTGGTGGTCACTTTTTTTTAGTATTTATCACTTTTTCAGTCAATTTCTTGATTTTTATCATTTTTTTAGTGTCAAACATCAATTTTTAGTAAAAGTGACATTGTATGTCAGTTTTTAATAAAAAGTGACACTTAACTTTAAAAGTGACAGTTGATCACTTTTTCATTGTCATTTTTTTTACGTAATCAGCATGTCGATTGGCTTGAACGTGATGATTATTTTAAGAACATGATTATTGGTGCTGCACAAATGGATTGTGCTATTTTGGTATTTATCACTTTTTTTTTAGAGTTTGTGTCACTTTTTTTTTTTAAAAAGTAAAAAAGTTACATTGTGTTATTTTTTCATTTTACACAATATTTTTTACTCCCTAAAAACTTTTCATATGATTTTTTAAAACATCCCTAATTTTAAGGGTATTTTTATGAGTACCCCACCAATTTTCCCATTTTGACCCCTTTTCATTTGATTTGAATTTTTTGACACATGTAGATTTTTGGAAGATATTTTTAACTAGTTTTTTCAAAGTAAATGATGTTTTAAAAATATGATCTAAGTTCAAACATCATTTGAAAAATCAATTTTACTTTTGATCAAAATATTTTATGCAAGTGATCAAAATAACTTTTAGTGCATAAAGTGATTTTTGAACTTTTATTATTCATTGCTAAATATCAAAGTATTAGTACCTTTATATTTGAATTAAAAAAAATCTAGTCTTTGATGTTGTTTCGAAGTTTGGATCTTAGGCTCTTGTCTTGATCTTTTATTGACATTTAGCTTTTAAACTCTTGATCTTTTATGGACATTTGACTTTTAAACTTTTGATCTTGATTTCTCTTTGGCGTTTGTCTTTTAAGATTTTTTGACGACGATATATCAATTTATAATTGGAAGCTTTAAAGATTACAATTATTAGTAAATAAGATTAACTTGTTTGTTATAATAAGAACTCTAAGGTTATAATCAACCATATGTCAATAACAAAAACTTTTGACAAAATTAAATTTTGGAGAAGAAACGAGCATCAATATCCAATTGTTTCTTCTATAGTACATGATCTACTAACACTTCATGTAAGTACTATAGTATCGGAATATGTTATTAGTGTGAACGACAATATTTTGTCTAACTATATATATTGAGGTTTAAAGAAGACATACTAAATAATTTAATGCGTATAAAGAATTGAGAAAATGCAGAGCTTCGGATCCAAGATAAGTGGACAAATTAATAGCTAAGCATTTAAAAAATATGAGTTCATCATAATTTGTAATTATTGTTTATGTTAATTTTCTTTAGTATTCCTCACTTTTTAAAAAATTATACGCGCTACAAATTATTCGTGTACAATTTTAACTTACTTTAAAAGTATTCGATCCCAAGTCCAAAAAAATTAGGAGGGTTTCAAAAAATAAAAATATGATCGGCTCGACCCATGAGGCTCATGTGCCTCAAGCCGAATTGAATGACAATTTTTGGACACGAGTCCAGCTCTGCTCGTGCCTAAGGCTGAGCCAAATTCGAGTTTATATGGGCCGAGCTAGCTCAAGTCGACCTATGGTCAGTCAATTGCTTATTTTGTGTTAATCTCCACACCAGGTAGAATTTTCTTTGTTCAAATTGAACTACTTTACTTGAAAAGATGAGTTATTTATAATATGTTTTATCCGTAATAAGTTTTTTAGATTGGAATTTTAAGAGGAAATATGTTTTATCCTGCACTGTTGAAAAAAAAAAAGAATAAACTGAAAAACAAAAATTAAAGAATAAATTATTTTTCTCTAAAGAATATACATAAAAAAAAACCCTCAAATTTATATCAATTTCTAATGAAACTACATATTACTATAAAATAAAAGAATCCAGATAAAAATATCGAACAATTGAGTCCGTACTCCGTCTTTTTGTGGAGATAGTGGATTTAAAAAATAAATAAAAAATACTGAACAGTAACATGGCACGGACACCTATGAATCGTGTCCTTAAAATCCCACCATGTTATGCTGTTAAGATTTGTGTGATAAAACAGAATTTGTAAACCCAACAACAGCAAGAGTAAAAGATATCCATTTTTTTTATTTAGTCACCAAATTTGGAAAATTATATATATATATATATCGATAAATTTAATGCTCTACTTTTTTTGAGCACATATCTCTATTATTTTCAATATACATTTTGGGGGGCCACCTTTTTTTATTGTGAGGGGCTGATTAGAGGAGTTGTCAACCCCCGATAAGAATAGATTTATTCAAATGTACAAATGAAAATTTGGAAATATAAAAATTGAGGATGTCCTAAAGAATTTACTCAGGGCGTGTTTGAACCTCATTATTTTGAAAGAATGTATTTTGATATAGGTGATTGATGGAGAATGTGTGGTTGAAAAAAAAAAGAAAAATTATAGATGTGATGAAAAATATTATTTTATTGAAGATCATGTGATTGAAAATGAATACAAGAATAATAATGAAAATTTTAATATATATCAAACAGGATCTCAATATAAAATGTATAAACGAGTGGTTTGAAACTAAAAATAACATATTTGAGTATCTTCAATCATGATATAAAATAGATCTAAATTGTAATTTAAATTTTCAAAGTGGTCAAAAACCACTCTAATCGAGAGATACAAATAAAATGTAAATTGTATTTTTCGACATAATATATATATATATATATATATATATATATATATATATATATATATATTTCAAATTATGTTTCAATGAAAAATCTAAATTTACTTTTTATTCTTATATATATACTAGTTGGCGCCTCGTGCGATGCACGAGTTTTGTACTTATTATATGTTTATTAGCGTGCTATTTAATGATAATAACAACGTAAAACAAAAACCTTAAATATCATATTGATTGATCAAAATAGAATACAGGATTATGAGATACAATAAAGAGCTGAAAATATCAGAATTACAGGAGAACTGAACAATTTGATTCGCATAAGAATTTCTGACAGTTCCACCATATCCAGTGACTAAATCACGCATGAAAAACATGAGCCTACGAGTTATAGTCCCAGAAACATCAGCATGCCCGCTAAAAAAACATAAATACAGTGTATATCAGTTCAGCCCATCTTCATCATGGGACCAAAAGCTCAACATTAGGAGTAAAAGGCCTTATATATCGTATTGTAGACAACATTATACTCTCTTACTACTAAACAAAATCTGAAAAAGGTAAGAGGTTATTGTGTTATTTATGAGTATCCAAATCATTTACTTAAAACGAAATTAATGTTTCACTTCCAATGAGCATTAATCGAATTTCTAAAGATGTAGTAAGTGAAAAGAAACAAAAGCAAACAGAACTTATTTAGGGTTCAGGTCCCTCCCCCGCCGTCAATCATCATCAGAAAGTCCGACCTTTAACCGTTGTACACAATTCTATATATTAACCCTTATTGATCGGACAACGCTTTTAATTTCCCTTCTTCGCAACGAAATAACTATATTTTAACCTTGAAAATACGCTAATCATTTGAAAGAGGCCTCAGAATACGAGAACATAACACGAGTATTATCAACACGAAAATCTATCAATTTTCTTCCAATGGAGATCTCTATCAAGACTTTTTTATGCTACATGATCCATGAAGAAATAAGTAACTAAATGCCCAACTTTTCATTAAACTACACGTTGACGATTTAAGGATGGAACACTAAATGTCAATGCTCAGTTAATTACAAATAAACATCAAAACTGAGTTAACGTGCTAAATAACAAGTTAGTTGAACCATATTAATTAAAATTCATACCACTTTGATGTTTAGAAACAAGATGCAGTAAAGGAACTTGCCTTTGTGGGGTCAATTATGCCAGCGGCCATTAGATCCTCGTATGTTCCAGTTGCGGCATTGTAACCATACTTAGGATTATCATTGGCCAACACCTAAACAAAGAATCTCATGTCAATTGAACACAATTCAGATACAAGCTCTAGAACGATTAATTTTGAACATGGCACGAAAGCAGTTGAGTCAAGCCTCACCTTCTCTATCACAACACTTCCATTTACCCCAGCATTTTTGGCTATTAACTTCAATGGATAACTCAATGCTCTCTTAACAATATCTGCTCCAATCTGCCGCCATTCCAATTAATCCTTGTTTATCAATCATACAAAACCCAGTATCACATCTCCCTTGAGTAAATTATTAGCACAAAATTAGGGAAAAAAAAAACAGAGAAACAAAGTACTTAGCCTCCGCGCGCGGAGTCCCGAACCTCCGCATGCGGAGGCTTGGAACCTCCGCCAAAGCCTCCGCACGCGGAGGCCCAGATCCTCCGCGTGAGGAGGTTTGGAGTGCGGAGGTTTGGAACCTCCGCACGCGGAGACTTTCAAAATTTTTTTATTTTTTTTTTTTTGCTGCTTTTTTTCTTCTTCTTTATATTTAATATCCAATTCCAACATGAAATTTAAAATAAAGGAGACCTGAATTAAATTAATTTAAATAAACGATAAATAAACATGAACTAAACTAATTTATTTAAATAAAAAGGAATAGTAACTGTTAGGATTATTAAGAATTGAAATTGTATTTATAGTTTATAATAAATAAAAATAAAAACTCCAAGTATATATATTAATAAGTGAAATTGTATTTATAATTTGTAAATAAGTAGAATTATTAAATGATTTTGGAAGAAGAACGAACAAAATATATTGAAAATGTTAAATGATTAATACAACAATAAAAATTGTAAATTATTGATAGCACAACAATATAAAATAAAATAAAATAATAATGGACCTCCGCGAGAGGAGGTTCTTCTTCCATTGAAAATCTTAAATGATTAATACAACAAAAAAAAATTGTAAATTATTGGTAGCACAACAGTAAAAAATAAAATAAAATAATAATGGACCTCAGCGAGAGGAGGTTCTTCTTCCACTATTTATATAAGAATACAACCACCGTCGTTTATGCTTTAAACGCAAAAGAGCACTGCCTCCTCTCGCGGAGGCCAATGCCTCCGCGAGCGGAGGTGTTTACCTCCGTTGGCGGAGGTACTCCCATTCGGGATCCGCCCGCGGAGGCTATGCCCTCCGCGAGAAGAGGCAGTCCTCCGCTCGCGGAGGGAGTGCTATATATATATATTTTTTATATACAATACTTAAAGTTTTTTTTACTTTGTTTTTACAAAATAATATCATTTTGTATTTAATTTTGTATTTACTGAACAAACATGCAAAACTAAAAAAAGAACTTTTACATAATCATTTAATCACTTCATCAACTTTCTTTGTTTGGAATAACAGTTATACAAAATTTCTTATTCCTAAACATAAACACATTTTTATTTAAACATGTAAATAAAACTAATATAAAAGGCAAAACCATTTTACATAATTACTTACCGCTGAACGGCATGAAAATTTCAGATTGTTCCACTGCAAGTGGAAGACCAGTTGCTAAGTTGCTTCAAGACCAGTTGCTTACTTGCTTCTTAACGAGAGAGAATGAAATGGAATAAATATTCGTAAAATTTCTTGGTAGAGAAAAGATGATGATGAAATGGAATAGTTTTTCTTCTTATTTGCAATTTGCAAAGTGATTAAATGAAATGCATTTTTCCCCTTTATATAAGGAAAATACAACCACTGTTGTAAAACCCTAAACAGCACCGCCTTCGAACAAAAAACAAAAGCGGCGAAAATCGACGACCGACTAAAGAAAGAAAATACAGTGAATTTCGGCGCCTACATTTTAATTGGTAAAAGCAAATTCTCGGCGCCTATTTTTTTTCTCGGCGCCACCCTTTTTTTCCTCCGAACAGTAACTCTTTTTAATATATAGATTGTCCTATATAGATAGAGGACAGAGATGAGGAATTTGTTAAGAAACTGGGGATAAACAGGGAAAACCAAAATAGGCCATAAATGAACAGTAAACTGCGGATTCACTCTTTTAATAGAGGAGGAGATATATATATATATATATATATATATATATAAGAATAAAAAGTAAATTTAGATTTTTCATTGAAACATAATTTGAATTTAGATCAATCAAGACATTAGATATAAATAAAGATACATAAGTAATTTTGTAAATATCAATTTACATCAAATTTTCCAATTTTACACCACTGGATTATGCTCTTGGCACATCAAATTTACAGCAGAGCTATGCTACGAGGACATGCTCCAGAGAGGAGGACAATTTGAAAGGAAGGAAAAAAAAAAAAAAAAAACGAGGCCAGTGCTGCGGCTGCTGCCATCCCAACCTGTCACCTCCCCGTGTCATATGCCCCCTGTTCAAGTAGCACCATTCTTAACAACACCTCATACATACATCCACGTCATTGAGCATGCACAATCATTAATAAAGATATCAATTAAAGCAGCATCTAATCCGACTGCAGTGACTACTACTGTTTATTTCATAATTTCTTTCTTGAATTTCTGAAAGCAGTGATTTTGACCATGAGGTCTTGTTTTATTATCTGTTTTTGGTTCACTTTTCTCTCCAGTTTTCTGCTTCGAAGGTATTTTTTCATCTTTATCTCTTTTAGCTTGTAGTATCTGTAATTCTGTCGGTTTAATTTTTATTAGTGTAATTTCAAATTTTAAGTGCTGATTTTCGTTTTTTTCATTTTTGTGATCTTTGAGGGAAAATCCAGTTCTTCAAATGATTTATTTTGAGTGAATCTCTATTTATTCTTCTTCCTGATGATTTGTTCTTGTTGGAAACCCAATTCGATTTCATTTTTTTCCTTAAAGCAATAAATATGATGGAATATCTGATCAGTAAGAAGCTGATAATTCAATTGCTTGCCAGTTCTGTTGAGCGATTTATTGAATTTTGGTTTTGTTTGTTTTACTAGCTGTGAGAAAAAAAAAAAAACCCAATTATGTCTAGAAAGTTTGGATTTGAAAAAGAAAATGATGTTTGGTTTGGTGCTTTTTTGTCAGGGTAATTTCAGGAACTCGATTTCGGGGTCTAACAGAGCTTGCTAGCTCACCACCCAGAGGATGGAATTCTTATGATTCGTTTTGCTGGACAGTTTCAGAAGAAGAATTTCTTCAAAATGCTGAGCTTGTTTCTCGGAGATTACGCGCCTATGGCTATGAGGTCCTAAACTATTTCTTGAAAATAATAGCTTTTAGACATAATCAATTGTTTATAAAATGGTTGTTCTTGCATATTAGAGAAAATGTTTAAGTGGTTTCTTGATTGATAATGGGAGTATAAACTTGTTATTGTGTGTAATGGCTAGCTGATTTTCTTGTTCATTTTTTTTTTTCCTGACCATGCGATTCTATGCAGTATGTGGTAGTGGATTATCTTTGGTATAGGAGGAAAGTAAAAGGCGCTAATGTTGATTCTCTTGGATTTGATGTGATCGATGAATGGGGAAGAATGATTCCTGACCCAGATAGATGGCCTTCCTCCCAGGGTGGGAAAGGCTTCACTGAAGTGGCTAAGAAAGTTCATGACATGGGTTTGAAATTTGGCATTCATGTTATGAGAGGTATCAGTACGCAGGCATTCAATGCAAACGCGCCGATCCTTGACATTAATACGGTAAAGCAACAAATTGCTGATGAGAAAATTTAAATGAGTTCATCTTTGTTAAATGACTTGTATTCTTTGAGAAGATCTAAACTATATGATCCACAAATGTAATAGAGGACTCTACACTTGAGGATGCTCATAGCCATAAACTTGAAAGGCATGTTTGGGGTGTAATATTGGACTGTTTTGAACAATATAATAGACAATATTAGCTTTTCTTCTCTAACACAGTTTATTATTGTGTAGTCCACCTTACCAAACTTATCATAAGTGTTTTGCCTCTGCACCATTTCTTCACTTGTTGACTCTAAGAATACTCAGGGAAGTGCTTATAAAGATTCGGGACGGGAGTGGCGTGCAAAAGATGTAGGAATCAAGGAGAGGGCTTGTGCGTGGATGCAACACGGTTTCATGAGTGTGGATACCAAGTCTGGAGCTGGAAAAGCATTCTTGAGGTCCCTATATAAACAATATGCAGACTGGGGTGTTGATTTTGGTAATTTTACAACTCTACAAGCAAAGAGAGATTTCTTAAATCTTAAGCTATTCTTCAGTTCAATTCAAAGAAATAATATAATCAAGTTCTATTTCCCTTTTTTGGTTTCGGCGTGTAATCCATTTTTGTTCTCCACCCTGCCTCTAGGTTTGTTATCTTAGAAGCTCAAATATATTGTTTTGCTTTTGCTAACTTTTGAAGTACTTCTGCTTCTTAACAGTGAAAAATGACTGTGTATTTGGTGATGATTTAGATCTAGCCGAGATAAGTTATGTTTCCGAGGTATATATACTGCATACATTTATTTTCTTCCTAAAACTCACGAGGAAATATAAAGAAGATTAAAAGCATAAACAGTTTTCATTAAAGAAGTACTAGCAAGTTCAGAATCTTCAGTGAAAATCATGCAGGTCTTGACACAACTCAACCGCCCAATCCTGTATTCCCTGTCTCCCGGCACTAGTGCAACACCAGCCATGGCAAGAGATGTAAATGGTCTTGTAAACATGTATAGGGTTACAGGGGATGATTGGGATTCATGGAAAGATGTTTCCACTCATTTTGATGTTGCCCGGTATATTATTTGTTACTGAAAATCTGATTCATGCTATTTTCATGGTCTAGTTTATTACTCATCTTTCCATTTACTTGTTATTGTATCATTTTGCTTTCTCTTTGTGTTTGGATTAGGGACTTTGCTGCTGCTAATATGATTGGAGCGAAGGGCCTGAGAGGAAAATCATGGCCCGACTTAGATATGCTTCCATTTGGATGGCTTACCGACCAAGGTAAAAAGATAAGTCCAATTTGCTTTCAGGTGTCCAAGAAGGAAAATACTACTCTGATTAAAATGGAAAACTCTTTTTTTCCCTTAAACTCATTATGAGCATTTTGATTATTGAACACCTTATTTGTTGACAGGTTCAAATGAAGGTCCTCATAGAAAATGTAATCTTAATCTAGACGAGCAAAAAACTCAGGTATTTTTCTATAACAACTGCCAATTTCTCTTTCAAGAACTTTCAAGGTCGAAGGTCATGCAACGACTTTGTGTGAAATTCTTTTGACAGATAACTTTATGGTCAATGGCCAAGTCTCCTCTGATGTTTGGAGGAGATATGAGACGTCTTGATGAGATCACATTCAAACTCATTACAAACCCAACTCTATTAGAGATAAACTCCTTTAGCACAAACAATGCAGAGGCATGTTTCGACTTTAGCTCAACTTATTATGAGACCTAGTTAGGATTCATCTCTGAGATCCATCTTTTAATTTGCAGTTTCCTTATATTACTAGTAGCTTAAGCCGACATACTTGGACCAGCCAATTGAGAAATCAGATGAGTAAGGGTATCTCAGATTTCCATGCGTTGGGTCTTTCAAGCTGCAAAGATGACAATGCAAGAGGTTGGTCGACTAGAACTGTGGAGGATGATGTTGAACAAGTCTGTTGGAAAGAGAAATTGAGTGAACTTCAAGTGCCATTTTGCCTATACAAGAAACATCATCTTTTGGAATCGTAATAAAAGCTTCTCATTCACATAACTTTTTCTTCTCAGGTTATTATGAGCATAATATCATCAGTTGTGCTGATTTATTTTATTCTTGACATGCTGATGCAGAGATGAAGAGGTGAGAAATAACGACTTATATGATGGGAAGGTCCGTTTATTTGCGACAGAGAGGACGGAGTTCTGCCTTGGTGCATCTCCACATAAGAAGCTTACATCCAGAGAGTTTAAAAGGGGTTCGTTTTTACCCTGCAGACGGGAGGCCAACCAGGTATATTTGTATGAGGTTTCATACCTATTTCTCATTCATAACTTGGATGTTGCAATTAAATTTAATTCAGGATCCCAGTTCCTTGTTACCTATTTCCAAAAGTTATTACACGTGATTTTACTGGGAAGAGTATATTTACTTATCTAGAGGACTGTGCTAGTCTATCTTGATCCTTTGATTTCTCGCAAGTGAATGAGATTGTGAACAAGTAATATAGTAGTGTGTAGAGTGTCGAACCCACGAGGACTAAGTATTCAATCGAGTTCAAATTAATAGTAACCTTAATTGAATACCAAATAGATATTGAGTTTTCTATACTAATATCTAAATTATCTATTAAACTATAAAACAATTTAACTGGTTTGATTTCAAATATGTGAAAGTATTACTAAGATGACGAATCCCCCTTATTAATACATTGTTAGCATAACGAATTAAAGTGACAATTTGTAATCAATCTTGTTGGTCAGTGTTCCTAATTTAATTGAAAACCTCTCTCGATAGTTATTAAGAGTCTGTTTGGTACGGCTTAAAATCCAATTAAAATTGAAAATATGGTCGTTATTGGGTCCCACCCGTCTAATAAAAGTCAACAATAACGGCTATATTTTTAATTTTAATCTCTACCACACACCCTCTAAATCTATTCCCCTCATGTGACCTTCATATCTCTCGATGAAAGATGCGAACATGATAAATGCATTAAACGATCTAGAACATCTATGAAAATCATGTAAAGCGTAGATGTATATCTCTATCATCTATCAAACTTTACAATATTTATTATTTTTAGCTGAAAATCTATTGTCTCTTTTAATAATAATAGATTCCAATAAATCATCGTAATTAGTAGTTAATTAATTGAAAAGACGATGAAAACAATAATAAACATCCAAGAAAATAAACATGCTACTCGTCAAAATAATTAATTAATATTAAAAATTTCAAAACAAATGTTCATCTCATCCTAAAAATGTATAAAACTAGTCTAACATATCGAAATTACAAGAAATCATATTTAAATGAAACAATATCTCATACTTTTGATTAATTGAGAAGATGAAGATGGATCTTGAAATCTTGAATCTCTTCAATGGCTTCTTGATGAATCTTTACTTGCATATTCTCTTCTTTGTCCAAAAATTAAGTTTGAATCTTCACTTAATTGATTTTTTGCAAGTCCCCTTCAATTATCTCACAAAAATTATGAATTTTCCTCATTTGATGATGATAATTAATGAATATTGGATTATAACATGTATATGAGAGGTCCTCAATATGTATTCTATTGTTAGGTATTTGTAAAAGTAGAAAATTGGTTGAAAATCATATCCAAATTGGTTTCTAAAAGAGCTCCAATTGAATAAGGAAAGTTCAATTCGTGCGCAGACTTTTTGTCTCTACACAGCAGTCAATATTTTGGGCATAACTTGTACGATTGGAAATTGATTTTGATCATATTTCATTACTTTTCGAGTTCTAATTCCATCAAATTGTCTCCTAGCAATTTTCAAAATATCATCTTGTGGTCCGAGTTAACTATTTAATACTTGCAACTTGGTCCTCAAACTTTGGACTTTGCCCTTTTTTCTTGATTTTCTTTTGTTTCTTCAAATTCTTCGTTCAACTATTGAGTTTAATCTTATATAAAATAAAACCCTTGTTTGGTACACATTTAAATTTTCTTTCTCATTCTTCTATTCATTTTTAACCATACATTTTTCAATAAAATAATATTTTCCATCACATCAATAATTTTTCCTTTTTTTTTTTTCAACTACACGTTCTCTATCAATCTCCAGAATACATTCTTCCAAAATAATGTGGCTCAAATACACCCAAAATACAATAATTTAGGATATATTTGTCAAAAGAATTGCCAAATATCAATATTTTAAGCCCCGGATAAGTATATAAATACACTTATCATATCTTATACTCTTAAGAAGTGCTTTTGAATCTGTTCAAAATTTGAAAATTAAAATCGTGTTTGTAGACACTAGTAATTATTGATATATCCATTGGAAACTCCATTAATGGGATTCCAGCTGCTATGTAATTATTATTATTTGTCATTTTTCACTTATGGTTTGTTTATTATACTGTCGAGTCTATCTAGTCCTACAAGTATTTCTAGTACTACATACCAAATCTGTATTTATACATATGGAGCTGTTTTGTCGATGAGTATTGAACTTGAACTTAACAAATAATTCATTTGATCCGAACAGATGTGGGAGTTGAACAGTAATGGAACCCTGACGAATAGCTATTCCGGTTTGTGTGCATCCATAAATAGAGTCAAAGGTGACACTACTTGTACATTATCTTTAATTTAGAGGTTATTTATACACGGATTTGATCTTCTAAGCACCGTGCTCAGGAGATGAGATCAAATCCGTGTATATATATATATTCATTCCCATGCTAATTAGTTAACTTTCATGCAGTTAATTCTCCTAATGGAGCTCGCGCATGGATTGCAACTGGAAGAAGAGGTTTGAATTTTCAAACTTGTCCAAATCGAAACATTTTTGGGTTGTAGATTTTAATCACAAGAATAGATCAAGAAAATAGAGATTGACGTTCATAAATCTGATTTGCAACTATCTTAATACTCTTCAAATTCGAAGTGAACATCAAAACTAAAGGACTATTCTTCTCCAACTACGAAGTGGAACTCGGGGGATTATCTTTAATATGTTGATATATAAGGGATGACATGTTGATTCTTGACACGGTTTTTACATGTATTTAATTTTTTTGATGCTCTAGTTTAATCTTTCATTCCAATTGATTTCTTTCTTTTTCAGGAGAAGTATATGTTGCCTTTTTTAATTTGAATCCCGGGAAGACCGTGGTATCTACTAAGATAATAGATTTGGCCAAGGCAATTCCTGGTCGAAAGCTAATTCCTGCTTCATGCACATGCAGAGAAGAATGGAGTGGGAAAGACTTTGGAGTTGTTAAAGATTTATTGTCCATGGAATTAGGAAGTCATGGAAGTGCACTTTTTGTTTTGAGCTGCAATTAGGGCTGCACAGTTATGCTATGAGCTATGAAGCGTTAATGTACTCTATATATTTATATCATCAAATTCTGATGTCATTTTATGACTCTATAGCACGGACAGTTCAATTAGGGTAGCGTGTCCGTGTCCGACACAAATTAATATCGATACTTCTTGGACACTCTACTGTATTCATTTTTCTTTTGATATTAAAAATATTATATATTGTTAATTCAAATTATTAATAAGTAACAAATAAGTACTCATGTTTAAAAGATTTCAATAAGAAATATTAATCACAAGTATAAAATTAAATTTATACTATATAAATGAAGAATTTTTGAGAATTTAATCAACGTGTCGATGACGTGCCGTATTAGTACTTTTTTTAAAAATCGCGCGTCAACGTATCTGACACGTATCGTGTCGGACACGTGTCCGCGTCGGTGCATCATAGTTTTATAGTAATGCAAGCCCTCGATCCAAAGTATAGTAATTTGCTTTTATTATTTTCTTTATATCTATGAATATGCAAAGAAAGTGTTGAACCGACTCATCTAAAAACTCGAGCTAACAGACACGTGATATAATATTTATAATTGTGTCGCGCAACCTGTCCACGTAGGCATTTTTTTATGTTTGCATCCAACATTTGACACGCACAATATTCGTAAATGGGTGGAGTATCACTTTGTTTCATCTTGATTGGGTACAGCTTCGGACTATTCTTGCAGCCCGTCTATTAGTTAACTGTAGACATATTTAGTTAACGGGCTGTTGCCAACGTTGTGACCTCTACTAAACAGTGTTAGGCGGTGTTAACAATGATGTTTTTATTTAGTAATTTTTATAGTACGTTAATTTGAGGAATTGTAAGATTTATGTGAAAAATCATTTTTAAAAAAAAATAAAAATCTGTTTCGGATGACTAAGATAAATTAATTATTTCCTTTTTTCCCCCGTTGTTTCGCTTGTCATTTATAATAATTGAAACACTTTCTTGGTTCCCGAAAAATTAAAGGAAAAAGGGGATATATTATTCATTTAAATTCGTTCGATACGCTCATTCACGTGCAAGTTTAATTCATTTTTTGTCAGAGGTTTAGCAAGTAAACAATCTCATATTCATTTTTGTCAAAGGTTTAGCGTGTAAACAATCTCATAAGTTAATTGCGACATGCGTCTATTAGAGGTTTAGCACGTAAACAATCTCATAAATTACTTGTGACGTGCATCTTTTTGTAATTTATGCTAAACCATTTGAAAGTTGTTGCGCATAACAAAGAAGATAAAGATCAATGCAATATGCAAACAAGAATAATGCTCCTTGGTCAGGGTCAATGACATGAGGTGAGGTGATAGGGTGTTGTGGTAGGGTGAGATTGGATGTTGTGTGTTTTTTTAAAACTGTCCAATCATGTATTGACACATGTCCATTCGATCATTGAGTCAGTCATTGACTATCAGTCTAGCAAGGTTGATGCAGACAAATACACATGATGGCAATTTAGAATAAAATGGCCAATGCAATCAAATTTAATGCATGTGATCGCAATGATTTCGTTTAATCAAAATTATAAGAACGGTAATAAGTGCGTTAACTTTACAAGTGATGGTTATTGGGATGTAGTGGAAATAGTGTGTGACAACCATAAGGAAGATTTTTATGTGATAAATGAAAACAACGTTCATTACAAAATATTGGAAGAGAATTGAACAATATAATAAACTATTTAGTCATCCCCAATATTGCACACTTACCATGACTTGACATTTAAATAAAAGTGGCCTCTCATCCACATAGATTCATGAATCAACATCACACATGAACGATAGTTAGAATTGATGCTCCTCTAGCAAAATATAAAACTTTGCTCAAACTTTTACAAGGATATGCCGATATGGTGTAGATAAGCATTACATCGTCAAACTAAAGACCTAGAAGAAGGGCTGTCAGAAAAGTAATCTTGACGTTAGACATTCACACCATACTGCAAGTAACATACATGAACAAAGTCAAATTAAAGAAAAAACATAAATAAAATAGGTTAGGTCTTGTCCTACAAGGCAAAGCATGTGACAATCAACTAAGTAAAAGTAAGAAGTCACGCAAGGTCCACAATCTATATCACCTCATCTCTCATTTGCTCTTTTCGAATCAATTTGGTAGCTGGGCGAGGCGGTTGAGGTGCCTTGTCCAAAGCGTTATCGTCCCATCTAATGTACAGTAGATGGCTAAATGGATTGAGGAATAGTTGGTTCGAAAAGGGGGAAAAAAAAAAAAAGTAAACTGCAAATTTGCCGTTTGGGCTCCTATTTAGGTCCATAAAACCTTTTTGAAAAGAGAACGACGAGCCGGACTGAACTCACTACTTTTTTGTGACATATGATGGATTTCAGCCATCCGAATTCATTTAGGATTAGAAAACTGCTTTTAAAGTTTTAATTATATTTTTTTATTTAGTTTATTTCAAATTCTTTTCAATTTTAGTCCTTTTAAATCAGGTTTTTATGCAAACTCTTATAAATTATTCATTTTCAGGCCTCTTACATTAATAAAATTTCATGAGTTTATTTTTTCTACACTTTGGTGAATTCTGAAAATTACGTTGTTGTTAAAATTTTTGCTTGAATTCCTTATTTCATGTTGCATCAAGCCATCTTTTTCATCTCTATATCTTTGATTCATTACTATGGGTGATGAGATTTGGATGGTCAAAATTGGCGGATTGACGACCTTATTATTCAGATCTGAGATCCGTCAATTATTGTGGTAGGTTTTTGGAAACAAAGAGCAGAATGAACAATAGGAAATCAATAATGAATGGGTTGTTGAGACTGTAGTTTGGAGAGAGAATAACATGAGAAAGCGAATCAAAGTCAAATGAGGAGTTTGAAGCGCCGCCACATAACCCCAATCATCAAAATCGAAATACCTCTGATAATTATCGGGTTAAAGCAAATATTCTCATGTTCTTCGGTAATATGAAGATCGAAGACGTCTTATATTGGTTGGTAGATGTTGAACGATTTTTCGAAATTATGGATGTTTTGGAAGACAAGATGGTTAAGATGGTGGCATTCCATTTGAAATTTGCAGTAACATTATAGTGGGATCAATTACAAAATGATCGAAGGAGACGAGGAAAGAGTCGGATTCAGATTTGGAGAAGGATGAAGCAATCTATGATAGATTGGTTTCGACCCAAAGATCATGAAAAAGATTTGTATCGTATGTAACTCGGATGCACACAGGGTAATCATACAGTTTCGGACTATACTAATGGAATTTATGTGGTTGGTAGATCAGAACAACATATTAGAATCTAAAAATCAAAGGGTACACAGGTATACCAGTGGTTTGAAGGTGGTTATTCAATATAGAATTGGGTTGCATGAAGTCATTAATATCGCGATGAAATTTGAGATGATGGAATCTGATAAGAGGGCGATTTCTCATAAGAGAGCTCCCTCACTTTTCGAACCATCATCAACCATTTCTTTGGATAAAGGGAAGGCCTTGTAATAAACCACAACCCATCTTAACAGAAGTAACATTGACAATAGTGGTCAAATTCGAAACAGAGGTCAAATTTGAGGTGCACCTAAAAATGCAAATCCTGATGCTAAGCCCACATGAGATATTTGTTATAGATGACACAAACTTGGGCAGTTTGTGGCATCATTGTAATACATGTCCAGAAAGAAGGCATATCAATTTGGTGCAATCGGAGATAGCGGACGAGGAAAAAAATACTTAGGTGGAAGATGAGTATGCAGGATTTGAGTTTGCTGCTGAAAAAGGTGTGAAGTGGCTCTTTTTTGTATTGTAGCGGATCCTTTCGTCGCCTAAGGAGGAGGGTCAATGTCACTGTATCTTCCGGTCTCTTTGTTCTATCAAGAATAAGGTATGTGAAATAATTGTGGACAATGGAAGCTGTGAGAACTTTGTGTCGAAGAGGTTGGTGAATTTGTTGAAATTACCAACTGAGAACCATCCTAAACTTTATTTCCTTGGTTAGGTAAAGAGAGGTCCTTCCATTCAGGTTGCTGAAACATGAAAAGTACTTGTTTCCATTGGTAAGAATTACAAGGATGAAATTGAATGTGATGTCATAGACATGGATACTTGTCATATCCTATTGGGTCATCCATGGCAGTTTGATGTGGATTCAACTCTCAATGGGAGTGATAATGTGGTACTCTTTTCAACAGGCAATCATAAGATCACTATGGTTCCTCTCAAGCAGGCGAAGAAGTCTACCCAATAACATACCGAGAATTCCTTACCCTTACAGTAATGATAAAGAAATTGTAAATTATATAAGAGAACCTGATTGCTTTTATCCAGTAGTGGTTAATGGGATTTTTACAACAAATAAAGAAGATGATGGTGTTCCGTCTAAGTGCAAAAAATATTGGCAAAATTTGAAGATTTGGTTTTTAATGAGTTACAAATTAGTTACCTTCTATAAGGAATATTCAGAACAATATTGATTTGATGAAAAAGTTCAAAAAGGACAATATGAGCCAGTGTGCAGTACTTGTCCTCTTAGTGCCAGAAATTTTCTTTAATTATTAAACATAAATTACGAAGTTCGAATAGAATTGTTGATGCACTTAGTTGGAAAGCCTCTTTGCTGGTCTCACTGTCACAGAAGATTGTTGGATTTGAATGCTTGAAAGAACTATATACAGGTGATTCTGATTTTAAGGATATTTGGAACAAGTGTGTGAATCATGAAACAAGGGCAAGTCTCTATATTAGGGATGGGTATTTGTTCAAGGGCAACCATCTTTACATTATCCATTGGAGGTGGCATCGAGCTGAGCGACTCGTACTGTTCATGCCCATGAGCCACTCGGGCTCGTCACAGTATCGACCAGCTCGTGGGCTTGTCTTAGACGAGCCGGCTCGTGGCTCGTAAAAAAATAAAATTTAAAAGGTTAGTGACCAAAACGGTCACTGACATAAATTCAGTGGCCATTTTGGTCCTTAAATTTTTTTTTTTCAATTTTATAATTTTTTTCTCTATAAATACCCACCCTAATAAACCATTTTCCCACCAATATCAATCTCTCATTATTTACTATATTTATACTCTCTACAATTTACATTCTTCAATCTCCATTTATCAATTATCAACAATATCATTCATTCATTCTATAATTATCTTCTACATTTTTTTTACATTATTTTTTACTATTTTACAATTCATTTCATACACTACTACATATAACCCAATCTTCATCCACTTTCTCAATTCTACATTTCTACATTCAATTTCTATTATTCATAACAAATGGATTCACGATTATTTGTTGAAAGCTTGTTCAGTATGGAGAATGAAACACAAACACCTACCCAAAATCAATTTGGAAATGAATTATCTAGTCTCAATGAATTACCAATCCTCGAAAATATTGAAGATTTCGACGTTCATGATAGTTATTCAATTGATTTAGATGACGATGATGTTGCAGCTAGTGTTCCAATTGATTTGGAATAAGATGAAGAACATACATTAAATATTTCTGATGCAAGAAAGAAGAGAAAGGGGAAGAAGCAGGCAAAATGTTGGGACCATTTCAAATTGATTTCCACTGGTCGTGTGGTTGATGGACTTCCAGAAACCAAAGCGGTAAGTAAATACTGCCAACAACGACTGGCATGACAAAAAGGCATTGGAACCACCCATCTCAACCGTCACTACAAATCATGTTTGGCCAAACATGGGGGCCTCTTCCAGCTGGTCAAATACAACTACAATTTGGTACTCCAGAAGCCGGTGGTACTACTACACCACTTTCTACAAGGATGTATTCGGAGGAGGAAGCTCGAACGGGAATGGTGAAGCTCGTTGCCACGACGGAGTTGCCACTAGCAATAGTGGACAACCAACATTTCGTTAACTATGTCAAAATATATCTTCAACCAAGGTACTAAGGGGTAAGTCGAAATACTTTTCGTTCTAATGCAATTGCATATTTTCTTAATACAAAGTAACTATTGATTTCGGATTTGAAAAAATATGGGGGTGTAATATCTTTAACTTCAAATATGTGGGAATGGATTAATAAGAGGGGCTATTGGCTGCAACTGCACACTATATAGACCCACTTTGGGTCATGCGTAAAAAATTATTGCTTTTAGAATTGTTGAGTATCCTTACAACGCTCAAACTATATTTAATGCTATTATGTTAATTTCGAATTTCAGCCATCCATTCCTTGTTTTGTGTTGTGTCACCATCTAAAGTTGCTTTCAAGGTAAGGTGCCACATTTGTTGTGTAGATTTACGAAGCGATCAACCTCTGCCAAATATGGCCTTTTTTTTTTTTTGCAAACATTATTTTAGTCGAGATTTTTTGTACTAAGATGCTTTGTACGTCAAATAGATTTGGCAGCCATGTAGTGGTGATGTATTTGGGATGGATGTAGGAGTAGCGGGTTGTGAATTTGAGGTTGATGACAATTTAGACGGTGCCGATGGTAGTGGAGCGGGGTGGTGGTGGGTTGGAGGTGGAGCTGATATGATGGTGGATTTGAAGAGGTGGTAGTGGTGGTTGTGGATTTGAGGTGAAAGTGACGGTGGTGGTGGGTTGTGGATTTGAGGTGCTGAAAACGAATTGGGTCGTGTCGGTGGTGGTGGTGGTAGAATAAGTGGGTGGGATGGCGTGGGAGATGTAAGAGTAATTTTTTACTATTTTATTGAGTAATTGTGATCATTAATTCGATAATTTATTACAGATAAATAAATTGTGACATATAAAAATGTGTGATTTGTAACAAAATTTAATCTGTAATTGTGACAAAGAAAAAATAAAATTGTTTCTTTGAGTTTCTAGCATTTGTGACCACTTGATTTTAGAAAGAATTTCACAATTTTCTTAAATATGAAAGTATATCTTGAAATTATGGTATGTATTTTTCCCTAAAATGAATTTAATTTTTTAGATGGCCAAAACCCATTGAAAAGACTGCGCCTTTTCTAAAGGAGACTAAAACATGCCCGACTACCATAAGAACCCATCGAAAATATTGGCAATTTTTTAAGGACTTTGAAAGAATATTTAGTAAATTTGGATAAAATGTACGATTAAAAAATTGATAAAAGTTGTATGTTTGTGAGTAAAATTAATTATTGACTTTAATTTAGATTTTTATTTTAAAAAAAATTAGTTAAGCCAAATAATAATGATTCTTGTACATAAACAATTACATAATGATTTACATACAAATGAGATGTCAAAAAGAGAGGTAATGTCTTTTATTTTATTTTTGTTGAAAAAATTCTGATTTAATCATATTTCACCATATCATGTTTATGTAAACTATAACTGACGAAAAAAAAAAAACACTCAGTATGAATAAACGCTAGTAAGATACTAGCTTGAATTGCCATTGAAGAGATAAAAAGTATATATCAGAAAAATCCATGACAATATCCAAAATTATTGCTAAGAACAGAAGATGAATTGGCACTGCCTTTGTAGGTTTTGTCTCATATTCATATTGATCAAAAACTCCAACATTATCTGTGTGGAAAAACGCTGTCGAATTCGTCGCATCAGATATTAGTTTATTAGCTTGATTTTGTTGGAAAAAAAATCTGATCTAATCATATTTCACCATATCATGTATATGTAAACCTAACATATGCATGTAACACAACCCTAAACCAATTAGGGGCTTAGATTATTGCATCAATCTCAATCAAATTTGAGAACACATACACAGCAAAGTAAGAACAAGCTCAAATTAGATCAAAATAAAAAGTCAAATCACCCCTTCGGGGGTGGCCGAGTTGATAGAGTGGGTGAACGCGGAGACCAAATGTCAGGAGTTCGAATCCCCTGCCAAATGTCAGGAGACCAAATGTCGGTCAAGCTCGTCGCACCGGGCTTACCTAGTGAGGTTTATCTCTCGTGTGTGATTTGCGGGCTACCGCACATGGGGCCAGATTTACCGAATGAACACTCACGGGTAACGACTACGGATTCCTACGTCAAAAAAGAAAAAATAAAAAGTTAAATCTATCGTAACCATATTATCAAAATCACGAGAACATGTCTGATAAGTAAATAGTAGAACACTAAGCTCTCAACCATTGGAAATTTATTTGCTATATTCTCACCTACTATTCTATTAAATGTCTCTGCCATTATAAAGAAAGTATTAATTGCATGAATTGATTGACGTTTATTAAAATTATTAGAAAATCCTTAATAAATTAGAAATCATATGAATCAGTTGTCTCACATATATAATTATACTAAAAGCATTTCCTGAATTGATCACCTACTTAATCAGTCTTTGATTAATTAATAATGCAAATTAATCTTTACAAATAAAGAACAGATCATTATATTTAAATGCACAGCATTAATTGGGTTTCTCCATATTGTTGAAACTCAAGAAAATTTTAATTAGTGATGGATCGGGAAACACGGTCGTCGAGTAAATTGGAATCAGATGGCACTGTAAGTCTGTAATACCAAGCGAGTCTCGAGTTTCTTTGGTGCAAAAGAAGCGAGCTCCTAATTTTCCCGATCAAAGTATTGGCTCAAAACTGGTCATGAACGACAAATGTTACATGTATCGAATTCTTTTACCTAATCTTCTAGTGACTACTCATAATAGGGGGGTGGGGACCACATCTTGGATTTTTTTTATTCACGTGGGGTCCGCGTTCATGTGAGAGGGGATAAACAATTCGGTACATTAAATTATGTACAAATATCTTACCCAATGTTTAATATCTTTTTAATCATTTTTCATAATGATATGCGTAATTTACCCCGACCTCGTTACTCGAGCCCGATCACACCAATCTCCAAATGGGCCCCACAAATTGTGTGCCAAGCTCGAGCTCGAGCGTGGTCGTCGAGGTGGTTCGAAGGGACTCCCGACCCCTCACGCGCCCCCTCTCCTAGTTCACTACGACTTCTATCCCATCTCAAATACTGCAATCCTAACACAACACCAATACCCACAATAATTCCAACTACAGGAAGTTCAATCCTTCTAGGACTCTCCTCTCCAGCATCTATAAATATGCAACCCAGCTCCACCGTTAAGGTACGTTTTTTCATATTCACATATACAGCAACAGTATACAGAGTCTTGGTTTCTTAATCCTCTGTCTAACTTAAGCATCGGAGGGGCTACGAGGACACACTTCGACGCCTTTCGTTTCAGGTACTGGAGGCGGATCTGTTGGACCTCTTCATATCGGTTCGGGTTGGCCCAGGTACGATTTCTAGCATCATCATTGGCGTCGTCTGTGGGAACCGTGTGACGAAAAGCCATGGTTAACACACGTTCAGGACAACTTCCGGCAAGCTCATCCGCCCCTAATCAGCCTCCCGCTGCGGACGTCCCGCCCCCACAGGAGGTAACATCAGGAGAACCACCGTATCCACTCACAACAATCACACCAGCCGCATTCGAGGAACTTCGCCAGCAGGTGGCCACACTAACTCAGTTGCTACAGGAGAGAAGCGCACCCCCGGTACCGTCACCACAAAGTGGCAATATGGCCCATGCTAGGGTTCCGGGACCCATCAACTACGAAGCCGGAACATCGGGTATACCCCAGGAACCCATCGAGCTGAGGTCGATCGCAATGGATCCAACTGACTTGGCAAAAATTATTCAAGAAGGAATCACAGCTGGAATGCTGCAGAAGTCACGGGCGGTGGTGGGGTTTGCCCCCAACACGCCGTTCACCCCCGAAGTTTTGTCCTATCCCCTGCCTGATCGTTTCAAATACCCCAGGGTGAAGGAGTACGACGGGACGACGGACCCTGTCAACCACCTGAATATATACACCGACGTTATGAACTTACAGGTCGCACCCGATGCTGTAATGTGCAAAGCTTTTCCTCAGACACTCACGAACGCCGCGAGGGATTGGTTCTCCACGCTAGAGCCCAACTCCATAGCCTCATTCTCGGACTTGGCCGACAAGTTCTCCGCTTTCTTTGCCAGTAGCAAACGAATCAAGAAGACAGCCGCATCACTCATGCAGATGCGACAAGAGCCCAATGAAACCCTCCGCAACTTCATGAAAAAATTCAACAAGGAAAGGCTTTTGATCCCGGACCTACACATCACAGCCGCGGTATCTGCTCTTACATATGCAGTAAGGTGCGAAGCGTTCAAGATGTCCCTATCAAAGACCCCCCCAAAGTCAATAACCGACCTGCTCACCAGGGCGGAAAAGTATATTAACATGGAGGAAACTATGTTCCCGAGAAGAGACGTCCGCCAGTAAGAAAGCCCGACATGAAGAGACCTCACGAGTCCACCCAACGAACGGATTTCCCCAGAGGTCAACCGAGACAAGAAGTCGGCCCCACGTCCTTCACCCGATTGAACAACTCGAGGTCGAACATTCTCATGGAGATCAAGGACCTCAGGGAGCTCAAGTGGCCTCCCAAGATACAGTCCCCTCCCGAAGCCCGTGACAAGAGTAAATATTGTGACTTCCACAGAGACCATGGCCACACGACAGAGGGATGCTTCGCCCTCAAGAGAGAGATCGAATCACTCATCAAGAGGGGCTTTCTAGGAACGTATGTGGGTCGGGACAAGCGTCCCCAAAACACTCATCACAAGGCAAGGCAGCCCGGTGACAAGGGGGATCAACAACCAACCGCAGGGACAATCAACGTCATTATTGGTGGAACGGCCTCGGGAGGAGACTCAAATAATAGCCGTAAGCAGTACGCCAGGTTGTACCCCCTCGTCTCGAGTGTAGACGTGAGCAATGTGGAGGACATAACTTTCGGAGCAAAGGATTTGGAAGGCGTGTCTTTTCCTCATGACGACGCCCTGGTTATATCGGCAATCATCGCTAATTTTGAGGTAAAAAGGATCTTGGTAGACAATGGTAGTGCAGCCAATGTACTATCACATGAGGCTTTCGAAAAGATGGGTATCTCGACGGGACAGCTCAGGCCGGTGAAGACGCCTCTTCAGGGATTTGGAGGAGGTATTGTTGTCCCGGAGGGGGTTGTAGACTTACCTCTTACCTTGGGGTCGGGAGGGAAGCAGATAACACAGATCACAGCGTTCCAAGTAGTTCGCACAGCTGTGGCCTATAACGCCATACTTGGCCGACCACTGCTGAATGGTATCAAAGCAATCGTCTCGACGTACCACCTGGCGGTAAAGTTCCCTACAAACAGAGGGGTCGGGATGGTTCGAGGAAACCAGACTGTGGCTAGACAGTGTTATGTCACGAGCGTGAAGGAGATCAAGTTGGACGTCATGCAGGTAGCAGAGATGGAACTCGAGCCCGATCATTGTGGAAGGCTCGCGCCGGTGGAAAAAATGGATGAGGTCGAGCTCGAGCCTGGCAGGAAGGTCACAATTGGCCAGGGTCTGGACAGCGTAACTAAGGGTAAACTAATCGATTGCTTGGCTCGCCATGCCGACGTATTCGCATGGAGCGTAGAGGACATGCCTGGGATAGACCCCACGGTTGTCTCGCATAAACTCAACGTCAACCCGAACGTTAGACCGGTGAAGCAGAGAAGGAGACAATTGGCACCAGAAAGAAGGGAAGTCATTCAGGAGGAAATTGCGACACTTATGAAGGCCAACTTCATACGGGAGGTGCAATACCCGGAGTGGCTCGCCAATGTGGTCCTAGTGAAGAAGGCGAACGGAAAGTGGCGAGTATGCATCGACTTCACCGACCTCAACAAAGCATGCCCCAAGGACAGCTATCCCCTGCCACGAATTGACAATCTTGTGGACAGTACCTCGGGTCACAAGTTATACAGCTTCTTGGACGCTTTTTCAGGGTACCACCAGATTCTAATGTCGGAGGATGATCAGGAGAAGACCTCATTCATGGCAGACTCAGCCATCTACTGTTACAGGGTCATGCCATTTGGTTTGAAGAATGCGGGAGCCACATATCAAAGACCCGTCAATAAAGTCTTTGCTAACATGATCGGGAAGAACATTGAGGCCTACGTTGATGATATGGTTGTCAAAAGTAAGCGGGTAGACTGCCACATTGCCGACTTGGAAGAGGTATTCGCAACGCTACGAAGATACAGGATGAAGCTAAATCCAGCTAAGTGTGCCTTTGGGGTGGCGTCCGGTAAGTTCTTGGGGTTCATGATCACCCACAGGGGGATAGAGGCCAACCCCGACAAAATAGAAGCATTGGTGTCGATGGAACCACCCAGGTGTAAGAGGGATATCCAGAAGCTTACGGGCCGAGTCGCAGCACTGAACCGGTTCGTGTCTCGTGCAGCGGAGAAATGTCTACCATTCTTCAAACTTTTGAGAGGCAACCAGAGCTTTGAATGGAACGAAGAATGCAAGACCGCCTTTCAAGAGCTGAAGAAGACATTGGGCCACCCCGCCGTACTCTGAAGCCCGAGACGGGATACGTTGCTACTATACCTAGCGGGTCTCCGAAGGTGCAGTGAGTGCGGTTCTGGTAAAAGATGTCGGTAAAGTGCAGCGACCCATATACTACATAAGTAAAGTGCTCCTGGATACAGAGACTCGGTACACATTGGCTGAGCAGCTTGCTCTTGCATTAGTTGTAGCGGCCCGAAAACTTCGCCAGTACTTTCAGTCGCACCCAATTGTTGTCCTCACTAACCAACCTCTAAGGCACATACTCCAGAAGCCAGATGTTTCGGGTAGATTACTTAAGTGGGCGATCGAACTGGGGGAGTTCGACATCGAGTTCAAGCCACGACCAGCGATCAAGGCGCAAGCATTGGCAGATTTCATCGCTGAGCTTACCCCCAGATCTCGGGGGCCACAGGATAGAGACCCGATCTTGACCTCAGAAGTTTGGAAAATATACGTTGATAGAGCGTCGAACAGTGCGGGGTCAGGTGCCGGAGTTATCATCACTGACCCAACGGGAGTAACTGAAATTCAATGCGCATTCAGATTCGAATTTGAAGCCACCAACAACGAGGCAGAGTATGAGGCCGTCATCTTGGCACTGGAGTTGGCATACAACCTGGGAATAAAGAATGTTAACGTATTCAGTGACTCCCAGCTGGTGGTCGCCCAGACCGAAGGCACCTTTGAGAAGAAAGACGAAAAGATGAGCCTGTACTGTTTGAAAGCGCATGACCTACAAAGAAAGTTCAAGAGTTGCGAGATCACGAAGATTGCAAGAGCCGACAACTCAAGAGCCGATGCCCTGTCCAGACTCATGTTCATGGGAACCGATGGACTTGACAGAACGGTGCACTTGAAGATGGTAATGGAACCCAGTATCGGCCAAAAGCCCAGTGTAATGGATATTGAGGACAACCCCTCTTGGATGGACCCCATAATAGAATACCTGAACAGCGGAACCCTACCCTCAGATCATCGACAGGCAAGAAGCATTAAGGCTAGGGCAGCGAGGTATTGTATAATCAGGGGTATGTTGTTTCGCCGAAGTCTTACTTTACCATACCTAAGGTGTCTCAAGCCCTCCGAATCTCTTCAAGCCTTGGAAGAGGTTCACGAAGGCGTATGCGGGAATCACCAAGGGGCTCGTGCGCTGGCGTACAAACTCATAAGGTATGGATACTACTGGCCCAACATGAAGAAGGATGCATCAGAATATGTCAGGAGGTGTGACAAATGCCAAAGGTTTGGCAACGTCGTGCATACTCACGCCGAGGAATTGACATCCATCCCATGCGCCGCGCCCTTCGAGCAGTGGGGAGTTGATATCCTCGGGCCTTTCCCGTTGGCCAGAGGACAGCTCAAATTCGTCATCGTAGCAGTAGAGTATTTCACCAAGTGGGTAGAAGCCGAGCCACTGGCAACCATATCCGAGCCCAAAGTCAGGTCATTCGTATGGAGGTCTATCATCTGCAGATTCGGGATACCCAGGGTATTGATATCAGATAACGGGAGGCAGTTTGATAATGCGCGGTTCAAAAACTTCTGCAACAATCTCGGGATTGACCACCGGCTAACGTCGGTTGCGCATCCTCAAAGCAACGGCCTCGTCGAGGTTACCAATCGCATAATCCTGCATGATCTCCGGACGAGGATTGGAGAAGCAAAAGGCAACTGGCCAGAGGAACTACCGGCCATTTTATGGACATATAGGACCTCTCATAAAACGGCAACCAGCGAAACTCCCTTCATGCTAGCCTTCGGTGTAGAGGCTACCATACCAGTCGAGGTTGGCCTCCCAACTCAGAGGATGACTGAAACATTCGAAGGGTTAACTACCGAACATCTCGACTTGCTCGAAGAAGTGAGGGAGGAGGCGTCTATCAGGGCCGCCAGCTACCAGAACAGAACAGCCAAGCACTTCAACAGTCGGGTCAAAATGAGGAGGTTTCGAGTTGGGGACTTAGTACTCCGAAACGCCGCAGCCGCTGGCCACCCCCCGGGAAAATTAGGACCAACGTGGGAAGGACCTTACGAAGTTATACGAAGAGTAAGGGCGGGGGCATACAGTCTAAAGGATGCTTCGGGAAAACCACTTCCGAGGCCATGGAACGTCGACAATTTGAAGATCTACTACAAGTAACTGGATGCAACCAGGCGCTTATGACCCGAAAGCGTCCGTCAGTTCGCGCTAAGTTTTTGCTACGAAACAACGACAACCCTGACATGTTCGCTATGACTGACTGACGACCGAGTGTCATAGGACCTGGGCTATACCCAGGAAGAGCTAAGTTTCTGATTCTAAGAGGTATTTTCAATACAAGTCTAGTTTTTGGGGTCTTTTAGTTTTGTTTTGGGCTTGCATGCTCTGACGTCTCTACATACGGTTATGTTCATGTAACACACTTTATCTGAATACAATAAAGAGCGTTAGAAGACGACACTTTGGCATGATCTCGAGCACGATCGCACCTTAGATTTATTTACCAGGGAACATTTTCGATGTCCTCGAGATCGGGTATATAAACGAAGTAGTAATACGCTCGAACTCCTATCCAAGGACTCGAGCTACTTGGCATCACAAGATGCCCAAGTAATACGCTCGAGCTCCTATCCAAGGACTCGAGCTACTTGCCATCACAAAATACCCAAGTCATACGCTCGAGCTCCTATCCAAGGACTCGAGCTACTTGGCATCACAAGATGCCCAAGTCATACGCCTCGAGCTCCTATCCAAGGACTCGAGCTACTTGCCATCACAAGATGCCCAAGTCATACGCTCGAGCTCCTATCCAAGGACTCGAGCTACTTGGCTCAAAAGATGCCCAAGTAATACGCTCGAGCTCCTATCCAAGGACTCGAGCTACTTGGCATCACAAGATGCCCAAGTAATACGCTCGAGCTCCTATCCAAGGACTCGAGCTACTTGGCATCACAAGATGCCCAAGTAATACGCTCGAGCTCCTATCCAAGGACTCGAGCTACTTGACGCCCAAGTAATACGCTCGAGCTCCTATCCAAGGACTCGAGCTACTCGACGCTCGACTCCAAGGACTCGAGCTATCACAACATCCCAAATAATACGCCTCGAGCTCCTATCGCAAGGACTCGAGCTGGGCTTGGCATCACAAGAGGCCGCGAGTCTTCTTAACGCATCGAAGCTCCTATCCAAGGTCTCGAGCTACTTGCATCACAAGATGACCCATGGTGAAACGCTCGAACTCCTATCCAAGGACTCGAGCTACTTGGCATCACAAGATGCCCAAGTAATACGCTCGAGCTCCTATCCAAGGACTCGAGCTACTTGGCATCACAAGATGCCCAAGTAATACGCTCGAGCTCCTATCCAAGGACTCGAGCTACTTGGCATCACAAGATGCCCAGGTGATACGCTCGAGCTCCTATCCAAGGACTCGAGCTACTTGGCATCACAAGATACCCAGGTGATACGCTCGAGCTCCTATCCAAGGACTCGAGCTAGTTGGCCTCACAAGATACCCAGGTGATACGCTCGAGCTCCTATCCAAGGACTCGAGCTACTTGGCCTCAAAAGATGCCCAGGTGATACGCTCGAGCTCCTATCCAAGGACTCGAGCTACTTGGCCTCAAAAGATGCCCAGGTAATACGTCTCGAGCTCCTATCCAAGGACTCGAGCTACTTGGCATCACAAAATACCCAAGTACTACGCTCGAGCTCCTATCCAAGGACTCGAGCTACTTGGCCTCACCTAATGCCCAGGTAGTACGCTCGAGCTCCCATCAAAACGCCCAAGTAGTACGTCTCATGCGACTCGAGCTATACTGCCTCACAGGCCTCGACCAGGTCGTACAAAAAAAAAAAATATAAAAATAAACAGAGAGATAAGGGAGGAAATGGAACCCGATCAACTGTCATTCATTAAGACCCATCTCGGGCAATTTACATAGCAAAAGGGAGAAAATTACAGGTCGATATCAAAAAACAAAAAATACACTAAACGAGGTCGGTGGGGCCAGCTGGGTCTTCATCCTCGGGTGTAGCGCCTTCGACGTCGAGATTTTCCTCGGGCTCCGGCTCCGACTCCGACAGCTCGAGCTCATTCGCGAGCTCACTCACGGATTTCAGGTCCTCAATAATGCCCTTCGCATCTTCAGGCAACTTCCTCCTCAAGTAGGCTCGAGCCAACCTCAAACCATAGTGATAGGACCCCGAGCCATATTCCCCGAGCAAGGTCTTCTGCTCCTCGGAGTTTTTGAAATCCTCCACTGCTCGAGCTCGAGCCTTCGTCAATTGACCCTCGACCCCCTTCTTCACCTGGATGAGCTCCAGCTTCACCTCCTCAGCCTCGTCCTTTATTTCCCCCATTTGATCTCGCATCTTCCTCATCTCGATGCGGGCAAGGTCGCGCTCGACCTCGAGATCCCTAATTTGTTTCTCTTTCTGCTCGATCTTAGACTCGAGCTCGTTTACTTTGTTCGACTCCTCGAGGCTTCGCAGAGATAGGCCACGAGCCATGCTTAAAGCCTACAATGACAAAATCGATCATCAGAGGAAAGCTACAAAAGACAAGGCATTGGCTCGACCTAATGCAGACGTACCTTCAAAGTAATGAGCTCTAAAGCCCGAACTCCTTCTCCTGCCTCGACCTCGCCCTTGTACTTCGACACCAAGGACGGTATTAAAGGGCAGCGAGCGTGATCCTCGAGCAGTTCCTGGGAGAGAGGAACGTCGTCCTCCAGATCTATCACCCCGTGTGGACCTCGAGATGCAGAAGGTCGGGGCGATTGCTGTGGCGGGGGACCAGGGCTCTTCGAGGGCTGCCCTTGGTCAGCAATCACTTGGCTCGAGACGGTATCCCGAGCCCTTTTCTTGCCCTTCGATGGGGCCGGTGTTCTGGGCATCGGGCCCTTTGATTTCTTATGAACATTCGCCAGGAGTGCTGCCGGATTGAAAGACATTTCCAAATCTGCAAAACACAAGTAATTAGGTCGAGCTTAGTTCGGGGCGTGGCAAAAAAGTAAGGGTTCGACTCGTACCCTCGATGCCCCTCACGTTGGCAAGGTCGAGGGTGTCCTCTTCGAGCAAATAATCGACCTTAGCTGCGAGTGGCTCATGGTTGACTAGCCTAAGCCTATCTCTCTCCAGGGACTCGAAGTATGCCTGCCCCTCATTAAAACTATCCTTGTCGGGGATTGTCCACATCGGCCTGAAGGGGTGATCGGGGTTTTGTGGTCTAACAAAAAAATATCGCTCTTTCCAACCACGGAGGGAGCTCGGGGTTTCTGGGGTCCTAAAACCTCCCTTCGTCGACAAGTACACGAAGCAGTTAAAACCCGGCGAGTACTTCAAATCATATACCATCCTAAGAAGGTCGGTCCTAGGTTCTACCCCGAGGCACCTACATAAGATGAAAAAATATACTAACAACCGCCAGCCATTCGGGGCTAGCTGACCCGGGCATATGAGGAATGAGGTTAGAAAGTCCAAAAAGAAAGGGTGAAGTGGCCACCTGAGCCCGGCCTTGAGGGCATCTCTAAAAAATGTCATCTCTCCGTCCCGAGCATCCAACACGTTTTCGTTGGGCTCAGGGGTCCTGACATCACATAACGGCATGACCCCGAACTCCCTAGCTATCTTTATAACGACGTGCTCCTTATACATGGTCGGTATTCTAGGGTATGTCAACATGACCTCGACCTCGGGGTGCGAGGATATAGGTACTGCCATTGGTATGATGTGGGTGACCTCGGGTTCGGGGACTCTAGTGTCGCTCCTAGACGTCTCACTGCTGCTAGCACTACCACTCGACCTATCGCTACTGCTACTCGACATAATAAATAAATTAACTTAAGGGCTCGAACACTTACCTCCTAAAGATCGATGATCTCCAAACCCTCTACGTCCCCGAACTCGAGCTGTGGTTGCTTGAGAGTGAAAAGTAAAAGGTGAAAGTGAAATGTGAAAAAGGTAAGTATTTATAGGAGTCAAATGGGAGGTCAAAGGTCTCCCAATCTTGACCGTTGGATCTGCCAAGTGTCACTCATCGGATGACAACACGAACGGCCGTGCGCGTGGTCTACACGTGGCGGCCCAACCTTTTCACCCAGGCCCTCCATATGGGCCCAATCCATTGGCACCTCGATGTATCCAGGCCCACAGCAACATTTCATTTCCGGCTGTGGCCTCGATACACGGGGGGCCTGTGATATGCGTAATTTACCCCGACCTCGTTACTCGAGCCCGATCACACCAATCTCCAAATGGGCCCCACAAATTGTGTGCCAAGCTCGAGCTCGAGCGTGGTCGTCGAGGTGGTTCGAAGGGACTCCCGACCCCTCACGCGCCCCCTCTCCTAGTTCACTACGACTTCTATCCCATCTCAAATACTGCAATCCTAACACAACACCAATACCCACAATAATTCCAACTACAGGAAGTTCAATCCTTCTAGGACTCTCCTCTCCAGCATCTATAAATATGCAACCCAGCTCCACCGTTAAGGTACGTTTTTTCATATTCACATATACAGCAACAGTATACGGAGTCTTGGTTTCTTAATCCTCTGTCTAACTTAAGCATCGGAGGGGCTACGAGGACACACCTCGACGCCTTTCGTTTCAAGTACTGGAGGCGGATCTGTTGGACCTCTTCATATCGGTTCGGGTTGGCCCAGGTACGATTTCTAGCATCATCACATAATATTGTCGACATATTTTTTTAGCTAGAAAATGTTAATTGAGTTTCAAGCTTTTTTTCAGAATTTCATACGGCATTTTTTCTGTTGATACATGTTTATTAATTTTCTTAAAAATTACACCCACGAAATTTTTTCGTCGATAATTTTAAAACCAACTTATTCTTTGCAGCAATCACGCTTATTGCACTCCGGAATGCCGCAGCACGGTGATTATTTGGGACCGACTGCACCACAAGCAAGAATTGAATTGAAACATAATTCAGCTTGACGAGGAGTTGGAGTTCAAGCAAAATAAAAACTATTTTTATTTTGTTTGTACTTTGGTCATAGGAATTTTATTTCTCAATTTCATCATAGGTGATTGTACTTTGTTAGCACGTTAAACCAACTACAAGAGAGGGAAGAAACTCATTTATTTAAATTATGTATGAATGAGACATTGAATTAAGATATCAAGACATCTATACGCAGGGACGGATCCAAGATTTTTTGTAGGGGTTGACAGTACTTAACAAAGCCAATATAATAAAATGTACATGTTTAATGCCCCGTCTTTTTAAAGAATGAAAATATCGTTTTTACTCTTTTTGATAAAGGTTGAGCTTCCATTTGTAAAGGCTGGAAATAGCAAAAAGAATAAATGAAAAGGTTCCTAGGGACGTTCAAAATAATAACATTTTTCCTATTCCTACCCACAAATACAATAATAAAATTTATAGATAACACATTACTATTCCTGCCCAAAATTATTGTATCCTAATCCTATATTCATATTCATGCCCAAAATTATTTTGTATGATATCCTATATTCCTATAATCCTATTCCTATTCGGCTATTCCTACCCGGTAACCCAAAGATCCTGTTTCAATGTTTCTCACAAAATCAACAACATTCGAAAGTTGGAAGCAAAAATCAACGAGGGAGATAGAGAATGAAAGCATACCAGTCACGCAGTCACCGGAAGTTCCAGAACAACGAGGAAAAATCAAGTGCACAGGCCACAATCGGCAGCACCGCGCCCTCGCCTCCACCTATTGAACACTCAAAAGTTAAATCCTCTCCCAGCAATCATCACATAGCCATCGGCCCATAAAAAACTCTTAAAGACAAACAATGAAATTATGAAAGAAACAATCAACTAACGTTTAACAAGAAGAAGAAAAAAAAAAAATAGAACCTGTGGAGTGTGGGAAATGGGAATTGCAAATTCAAATTTTTTAGGGTTGAATTGAATCAGGGACGGAATGCTTCAAATAGATTGGATAATTGGAATGAGAATTGAGAAAAAGTTCATATCTAAGGTGTATTCTTTACCTCAATTCAAAAGGTAAATAGTTTGAAAATTCAAAAATCAGGTACGAATTTAATTAATTAAAAATATTTATTAAATAAAAATAATAAAATCACAGTTTGTTATTAATGATCACATATTCATAATTATAAGTTACAAATTTATTTACTGGTCACATACAATCAATTTTTTTTATCACAGATTATTTCAAGGTCACAGATTTTTAAATTAGTTGGTCACATGTTATTTTTGAGTCACATATTATTAAATTTTTAGGTCACAATTGAGTAATTAGTCACAGATATTACCAAACATTTGGTCATAGACTACCACCGCTACCACCAATACTTGGTCACAGGTCAAAATAGACCAATCCAAACTAACCAACCACAGAACAGACGACACGACGAAAATTGAACCACAACAACAACAACAGATCCGCCACCACCAACAGCTAACCACCAACAATAGATCCGCCACCAACAACAGCAAACATAAACATCCAACCACCAATCCGCCGATAGCAAACAACAACATCCAATCCGCCACACCCACGGCGTCAAAGCAACACACCACACACCCCAACAGCGGGTCACAACCTAAAAAGCAAGAAAAACCTTAATTTTCTATGGACAATTTGGCAACCACCATAAATTGAAGGAAACCTTAATTTACAAATTCTTGGAACTTAAATCTAATTTATAGAACTACAAATTGTAAAAAAGAGCTACAAATTGAGACTGTAATTCAGTTTTTAATTATCCGTGAATTTGAGCCAAGGCAACCATTTCTTCATAGGCTTATCATCAGCTTCTTTTGAACAGCTGGAAGAGGCAGCCATGTTCGCGGCGGAGCTGCCACTTGCCTCTGCTGCAGCCGTCCCCTTTGAGCATAGAAAGAAATTTCTTGACCCCAACACCATTAGCTTCTCCTTCCTGTCCAAACCTGTCCATGCCACTCAATTAGTTAGTACCTCTTCATTCATGTATATTATTATTAATTTATATTGGAATTAACAAATCATAAATCAAATTGACAATCCAACGGAAAGACAGTGAGAGACTAATTACTTTCTAAGCTAAACTGGGAATAATGGAGATCGAAGCTAGATGAATCGGTAGAGGAGATAACCGGCCGCCGGCCTTCCTTCGCATACTGTCGTAGAGCCGCCTTAATCAAGTCATCCACCGTCGCATCCGGCGACATCAAAACCTGTAAAGCTCCAAGGCTCCTCTGAATCATCACATTAAGTAGCAGCTTCATCAGTTTCGGCTTTCCCTGCAATGTGATTTTGTCATATTCCCAGCTGCTGCTCCAGCAGAGGCTGTCGCTGGACCCGGTGGAGGGGGATGGGTTGGGTTGGGTTGGGTGATAACTTATAATTGGGCCTTTACCAAAAACCAAAACAAAACAAATAGAAGTAAGAGGAAATTACACTAAATCAGGTGTTTAGTTTTGACTTTTAAAAAATCAGGTTTATACTTTATTTAATCAAAAATTAGGTTTTAATTTTTACCATTAATATTAATAATGATATTTTAAATTAAACTAATCTACATACCCACCCTACTACCTACCCCCACCAAATTTATTTTAACTATAAAAACGTAATCAAACCCTAATCCATTTCATTCTTTCTGTTGGGAACCTACTTAATCATGCGCAGCGGAAGTAAAGCAATTTCAATTCCCAAACAAGGATCTACATTGTGTTTAGATAGAAACTGTGTTTAGAATAATACCTTGATGGATTCTGCAAACTCTTTTGCTGATTCACGAACTCCAATGATCACGATCTACAATCCAAGCTGTCCAGTTGTCCAGCCTCCAATGGTGATCCACACAGAGAATAAGAATGACGGCTAGGGTTTTCTTTTCTCGTGCTAGCAAGAATAATGAATAATGATTACTGTTTTCAAACCCTAACAGCTTATTAATATAAGTCCAAACGGGCTGGCCCATCTCTTAACTTAACCCGGTCCAATATTTAATTAATCAAATTAATTAAATCCGGTCCATGAATTAATTAATCCAATTAATTAATTCGGGCCTATTAATAAGCAACCCAATTAATAAATTATCCAACACTTGTCAATTAATTAATTGGTAAATATCATTCTTCTGATTCTCTTTTATGTGTGACCCATTAGGTTCCCGATCACGATGTCTAACGACGTGAATTATTATTTTGATCTAATCAAAACTGATAAATTAAAATACCCATTTTAATTTATCATCAATTTACATTCGTTGTCCCAGATTGACATCGAGCAATGTGTCAGGGCAATACATGTGACGGGAAATGTCACGTGACATGACAAAACCAAACTTGTTCGTTTATCGTGAAACTATAATCCCTTCGTCAATATGATCCGATCAATTACGAGATATGGACGTGAGTCAATCTCAATTATCAATCATATCTTTTATCCTACTGTTAAGTCAATGTAAGTCGAAAACTCTTTTCCGACTTATGAGTTCACCTTGGCCAAGGATTTCATTATCAACTTAACTGGATGAAATGTAGATCATAATCTCTTACTATCTAAGAGTGACGAATCCTCTATTGATCATTCACAACCTTCATATGATTCTTGATATACCCGAACGATGTCGTATTAGCGACCCTTGACAGAGCAACATCCGACATCACCAAAGCATGACCGTCCTCACATAAGGCACTATGATGACCTCAAGTCAAAGGACCAATTCCACTACCGAACGTTAGAGATTAACCACTGACACTCAGATAGTTTTCCATGTGGAATCTCTCAGCGGGTCTCCAATGTTTTGTTCTATAACAAAACATTCACGTGTTCATTCAAGTGTCTCCACACTTTAGCTTGTAAGATCAACTACTTACTTCATAAGTAAGAAATGACACACGTGATGGTCTATCCATAATAACGATATCCGTATCTCTTTATTACATACGACCATGGACGATTTAAGATTCAGTCATATGTAATTTGTATCTCACAATCACAACTCCTTGTGATTAACAAATCATCAAGACTTGAATCTACGGATTCTATTATTTAATTAATTAGAATATTAATTGAATTAAATAAAAGATCTTGCCATAAATATGCATCGGTTATATATACATTAAAAGTGCTTATGTCCAAATTTGATTGGACCTAGGGCATAACACTTACAAACTCCCACTTGCACTAGATCCAATCCCTTATGTATCTTATACCATAAGAGTCTACATGACAATCATGTTTATACTGCGACAACTCTTTGTCAATGGATCCGCAATTTAATAACTCGTGGGAATTCGTTCTTTCTTTACGTCATTTCATTGTATTATCTTTCCAATAAGATAATACTGCCTTAACACATGTTTGGATCAGTGATGAGACCTTAGTTCCCTCGTTTGCACGATGGCTCCACTATTATCACAATACAGAAGCATGTGATCAACAATGTTAGGAACTACTCCAAGTTCATTAATGAACACTTTGACCCAGACAACAACTTTTGTTGCTTTCTAAAGCAGTGATGTATAAGGCTTCTATTATTGAATCAACGATGATTTTCGATTTGGAACATTTCCAACATATCGCTTAAGAGTAAACCAATATCTTAATTGAAATATGCTATCATTCTAGTTTGACTAGAAGTTAGCATCAATGTATCCATGAACTCCCAGTTCATTTTCTCCATATAAAATCTTCTTAAGATTTTATCTATATAGATCTGGATGAGTTAAGCAATCTTATAGATCTATCTCGATAGATCAAGCTATTTCTCACATATCTATTATGAAGAAATTATTTAACAACCATAATTTCAACAATTGAAATACAAAGACGTCGTTTCCTGTTAATATGTCTCATACATATAATATTAGGAATACGACATTGCTCCCACTATCTTCTTTTAAACACACAATTCATTTTTGATAAAATCAAACATTTTGACTTTTATATCAAATCGAATATTTCAACTCCAAAAGGCTTATTTTAATCAATATTGAACTTTTCTTGTAAACTCATTTACAACCTATGGGTTCTAATCCATTAGGCGGGTTGACCAAGGTCCAAACCTTGGCAACATTAAGTTCATATCGGATATCATAGCCTTATGTCATGTCAGCGAGTCAACACTTGACTTTGCTTATGCATAATTAGTAGGTTCATCATCCTCGATTAGTAATGCTAGATTAGTAATCATGGATTCTTACCTTCCAGAAGGTCGAATGATCCTACAAGATTTACATGGAGCTGTCGTGTCCGCATGAGTCTCCACTTTCTGATCAAGAGTATGTCCCTCAACACTTTGGATCAGACTCAGGTTATCTACTTGGTTAACTATATCTGTGAATCTTTGAACTCTTTCAAGATTTACTCTACTCCCACTGTCCTCTCCTAGAATAAACATTTTCTCTAGGAGTATGACATGTCTTGAGATGAACTCCTTCTTCTCAATGAGATTATAGAATTGATATCCAATTGTCTCTTGAATATCCTACAAATATATGTTTATCGAATTTAGTTTCAAACTTATCCGATTCAATGCGCTTCACATAAGCGTCACAGCTCCAATCTTTCATATGAGAAAAATGGGGCATTCTGTCTTTCCATAACTCGTATGGAGTTTTGTTAACCGATTTAGATGGGACACGATTAGTGCGTGGCACGTGGCAATCAGTACATGATCTCAAAACGATTTTGAATCATTTGCATGGCTTGTCCTTATTGCACTATATCTAATAGTACATGATTCCTCATTGCAAATACATCATTATGTTGCAATGCATGTAGAGGAATCCACTGCGGAAAAATCATATTCTCTTTTAGATAATCTAAAATTCTACATTTTAGATATTCTCCACATCGATCAAATCTTAGTGTGAGAATTTATTTACCTATTTGTTTCTCAATTTCTAGTTTGAATCCCTTGAACATTTCAAAAGTTTCATACTTGAATTTCATCAAACATACATGACCATATCTGAAATAGCCGTCTAGTAAATGTGATGAGATAAGAGAAACTTTATCTAGCATTGATTGATATGTGTCCACATACATCATTATGTATTAGACTCAGTAATTATGCAGATCTTTCTCCTTTTTCAAGTAAAAGGAGATATGGTCATTATGCCTAACAGACATATTTTGCATTTGTCAAATGATTCAAAATCATTTGACCCAAGTGTACATCTCCATGTAGGTTTGGAATTGCATTTTCATTTATATGACCAAATCTGCAATGCCAGATATAGGTGTTATTCAGATTATCATTTTATGCCTTTATTTATCTATACTCATTATAGAATACTCAATATTTAGAATATAAATGTCATTTTGTAATTTACCATAACCATTAAGATCTTATCAAGATAAAAAGAACAACAATTGTCCTTGACATTAAAATAATTTATGTCCAAACATGAAATTTATTTAATGCTCTTGGTAATGGTAAGAACAAAACAATGTTTCTCTAATTCTAATATTAAGCCTAAAGGCAAAAGTAAGAAGTAGCTCATATAGGCAATGCAGCAACATTTGCTCATATTCAACGTACATGTCAACTTCTTCCCTTTTTGCAGTGATCTACTTCTGTTTAGTTTCTGCATATTTATACAAATATGAGATCCACATCTGGTATCAAATACCCACGAAACTAATGAAGTAGATATAAGTCTTGCAATTTCTTTTCGAATGACCTATCATTCCAAAATGATAATAATGGTCATTAGATTTGGTATTGTCCTTATTTGCTTTAACTGTCTTAGCCATTTTGGTTGTTTTCCCAAAACATCCTTTAGACTTCTTTACAAGAATCTATGACTAAGATTTGCCCACTATAAACATAGATATTGGGCAAAACAGTCTTAAGCACGTTCAGCAACTCAATAAGTGTGCATTCAAATTTATCCATGTTAAATTCATAATTAGTCACGAATAACCTACTGGCAAAGATTGTAGAACAAAGTCATACTTAGTTCATTGTTCATGATTAAACTCAATTGAGACAACTTCTCAAAGTAGTCAACGTCTTCAGCACACTAGAACTGGCCGGAGACTCTTCTGCCATTATGCACTGGTATAGTTGCTAGGAAATCTCATATCTTTCCACACGTGATTATTTATCATTCAACACTTTGAGATGAAAATCATGTGTTAGCATCTATACTCTTATGTTGCTTTTGTAAATCATGTGACATAGTCGCAAACATCACACGTGTTGCAGTACTATCGTCATAACTGTGTTTATTATAGCAGCCACCTCTTCCTTTATTGAGTCATCAACAAGTGTCTCTGGAAAAGGGCTACTCAAGGACATAACCATTTTTCATGCTTGAGAACAATTCTCAGATTGTAGTGTCAATCAAGAAAATTTGGTTTAGTTGTTGGCATACAGTATGCCGCTCAAATACATATGGTTACTCAAGATTCAATAAATGTAAACGACGAAAAGTAAAAAGAATAATATATAAAATGCATCAATTTATTTAATATGGTCTTTTATTACAATTTAATTTCGCTCACCACTGGTTAAAACTCAAATTTATGACCCTCTCACATAAATTTATGGAATTCCATACTTGATTCCCATGGCGCTGGGATCCCATTTATTATATAAAATCTGAGTGTACTCAACAAATCTTAATAAAACATTTTGGGTATAATACTATTATCAATTGTATCTCCATACAACTCCCAGATCATAAGCTACAACTCTTTGTCTTCACACATCTTATGGTTAGCTAACATGCCCTCCAAAATTCATCGTCCATGAGTGTACTCAACAAAATCTACATTTTAGTTAAGTCAACCCATCATTCAGAAATATCTAATATTTCATAGTGCCAAACATATCCATAATAGACCAGCCTTGAGTGTACTCAACAAGCTGAGATCGATTTAGGATTCTAGTTTTTTCACTATAATGATGGAAGGCGAATACCCCCCCTCTCCCCCCCCCCCCCTCCCCTTCTCCCTCTTTCCCCTCCTTTCTTCTCCCTCCCCTCCTCCTTTTCCCTCCCCCTTCTCTCTTCTTCCCCCCTCCCTCTCTCCCCTTCTTCCCCCCCCCCTCCCCCTCTTTCCTTCTCCCTCTTTCCCCTCTCCTTCTCCCTCCTTCTTCTTCCTTCTCTCCCTTCCCCCCCCCCCCCCCCCCCTTCTCTTCTCTTTCCTCCCTCTCCCCCTTCCCCCCCTCCCCTTCTTCCTCCCCCCCCCCCTCCCCCTCTTCCCCCTCCCTTCCCCCCTCTCTCTCTTTCTTCCCTCCTCCTCCCCCCTCTTTCCCCTCTTCCCCCTCCTTCCTCCCTCTCCTCCTTCCCCTTCTCTCTCCCCTTTCCCCTCTTTCTTCTCTCCTCCCCTCTTTCCCCTCCCCTCCCCCCCCCCCCCTCTCTCCTCTCTTCCCCCTTCCCTCCCCTCTTTCTTCCCTCTTCTTCCTTCTCTCCTCCCCCCCCCCCCTTCTCTTTTTCTTCCCTCTTCCCCCCCCCCCCCTTTCCCCCCCTTTTCTCTTTCTCTCTCCCCTCCCCCTTCTTCTCCCCCCCCCCTCTCTCTCTCCCCCCTCTCCCCTTCCTTTCTTTCTTCTCCCTCCTCCCCCCCCCCTTCCTTTCCTCCCCCCCCCTCTTTTTCCCCTCTCTCTCCCCTTTCTTTCCCTCCCCCCCTCCCCCCCCCCCCCCCCCTTTCCCCCCCCCCCTTCTTCTCCTCCCCCCCTCTCTCCTTCCCCCTTCCCCTCCCTCTCTTCCCCCCTCCCTCTCTTCCCCTCCTCCCCCCCCCTCCCCTCTTCCCCTCCCCTCCCCTCCCCTCCCCCTCCTCCTTCCCCCTCCCCCCTTCTCCCCCTTCTCCTCTTCCTTCCCCCCCCCCTCCCCTTCTTCCTCCCCTCCTCCCCCCCCTTTTCCCTCCTCTCTTCTCTCCCCCTCTTCCCCCTTCCCCCCCTTTTCTTTCCTCCTCCCCTCTCTTCCCCTCCCCCCTTTTTCTCCCCTTCTTTCCCTTCTCTCTTCTCTCCCCCCTCCCCTCTCCCCCCTTCTCTCTCCTTTCCCCTCCTCTTTCTTCTCTCCCCTCTCTCCCCTCCCCCCTTTTCTTCTCTTTCTCTTCCCCCCCTCCCCCTCCCCCTTCTTCTTCTCTCCCCTCTCCTTTCCCTTCTCTTCTTCTCTTCTTTCCTCTCCTTCTCTCCTCCCCCCTCTTTCCTCTTCCCCTCTTCTCCCTTCCCCTCTCTCTCCTCTCTCCCTTTCCTCTCTTCCTCTTCTCTTCCCTCCCTCCTTTCTCTTTCCTTTCTCCCTCCTCTTTTCCCTCCCCTCCCTCTTCCCCCTCTCTTCTTCTTTCTCCTTCTCTTCTCCTCTCTCTCTTCTCTCCTCTCCCCCCTTTCCTTTCTCTTCCCCCTTTTCTTTTCTTTCCCCTCCTCTCTCCCCCCCCCCTTCTCTCTCTCCCTCTCCCTTCCCCCCCTCTTTCCCTTCTCCTCCCCCCCTCTTTCTTCTCCTTTCCTTTCCCCCCCCTCCCCCCTCTCCTCTCCCCTTCTTTCCCTCTCTCCCCTTCTCCCTTTTCCCCTCTTTTTCCCCCCCCCCCCCCCCCCCCCCTCTCCCCCTCCTTCTCCTCCCTTTCTCTCTCCCTCTCCTTTCTCCTTCCCCCCTTTCTTCTCCTTCTCCTTCCCCCTCCCCCTCTTCTTCCCCCCTTTCTCCCCTCCCCCCTTCTCCCCCCCCCTTTTTTCTTCTCCCTCCCTCTCCCCTCTCTCTTTCTCCCTCCCCCCCCTTCTCCCCCTCCTCCCTCTCCCTCTCCCCTCTTTCTCTTTCCCTTCTCTTCTCCCTCTTCCCCCCTTCCCCCCCCTTCTCCCTCTTTCCCCTTTCTCCCCTCCCCCTCTTCTCCCCCTTCTCCCTTCCCTCTCCCCTTTTCCTCCTCCCCTCCCTTTCTCCCCCCTCCCCTTCTCTCCTCCCTCTTTCCTCTCCCTCTTCTTTTTTCTCCTTCCTCCCTTTTTCCTTCTTCTCCCCCTCTCCTCCCCCCCTTTCCCCCCCTTTCTCTCTCTCTCTCTCTCTTCTCCCCCTCCCCCCCTCCCCTCCCCCTTCTCTCTCCTCTCCCCCTCTCCCCCCCTCCTCCTCTTTCCTTCCCCCTTTTCCCTCTTCTCTCTTCCTCTCTTCCCCCTTCTCTCCCCTTCCCTTCTCTCTCCTTTCTTTCCCTTCTCCCCTTTTTTCTCCCCTCCCTTCTCTTCTCTCCTTCTTCTTTCCCCTCCCTCCCTCCCTTCTTCTCTCTCTCTCCCTCCTTCTCCCTCTCTTCTCTTTCTTCCCCCTTCCCCCCTCTTTCCTCCCCCTCTCCTTTTTTTCTCTCCCTCTCTCCCCTTCTCTCTTTCTCTCCTCCTCCCCCCCCCCCCCTTCTTTTCCCCCTTCCCTTCCCTTTTCCCCCCTCCCCCTCTCTCTCTTCCTCCTCCCTTTCCTTCTCTCCCCTCTTTTTCCCCCCTCTCTCTTTCCCTTCTTTCCTCCCCCCTTCCCTCCCCCTCTTCTTCTTCTTCTTCTTTCCTTTCTTCTTCTCTTCTCTCTCTCTTCTCTCTTTCCCTTCTCCCCTTCTCCTCCTCTTCTCCCCCTTTTTCTCCCTTCTTCCCTCTTTCCCCTCTCCCCCTCTCCCCTTTTTCTCTCTCCTCCTTCCCCTCTCTCTTCTCCTCTCTCTCTCTTTTCTTCTTCCCCCTCTTCCCTCCCCCTTCTCCCCCTTCTTTCCCCCTTCTTCTCCCCCTTCTTCTCTCTTCTCTTCTCTCTTCTCTCCTTCTTCTTTTCTTTCTTTTTTCTTTTTCTCTCCCCCCCTCCTTCCTCCTTCTCTTTTCTTCTCCTTCCTCTCTTCTCTTCCCTCTCCCTCTTCCTTCTCTCTTTCTCTTCTCCCTCTTCTCTCCTCTCTCTCCCCCTTCTTCTCTCTTTTCTCTCTTCTTTTTTCCCCCCTCTCTCTCTCTCTCTTTTTCTTCCTCTCCCCCTTCTTCTTCTCTCCCTCTTCTTCCTCTCCCTCTTTTCTCCTTCCCCCCTCTTCTCTCCCCCCTCTTCCCCCTTCTCTCTCTTTTCTCTTTCCTCTCCTCTCTCCTCCCCTCTTCCCTTTCCCTCTTTTTTCTCCCTTCTTCTTCTTTTCCCCCCCCCCCCCTCTTCCCTTCCTCTTCCCCCCCTCTCCCCTCTCTCTCTTTCCCCCTCTTTCTCTTTTCTTTCTTTTCTCCCCCTTCTCCCCTCTCCTCTCCTTTCTTTTCCTTTCCCTCTCTCTTTCCCCCCCCCCCCCCCCCCCCTCCCCCTCTCTCTTTCTTTTTCTTTTTCCCCTCCCTCTCTTCCCTCTTTCTCCCTCCTCCTCTTCTTCTCCCCCTCTCTCTTCCCTTCTTTCTCTCCTCTCTTCCTCCTCTCTCTCTCTCTTCTCCCCTCTCCCTCCCTTTTTCTTCTCCCTTCTTCTCCCTTTCCTCCCTTCTCTCTTTCTTTTTTCCCTTTCCTCCCTTCTCTCTCCCCTCCCCCCTCTCCCCCTCCTCCTTTTCTTTCTCTCTTCCTCTCCCCCCCCTCTTCTCTTTTCTCCCCTCCTTCTTCTTCCTTTCTCCTCCCTCCTTTTCCCCCCCCCTTTCCCCCTTTCTCCCCCTCTCCCTTTCTTTTCTCTTCTCTCTTCTCCTCTCTCTTCTCCCCCCTCCTCCTTCTCTCTCCTTCCCCTCTCCCCTCCTTCCTCTCTCTTTTTCCTCCTCTCCCCTCTTTTCCTCTCCTCCCTTCCCCCTCCTTTTCTTTTTTTTCTCTTCCCCCCCTCCCCCTTCCCCCCTCCCCCTTCTCTTTCCCCCTTCCCTCTCTTCTCTCTCTCCCCCTCTCTCTCCCCCTCCCCCCCTTTCCTCTTCCTCTTCCCCCCTTCCCCCCCTCTCTCTCCTCCCCTTTCCCCTCTCTCTCCCCCTCTCCTCTCCCTCTCTCTCTCTCCTTTCTTCCCCCCCTTTCTCTCCCTCCTTCTCCCTCTTTTCCCCTCTCCCCCTTCTTTTCTCTCCCTTCCTTTCTTTCTCCCCTTCCTTCCCCCCCCTTCCTTCCCTCCTCTCCCTCTTCCTCTCTTTCTCTCTCTCTTCTCTTCTCCCCCCCCCTCCCTCTCTTCTTCCCCCCCTTCTCTCTTCTTCTTTCCCCTTTCTCCCTCTCCCTCTTTCTCCCTTTTTCCCCTCCCCTTTTCTTTTCCTTCTTTCCTTCTCCCCCCCCTCTTCTCTTCTCCTTTTCCCCCCCTCCCCTCTCTCTCCCCCCCCTCTCCTTCTCTCTCCCCCCCTCTCCCCTTTCTCCTCTTCCTTTCCCCCTTCCCTTCCTCCCCCCTTTTCTCTCTCTCTCTCTTTTTTCTCCCCCTCCCCCCTCTCTCCTCCCCCTCCCCCCCCTTCCTCCCCCCTCCCCCTCCTCTCCCCCCCCTCCTCTCTTTCTCCCTCCTCTCTCTTCCCTCTCCTCCCCCCCCCCCCTCTCTCTCTCTTTTCTTCTCCTCTCTCTTCCCCTCTTCCTCCCCCCCCCCTTCTCTCTTCTCCTCCTCTCCCCCTTCTTTCTTTTCTTCTCCCCCTCTCTTTTCCCCCCCCTCTCTCTTCCCCCCCCCCCCTCCTCCTCTCCCCTTCTTCTCTCTCTCTTCTCTTTCTTCTCTTTCTTCTTCTCTCTCTTCTCTTTTCCTCCCCCTCCCTCCCCCCCCCCCTCTCCTCCTCTTCCCTCTTCCCTTCCCCTCTTCTCCCCCCTTTCTCTTCTCTTCCTCTTTTCCTTTCTTCTCTTTCTCCCCCCTCCTCTTCTCTTCCCCCTTCCCTCTCCTCTTCTCTCTCCCCTTCCTTCCCTTTCTCCCCCTTCTTTTTCTTCCCCTCTTCTTCCCCTCTCTTCCCCCCTCTCCTCCCCTCCTCCTCTCTCCTTTCTTCCCCTCTCTCCCTCTCTTCTCTCTCTTTCTCCTCTCTTTTTTTCCTCTCTTTCCCCTCTTCTTCTCCTCTCCTCCCCCTCCCCTTCCCTCTTTCTCCCCCTCCTTCTCTCTCTTTCCCTCTTCTCTCTCCCTCCCCCCCCCCCCCTTCTTCTCCCTTCTCTTCTCTCTCCCCCTCCTTCCCCCTCCTTTCTTCTCTTTTCTCTCTCCCCTCCCTCTCCCCCCTTTTCCTTTTTCTTCCCTTTCCCCTTCCTTTTCTTTCCTTCCCCCCCCCCCCCTCTCCTCCTTCTTTCTCCTTCCTCTTCTCCTCTCCCCTCTTCCCTTCTCCTTCTCCCCTCTCCCCCTCTTCCTCTCTCTCCCTTCTTCCCCCCTTCTCTCTTTCCTTTCTCTTCTCCCCCTTCTCTTCCTCCTCTCTTCTCTCCCCTCTCCTTCTCCTCTTTTTCTTTCTTCTCTCTTCTTTCCCCTTCCCCCCCTCTCTTCTTCCCTCTCTTCTTTCCTTCTTCTTCCCCCTTCTTCTCTCCCCCTCTTCTCTCTCTTTTCTCCCCCTTTCTCTCTCCCCTCCTCCTCTCTCTCTTTTTTTTTCCCCTTCTCTCTCTCTTCTCTCTCTCCTCCTTCCCTTTCTCTCCTCCTTCCCCCCCCTTCTTCCCCCCTTTTCTCCCCCCTCTTTTCTCTCTCCCCCCTTTCTCCCTTCTTTCTCTCTTTTCCTCCCCCCCCCTCCCCCTTTCCCCCCTTCCCCTTCTCTTTTTTCCCCCTCTTTCCCTTTCCTCCTCTCCTCTTTTCTCTCCCTCTCTCTCTCCCCCCCTCTCTTCTCTCCTTTTCTCTTCCCCTTCTCCTTCCTTCTCCCCTTCCCCCCTCTTTCTCTCTTCTCCCCTTCTCTTTTCTTTCCTCCCTTCTCCTCTCCCCTCTCTTTCCCCCTTCTTCTCTCCTTCCCTCTCTTTCCCTCTCTTCCCCCCTTCTCTTCCTCCCCTCTCCCCCCCTCTCCTCCCCTCTCTCTCTCCCCCCCCCTCTTCTCTCCCTCTCCCTCTCTTCTTCCCCTCTCTTTTCTCCCCCTTCCCCCTTCCTCTTCCCCCTCCCTCCCCTCTCTCCTTCTTTTCTCTCTTCCCTCCCCCTCTCCCCCCTCCCTTCTCCCCCCCCTCTCCCCCTCTTCCCTCTCTCCCCCCCCTCCCCCCCCTCCCTTCCTCTCTTCCCCTCCCCTCTCTTCCCCCTCTCTTCTCTTCCCTCTCCCCCTCTTTCTCCCCCCTCTCTCTCTCTTCCTCTCCCCCTTTCTTTTCTTCTCTTCTCTCCCTTCTTCTCTTCCTCTTTCCTTCTCTTCTCTCCTCTCTCTCTCTCCTCTCTTCTCTCTCTCCCCTTCCTTCTCTCTTCTCTTTCTTCTTCTTTCTCTCTTCTCTCTCTCCCCCCCCTTCTTTCCCTTTCTCCTCTTCTTCTTTCTCCTTTCTCCCTCCTCTCTCTCTCTCCTCTCTCTCCCCCCCCCCCTTCTTTCTCTTCTCCCTCTTCTCTTTTCTTTTCCCCTCTCCCTTCTTCTCTTCTCCCTCCTCCCCCCCTCTCTCTCTCTTCCCCTTCTCTCCCCCCCTCTCTCTTCTCTCCTCTTCTTTCTCTTCTTCCCCCCTCTCCCTCTCTCTTTTTCCCCCTCCCCTTTTTCTTTTTCTCTCTTTCCCCCCCCCCCCCCTCTCCCTTTCCCCCCTTCCTCCCTCTTTCTCCCCTCCTCCCTTCCCTCTTCCCTCCCCTCTTCTCTTCTTCTCTCTCTTCTCCTCCTCTCTCCTCCCTCTCCTTTCCCCCCTCCCCCCCCCCCTCCCCCTCTCTTCCCCTTCCCTTCTTCCCCTTCTTCTTCCCTCTCCCCCCCCCTCTCTTCCTCCCCTTTCTCTTTTCTCCCCCCTCTCTTCCCCCCTCTTCCCTTTCCCCTTTTCCCCCCTTCCTCCTCCCTTCCCCCCCCCTCCCCCCTTCCCCCCCTTCTTTCTCCCCTCCTCTTCCCTCTCTCTCTCTCTTCCCTCTTCTCCCCCTTCTCCTCCCTCTTCCCTCTCCTTCTCCCCTCCCCTTTTCTTTCTTTTCTTCTTCCTTTCCCCCTTCTTCTCCTTCCCCCCCCTCTCCCCTCTTCCCTTTCTCTCCTCTCTCTCTTCTTCTCTTCCCTTTCTTCCCTCTCTCTCTTCTTCCCCCTTCCCTCCCCCCCTCCTTCCTCTCTTTTTTTCTCTCCCCCTCCCCCCCCCCCCCCCCTCTCTTTCTCCCCCCCCTTCTTTTCCTCTCTCCTTTCTTCTTCTCCCCTTTCCCCTTCCTTCTCTTCTTCCCCCTCCTCTCCTCTTCTCCCTTCCTTCTCTCCCTTCTTCTCTTCTTCCCCCTCCCTCTTCTCCCTCCCCTTCCCTCCCTTTTTCTTCTCCTTCTTCCCTTCTCCCCTCCCTCCTCTCTTCCCTCCCCTCTCCCCCCTTTCCCCCCTCTTCTCCTCTCTTCCCCCTCCCCTTCTCTCCCCCTCTTTTCTTTCCCTTTCTTCTCCCCCTTCCCTTTCTCTTTCCTCTTCCCCTTCCCTCCTTTTTTCCCCTCCCCTTCTTTCCTCTTCCTTCTCCCCTCTCTTTCCTCTTCCCCCTTTTCTCTCCCTCTCTCTCTTCCTTCCCTCTTCCCCCCCTCTTCTCCCCCCCCCCTCTCTTCTCCCCCCTCTTCTCCTCTTCCCCCCCCTTCCCCCTCTTCCTTTCTCTCTCTTCTTTTCTTTTCCTCTCTCTCTCCCTCTCTTCCTTCCCCCTTCTTCTCCTTTTTTCCCTCTCCCTCTCTTTTCTTTTCTCTTCCTTCTTCCCTCTCCCCCCCCCTCTCTCCCTTCTCTCTTTCTTTCCCCCCCCCCTTCTCTCCTCTTCTCTCTTCCCTCTTTCCCCCTCCCCTCTTTCTCTCTCTCTCTCTCTTTTCTCTCCCCCCCCCCCTCCCCTCCCCTCTCCCCCTCCCCTCCCTTTCCTCCCCCTCTCCCCTTCTCCTCCCTTCCCCTCTCTCCTCTTTCTCTCTCCCCCCTTTTCTCCCCTTCTCCCCCCTTCCCTCTCTTCCTCCTTCTCTTCTTCTCTCTTCTTCTTTCTCTCTTCTTCCCCCCTCTCCTCCCCTTCTCCCCTTCTCTCCTTTTCCCTCCCTTCTCTTCCTCCCTTCTCCCCCCCTCCTCCTTCTCTTCCCCCCTCTCTTTTTTCTCTCCCTTTCTCTCTTTTTCTCTTCTTTCTTCCCCTCCCTCTTTTTCTTTTTCTTCCCCCCCCCTTCTCCCCCCCTCCTTCTCTCTTCCCTCTTTTCCCTCTTCTTCTTCCCCCCTTCCTCCCCCTCCTCCTCTCTCTTCTTCTCCCCTCTTCTCCTCTCTTCCCCCCTCTCCCCCCCCCCTCTTCTCTCCCCCTCCCCCTCTCTTCTTCCCCCTCTTCTCTCTCCTCTTTTTCTCCCCCCCTCCCCCCTCCCCTTCTCCCTCTCCCCTCCCCCCTCTTCTCTCTTCTTTCCTCCTTTCTCTTCCCCCTTCTCCTCCTTCTTCTCTCCCCCCCCCCCCCCCCCTTCCTCTCTCTCCCCCCTCCCCTTCCTTCTCCCCCTCTCTCCTTCCCCTCCCTCCCTTTCCCCCCTCTCCCCCCCCCTCCCCCCTCTCTCCCTCTCCCTCTCCCCCCTTCCCTCTCTCTTCTTTCTTCCCCCTTCTCTTTTCTTCCTCTCCCTCTTTCTCTCTCTTCTCTTCCCTCTTCCCCCCCCTTCTCTCTTCTCCCCTTCTCTCCCTCTCTTCTCCCCCCTCTCCCCCCCTTCCCCTCTTTCTTCTCCTTCCCCTCTTTTTCCTTCTCTCTCCCCCCTTTCTTCTCTCTCCCTCCCCTTTTCCCTCCCCCCCCCTCTTCTTTTTCCCCCCTCCCCCCCCCCCTCTCTCCTCTCCCCTTTTTCTTTTCTTCTCCCTCTTCTTCCTTTCCCCCCCCCCCTTTCCCCCCTCCCCTCCCCCCTCCCCCTCTCTTCTCTTCTCCTTTTTCTCCTTCTCTTCTTCCCCTTTCTCCTCTCCCCCCCTCCCCTTCTCTCTTCTCCTCTCTCCCCCTCCCCTCCCTTTTCTCTCCCCTTCCCTTTCCCTCCTCTCTCCCTCCTTCTTTCCCCCCCCCTCTCTCCCCCCCCCTCTCCCCCTCCCTCTCCTCTCTCCTTCTTCCCTCTCTCCCCCCCCCCTCTTCTCTCCTCTTTCTCTCTTCCTCTCTTTTCTCTTCTTTTCTTCTCTCTTCCCCCTCTCTCTCCCCTCTTCTTCCCCTCTCCTTTTCCTCCCCCCTTCCCCCTCTCTTCCCCCTCTTCTCTCTTTCTCCCCTTCTCTCCCCTTCCTCTTCCCCTCCCTCTCCTCTCCTTCTTCTCTCTTTTTTTCCTCTCCCTTTCCCCCTCTTTCCTTTCCTTCCCCCCCCCTCCTTTCTCTCCTTCTCTCCTTCTTCTCTCCTCTTCTCTCCCCCCCCCCCCCCCCCTCCCCCCCCTTCTCTCCCCTCTCCTTTCCCCCTTCTCCCCCCTTCTTCTCCCTCTTTCTCCCCCCCTCTCTTCTCTCTCTCTCCTTTCTCTCTTTTCCTCCTTCTTCCCCCTCTCTTTTTTCTTTCCCCTCCCCCTTCTTCTCTCCCTTCTCCCCCCTTTTCCTCCCCCCCCCCCTTCCCCTCCTCCCCTTCTCTTCTCTCTCTCTCTCTTTCTTCTTCCTCTCTCTTTCCCCTTCTCTCCTCTTTTCCCTCCCCCCCCCCCTTTCCTCCCCCTCTCTCTTCCTCTCCCCCCCCCTCTTTTCCTCCCCTTTCTTCTCCTCTCCCCCCCTTTTTCCTCCTTTTCCTCTCTTTCTCTCTCCCCCTCTCCCCCTCCCCCCTCCTCTCTTCCTCCTCTCTTCCCTCTTCTCTTCCCCCCCCCCCCTCTCCCCCCCTTTCTTTCTCCCTTCCCCCCCTCTTCTCTTCTCTCTTTCTCTCTCCCCTTTCTCTTTCTTCCTCTCTCTTTTTCCCTCTTTCCTCTCTCTCCCCCTCCCCTCCCCTCTCTCTCTCTCTCTTCTCTTCTTCCCTCTCCTCTCTTTCCCCCTTTCTTCTCCCCCCCCCCCTCCCCCTTCTCCCCCTCTTCTTCCTCTCTCCCCTCCCCCCCCTCTCTCCCCCCCCTTCTTTCCCTTCTCCCCCTCTCTCTTTCCCCCCTTCCTTCTTCCCCCTCTCTTTTTCCCCCCCTTCTTTCCTCTTTCTCCTTTCTTCTCTCTTCCCCTCCCCTCTCCTTCTTTCCCTCTTTCTCCCCCTTTTCTCTCTTCCTTCTCCTTCCCCCTTCTCCCCCTCCCTCCTCCCTTTCTTCTCTCCCTTTCCCCCCTCTCCCCTCTTCTCTTCTCCCTCTCTCTTTCTCTTCTTTTCCCCCCCCCCTTTCTTCCCCCCCCCCCCCTTTCTTCTTCTTTCCCCCTCTTCCTTTTTCCCCCTCCCCCTCTCCCCTTCCCCCCCTCTCCTCCCTCCCCCCCTTTTCCCTTTTTCCCTTCTTTTTCTTCCCCCCCTTCTTCTCTTCTTCCTTTCTTTCCCCCCCCCCCCTTCTCCTCTTTTTTTCTCCCCCCTTCTCCCTCTCTTTCTCCCCTCCCTTTCTCTTCTCTCCTTCCCTTCCCCTTCTTCCTCTCCCCCCTCTCTCTTTTTCTCCCTTCTTTCCCCTTTCTTCCTCCCCCCCCCTCCCTCCCTCCCTCCCCTTCTCTTTCTCTCTCCTCCCTCTCTCTCCCTCTCCTTCCCCCTTTTTCTCTTTTCTCTCTTTCTTCCCCCCCTTCTTCTTCTTTTTTTCCTCCTTCTCCCCTTTCTTCCCTCCCCCCCCCTCCCTTTCTCCCCTCCCTTCTCTCCCCTCTTCTCTTCTTCTCCCTCTTCCCCCCCCCCCCTTCCCTCTTTCCCCCCCCCCTTTTTTTCTTCTCTCCCTTCTCTCTTTCCCCCTCTTTCCCCCTCCTTCCCTCCCTCTCTCTCTTTCCCCTTTCTCTTTTCCCCTCCTCCTCTTTCTCTTTCTTCTCCCCCCCCTCCCCCCCCTCTTCTCTTCCCCCCCTTTCTTCTCCTCCCCCCTCCCTCCCCTCCCCTTCCCCCTCCTTCTCTCTCTCCCCTCCCCCTCTTCCCCCTTCTCCCTTCTTTCCTCCTCTTCTCTTCCTCCCTCTCCCCTCCCTCCCTCTCCTTTTTTTCCCCCCCCCCTCCTCCCTCCCCTCTCTCTCCTCTCTCTCCTCTTCTCCCTCTCCCCCCCCTTCTCCCCTTCCCCCCCCCCCCCCTCCTTTTTCCCCCTTTCCCCCTTCTTCCCCCTTCCCCCTCTCTCCTCCCCCCTCCCTCTCTCCTCCCCCCCTTCTCCTCCCTTCTCCCTCTCTCTCCCTCTCTCCCCCCCCCTCCTTTCTTTTCTTCTTCTCTCTCTTCTCTTCTCCCCCTCTTCCCTCCCCTTCCCCTTTCCCTTCCCTCTCTCTTTCCCCCCCCTCTCTCTTCCCCTTTTCTCTTCTTCCTCTTCTCTCTCCTCTCTCTTCCTCCTTCTCTCTCCCTCCCTTTCTTCTCCCCCTTTTCTCTCTCTCCCTTTCTCTCCCTTCCCCTCCCTCTCCTCTCCTCTTCTCCTTCTCCCCCTTCCCTCCTTCTTCTTCCCCCTTTCTTTCCTCTTTCTCCTCCCCCTCTCTCCCTCCTTCTCTCTTTCCCCCCCCTTCCCCTCCCTCCTTTTCTCCTTCTTTCTCCTTTCTCTCTCCCCCCCCTCTCTCTCTTCCCCTTTTTCCCCCCTTCTCTCCCCCCCCCCCCCCTTTCTCCTCCCCCCCTTCCCCCTTCCTCCCCCCCCCCCCCCCCCCCCCTCTTCCCCCCTTCCCTCTCCTTTTCCCCCTCCCCTTCTTCCCTTCTCCCCTCCTTTTTCCCCTCTCTCCTCTCCCTCTCTCTTCTCTTTCCTTCCTCCTTTTTCCCTTCCCCCCCTCCCCCTCCCCCCCCTCTCCCCCCCCTTTCTCCTCCTCTCTTCCCCCCTCCTCTCTCTCCCTTTCTTCTTTCTTCCTCCCCCCCCCCCCTCTTTCCCCTTTCTCCCTTCTCCCCCTCCTCCCCCCTTCTCCCCCTCCCTCTCTTTCCTTTCTTTCTCCCCCTTCTCCCCCCCCTTTTCCCTCCCCCTCTCCTCCTTTTTTCTCCTTTCTCCCTCCCCTTCCCTTTTCCCTTCTCTCCTTTTTTCCCTCCTCCCTCTCCCCTCTCCTTTCCCTTTTTCTCTCCCCCCCTCTCCCCCCCCCTTCTCCCTTCTCTTCCTCTCCCCCCCTCTCTCTCTTTCTCTCTCTCCCTCTTCCCCCCCTCTCCTCCCTTTCCTCTCCCTTCTTCTTCTTCTTCTTCCTCCTCCCTTCCCCCCCCTCCCCCTTCTTCCCTTTCCCCCCTTCTTTTTTCCCCTCTTCCTCTCTTCTCTCTCCCCCTCTCTCTTCTCTTCTCCCCCCCCCCCCTTCTCCCCTCCTCTTTTCCTTCTTCTCCCCCTTCTCCCTTCTCTTCTCCCCTTCTTCTTCTTCTCTCTTTCCCTTCTTCTTCTCTCCCCTCTCTTCTTCTTTCTTCTCCTTCTTCTCTTCCCTCCCCCTCTTTTTTTCCCCTTCCCTCCTTCTCCCCTCTTCCCCCCCTTCCTCTCCTCCCTCCCCTCTCTCTTCTTCCCCCCTTCCCTCCTCTTCCTTCCCCTTTTCCCCCCTTTTCCTCCCTTTTTTCTTTTTCTTTTCTCTTCTCTTCCCCTCTCTCCCCCTCCCTCCTTTCTCTCCCCCCCTCCTCTCTCCCCCCTCCCCCTCTCTCCTCCCCTTCTCCCCCCCTTCCCCCCCCTCCCCTTTCTCCTTCTCTTTCTTCTTCTTCCTCTCCCCCTTTCTCCCCCCCTCTTCTCCTCCCTCTCTCCTCTCCCCCCCCCCTCCTCTCTTCTTCCTTCCCTCTCCTTCCCCTCTTTCTTCTCCCCCCTCCCTTTTCTTCTCCTTCCTCCTCTCCCCCTCTCCCTTTTTCTCTCCTCTCCCCCCTTCCCTCTCCCCTTCTCTCTTCCTCTCCCCCCTCCCCTCTCCCCTTCCTCTCCTCTTCTCTTTCTCCCTTCCCTCTCTTTCCCCCCCCTCTCCTCTCCTCTCTTTTCTCTCCTTCCCTTCCTTCTTCCCCCCCCTTTTCTTCTCTCCCCCCCCTTCCCCTCCCCCCTTCCCCCCCTTCTTCTCTTCCTTCTTCCTCCTCTCCTCCTTCCCCCCTCCTCCTCTCTCTCTTCTCTTCTCTCTCTTCCTTTCCCTTCCTCTCTTTCCTCCTTTCCCCCCCCCCCCCCCTTCCCTTCTTCCTCCTTCCTCTCCCCTTTTTCTTCCTCCTCCTCTCCCCTCCCCCCCTCCCCTCCTTCCCTCTTCTTCCCTTCCCTTCCCCCCTCCCTTCTCTTTCCCTCCTCCTCTCCCCTTTCTTTCCCCTTCCCCCCCTCCTTCTTTCTCTCTCTCCCTCTCTTCTCTTTCTCTTCCCCCCCCCCCTCTCCCCTTCTCTTCCTTTTCTCTCCTCCCTTCTTCTCTCTTCCCTCTCTCCTTCCCTTCCTCTCCCTTCCCCCCTTTCCTTCTCTCTCCCCTTCCCCTCTTCTTCTCCCCCCCTCTCCTCTCTCTCCCTCCCTTTCTTCCCCCCCCTTCTTTCCCCCCCTTCTTCTTCCCTCTCTCCCCCCTTCTCTTCTTTCCTCTTCTCTTCCCCTCCCCCCCTCTCCCTTTTCTTTCTCTCCCCCCTCCTTTCTTTCCCCCCCCTCTTCCCCCCTTCTTCCTCTCTTCCCTTCTCCTTCTTCTCTCCTCCCTTTCCCTTTCTCTCTCCTTCTCTCTTCCCTCTTTTTCTTTTCCTCTCTCCCCCTCTCTCCTCCTTTTCTTCCTCTCTCCCCTCTCTCTCCTCTCCCTCTTCCTCTCTCCTCCCCCCCCCCCCCCCCCCCCTTCCCCCCTCTTTCCCTTTTTTTTCTTTCTTCCCCCTCTCCCCTTTTTTTCTTCTTCTCCTCTCTCTTCCCCCTTCCCTTCCTTTCCTCTCCCCCCTCTTCTCTCTTCTCCCTCCCCTTCTCCTTCTTTCTTTTTTCCTCTCTTTTTCTCTCTTTCCTCCTTCTCTCTCTCTCTCCTCCCCCTTTCTCCCTCTCTCTCTCCCCCCTCTTCCTCTCCCCTCTTTTTTCCCCTCTCTTCTCCCCCCTCTCTCCCCTCTCCTCCCCCCCCCTCCCCCTTTTCCCCTCTTCTCCCCCCTTCCCCTTTTCTTTTCTCCCCTTTCCTTCCCTCTTCTCTTTCTCTTCTCTCTTCCTTCTCTTCTTTCTTCTTTTCCCCTCCCCTTCCTCTTTCCCTTCCCTCCCTCTTTCCTTATATGTAAATATGTAAGGGTAAAAGTGGTATTTAAAAGTTTATCCATAATCTCCACTTTTAATATATTGTAGATTATGGGTAGGGCTGGCCGTGGGTCGATTCGGTTCGGTTCGAGATTTTTCGGTTCCAAAAGTTTTGGGTATTTAATAAATGGAACCGTTCGAGTTCGGTTCCGTTTGGTTCGGTTAGGTTCCATACCATAATTAATTTTTTTTAATATTTACAACGACGCTACATAAATACAACTAATGACATTTTCATTTGTAACTTTTACAAATTAACGTAGCATAATTTAAAAACACATAAATAACAAGATGTTGAATAAGATTAATTCAATTAACACAAATACCAAAAACTAGATACTAATATTAAAATATCAATGATCCACATTTAATTTTTTAAAATGGGCTTGAACAGATTACTAAATAGCAAATTGAGTTTTGTAAATAATTTTTCAAATGAGTTTGAACAACCTAGTAAATAAATATATTATAAAAAATAAATTTGGCTAGATTAATGTGTTAATTTGTTTTAAAAAATTTAATTAACCATGCCAGTGCCTCCGTTCCACACGAAGATATACGTTGTCTCCGTGTGGAACGGAGGCACGGCCGTGCCTCCGTTCCGCTGTTGGAATGGCGTGTCTCCGTGTGGAACCTGCGGAGTGTCTCCGTGTGGGAACGCAGGCACGGGTGCCTGCGTTCCACACTATAAGTTGTTTCCGTTCTTCCCTTGCACACGATAAATTTGTCTTGGATTTGAAAAGCTTAAATTTTGGTTTTGGGATGATAACTGACTAACTAATGTCACACACAATACCTATTTTAATGTCACACACAATGCTTAGATTTGGAAATGTTATAACTAACTAACATAAAAAATTAAATGTTGTCTTCTCATTTTGGATTTCAAAAGCTTAAATTAACTAATGTTGTCTTCTCATTTTGGATTTCAAAAGCTTAAATTTTGGGATGATAACTGACCAACTGTCGCACACAATACTACACAATACTTATTTTAATGTCACACACTATACTTATTTTTCCACAGCTGCCAAAGCCGATAATTAACTAACTAACTAATGTCAGTTATTTTTCCCATATTTTTGTGATACTCAATACAATGTCACACCCAATACAAAGTACTTCAAGATAGTTAAGGAAGAATGAATACATACTTTTCAACAAAATCTATATGATTGTTCATTACTTCAAAAGTTTAGAAATGTAAAAAAACATATATAATTGAAACGAGATATATTTATAAAAGGCTGTTTTCACTACAAAAACATTATTCTACATATTCTTCTCCATCAATTACTACTACTACGAAAGCATCATTCTTCATATTTTTCTCTCTGTATTAACAGTAGCAAAACTATCAACAGCAACAAAACCAAATTATTTTACAAGAGAAATATTTTTTCAATGATCCTATTTAAACCATTTGTGCAAAACAGACAAAAGATGGTTTAGATGGAGATTTTTGTTGCAGATGATTACTCCAGCTTTCCTTTCCCCCTAACATAAACATTTTCTGAATTGAAGGTATCATTTTTTGCCCTGGCATCTATAGTGAAACTCTTTTCTTCAGTTGAACTCCGTTTTGCTGATGGTGGTGAAATGTCGTGAATATCAGAAGGAGTGTTACTAATGAGATATGGAAAATCGTTGTCTTTGTTACTGGATTGTTCTGTTTCATCATCCATGGTAGAGCAGGTGTCTTTCTTACTTGTTTCTTCTGTTTCATCAGCTATAGCAGATGATGGAGGGAGGACAAACACAACATCATACTTATATTCAGCAGTATTTGGCTCTAGTTGTGTCACCTTCAGATAGAATATGTATTCTTCAGGATGTACAAGTTCTTCTATGTTGACATTATTTCCCTGACAATTTTATTTTGTTACTAATAAGAATAAGTCAGCTATGAAATAGAGAAAATGATATATATCTTACCAGTCTTGAACTATCCATTAAACTTTCAGCATCAGATTTTAATAGTATCTCAGCGGGATTACCAATTGCACTTGCAGTTAACATTCCAGTTGTATCTTCTAGGTGCACATTAGTAGTTGCCCTGTAATAATAGAAATGAAATTTATTATATGCAAAAAATTTCTTAATGATAAGAAAATATGACATATATTGGTGAGAAATCTACTTAGTATTACCTAGGCACGGCTTTTGAAGAAGGGTATTTGCAGTAAATACAAGCAAAATTTTCACCGAATTCTGCATGACTCATCTTATTACAATTAATACAAGACATATACCAGAAAGTTTGATTTCTCCCTATAATGCTCACTTTGGCTTTAATCCAGAAATATTCCCTCTGTGAAAATATTGGTAGTCAACTAATGAAAGCACAACAATAAATAGTATTTATACAATCCAAAAGACTTAAATAGTATTTATATAATTCAAAAAACTTACCCCTAATAATCTGCCTTTCATATTTTGTATGTCAGTCAAATTTTTATGTGGTGGAGCACACAATTTTGTTGGTGTAGCTGGAAGAGATTTCTCCAATGTAAACTCATTTAATTCTTCATTATGCGCTTCCACCCTTACATTATATGATTTGAAAATTTAACATAATTCATAACATATAAATAATGTAAAGTATAGATATTTACCATCCTTGAAACTCTGCAACTTTCTCAAATGCAGCATCTATGAAGAATGTGCTATTTATTTTCGTTGACAGGGTCAAGCCTGCATTATTGTGTATAAATTAACATACATTTTAATTAATAAAAAAAATAATTGGATAATTGTAGGCATTACCATTGAAAGATGAAACTTTAAGACGGTTTGCCAAGATGATAGGTTTTTTTGCAATTTTTCCTGCAAGCACAGTACATTCTTTGTCCACATAGCTGTCCCACATAGTCAAAATGATTGTATTGAAGGTTTTATCAATCAGTACAACATCCTGAACATAAGTTTGGTTTCCATAGCGGGTTTGGATAAGGCGTTTTGGCCTCATATCAATAGCTGCTGCAAGAATGCCTAAATAGTATATGCATAGTAAAAATAGAAAGAAAGTTAGGAAAAGTAAAACAGAGAATTTATGAATGAATTAAAAGAAAAATATAAAGTTTAAAAAACTATGATTAACTATAATAGGAAACAAGTTAATACATAATAAAACAACGAATATATGAATAAATTCATACAGAAATCTAAGCTATAAATGGAGAGAAAACTGGGTATTAGAAGGATTACTTATGTCATTGTTGGAATCCATGTACTTTCCAAGTTGATCAAAAGCAGTGAAGTTGTATGTACAAAAGAGAAACTCCATATTATTCTCGTTTACTTCTTTGATTCGAGTCTTTCCAGTGATTGTCCATTGAAAGTCACCGTTATCCACTTTATACTCAGGTTTTGTATCCTTCACAATAGCATTTGAAACGATATATGTTTTGCTCAATAGAAGCTCATCTTCAAACGCAGTGATATTTCCATCGTATAATGTTGTATGCACCTTATTTCCCTACATATTATAAAAAATATGAAATTATAGTAATATATGAATTGATATTCAAATATTTTACCTTAAAATCCATGAGTACCATGTTTTGATATTTGTTATTACTATTTCTTGCTTGTTTGGCAGACATTTTCTCCGCAACAATTATCTTCACTTGCCAATTTCTTTCTGTTGGAGTGATTTTTGGAATAAATTTGTAATTTGTTGCCATCTCCTTCAGCAGAGTCAGTGTTTAATCTTCATGAGAAGAAAGATAGTATTATTACTGATATAAAAAAATGAAGAAATAGGCAATTTTGTTGAAAAGAAGAACATACCTTGTTTAGATGTTTAGATGCAAAGAGAAGTTAACGTAGAGGCATCTATGAAGTAAGGTATATATATAATAGTGTGATGTCTAGATATTATGCAGATATTATCCAGAGATCTTTATACATCGGTACTTTTTCCTGAAAAAAAGGATGAAGGGATATTTTTTCATTGGAAATTGGAAAATGGATACAGGTGGAAAAATAGAGATGATTAAAGTTTATCTTCTTCTGGTAATGAAAAATTTGCAGCCATTAAATTGACAGTCCATTTTCGGTTTTGAATCTTGAAGTAATATTTTGGCCGACAAATTTTGTTGTTAAATCCTTTGCTTATATAGTAAAAACATCCTGATTACGCAAAGAGACAATCAGGAAGTAAATTGGTGTTATCTTCAACCGGTGTCATCTTCATTTTTTACAGTAGAGATTAGTATCATAGTATAAACTTTTTCTGTGCTGTTAAATCCTTCTCGCTTCACAAATTGTCTATGTACAGTGATAAACAAGAATGAGATAACTCATCCATTATAACTTAACAGAAGTGCTCATCTTTTCTTATGCTATGCTACAAATGTTAAAATGTTAAATTGTTAAGTAAAAGATATAAATTTTGAATAATTAATTAAAAGAATATGAAGAGAAATAGAGCGTTTTGGTGATTAAATTTTAGGAAAAAAGATTTAGACATAATAATTAAGTTTATAGGTAAAGATAACTATTTCATCTTTTATTTTTTTTATTCTTTTAGGAAAAAAGTTGAAGAAGTTATATAAAATAGCAATGCTTACATATTGAACATATGCTGCTGTGAATTTTTCCATATTTATTTTTCCATTTCTAATGACACAAATATGATAGGCAAAGTAGGCAATCAGGAGATAAACTGGTGTCATCTTCATTTTTTACAGTAGGAATTGCTATCATGGTATAAACTTTTGGCATGGAAAGTATATTTGCTTCTGTAGGAGTTACTAATGTAGGAGTTACTAATGAATAGTTAATGGCAAAGAAAAAAATGTTTATCTTTTGTTGAAGAAATACTGGGTAAATATTTAGTTTTCACTGTAGCATATCTAACGGATGGTGCAATGGCAAAGAAGAAATTTTTTTGTTTGAGAATTCATATGAATATTGTAAAACTAACATCTTTGTAAAGATAATTTAATTTTAGACAATTTTGAAATATTTTTTAAAATAAAAACTTACATATTAGACTGAAAACAATGTCAATATCTAATTTATTTGAACATTTCTATTTAAAATAAAACCTTTTACAGGTAATAACAGATGATGAAGTTGGGTTTGACTGTGAAGGAATAACACATTTCGTTATTCAGCTACAAAAAAATAAATAAATAAAAGAGAATGTGGACTTTTCCTCTCTTGCAAAAAACCTTTGTTTTTATTTTCTATATTTAATAGCGTTGGAATGATTGTTAGTTGTTTTACACAAAGTTGCAACAAGATTTTCTTCTCATGATTGCAATATAAATAAGGTAACTGTATCAATTTTTGCCCTAAGATGGTAATAGAGATGAAGAACATGATTGTGGATAATTGATAAATAAAGATTGTACTCACTCTGAGACGAAGTTAGTTGCTCCTGCAGAGAAGTATAATGACGCTTCAAAACTTCTTACCACTGTCGCTTTCTCTTTCTCAACGAGGTTAAGTATCTCATTGGTTGTAGCAACTTCTGACTGAAACCTACTATTGTATTGTTGTAGGGTAGTGTTGTGCTCCTGTCATCTGCAGTTTGACAAGCAGAGAGCAGCATTGCTGTGAATAAACTAATTTTGTGAAAGTACACACTAAATATATTTTCACAAACATATCTTCTTCAGTTACCCTTTGGTTTGAATTTGCATTGTCTTGTTATCTTCCAATAGAGAAACTTGCAGCGTCTTCAAAGAGATTGCATTGTCTTGTTATCTTCTCTTGAGCTGTTGCAATAGAGAAACTTGCAGCGTCTTCAAAGCCATTTTAGAATTCTCTTTTGCCAGTGAATCTAATGTGTCCTGAAAATTCATATTCAACAGTTTAATTCTTCAAAAATAGTCAACAAGGTAGCTTTTAATGTGCTTGTTACCATTGTACCTAATCTCTCCTTTGTAAACTTCTCTTGTAGTACATCTAGATTCTTTCTGAACTCCACTCCATTATAATCGAATGAGCTCTTCTTCTTTAGCTTTCATGAGAGACTATGAGAGAAACATAAATACATAGATACAAGCTAGCGATATTAGAAATTTCTTTTCTTTTCTAATGCCAACAAAGCAAGAAACATTGTCTCTCTGTAAAAATGAATGAAATCCGATCATACCCATCTAATTGAATTGCTTCTCTGCCATTTGCAACAAATTATTGAGTTTTTGCATGAAATATTTTTATACTTTATTTTCTTTAAGCAGGAAAGACAAATAGATAGAAAGATTACAAACTGCATGATAATTAGCCCAAACCTTCAAAGTGTATAGTAATACATCACTCAAAGGAAAAAATTTTGATGCGCTGTTAAATAGCCATAAGGTACAAAGCATGTGCTAATTTATATGTACAGAAGAAATTGAAATCGTAGCATAAAAAAAGACATTCATTAGAAAGACTTTCACAAAGAATCGAAGGGTAATACAACTGACTGACAAGAGAGGAGTTCTTTGTTTCTTGTAACAGGTTAAAACCTATTGGACTTTCTTTCACTATGCATCTATTCCTTGATTTCTAATTGACAAGAGAGAAGTTTGTTTCTTGTAACAAGCTAAAACCTATTGGACTTTCTTTTACTATGTATCTATTCTATTCCTTGATTTCTAATTGACAAGAGAGAAGTTGTTTGTTTCTTGTAACAAGCTAAAACCTATTGGACTTTCTTTCACTATGTATCTATTCCTTGGTTTCCAATTGCTTAACCTCCTTACCTTACACCCGACACACTTATTCCAAGCCATGTCTATTGATGACAATGTATTGTAATTTCTTGTCATGTACACTAACGGTAAACATTTAGATGACAATAGACATTTTGAAGGCTTTACCTAAGCAATATCATTACTTCATCTATAATTAAAAAAAATTACAGGAAGTCTGGAAAATGAAATCCCAGCAGTTGTCTTTTGCTACCAATTTATATGATAAATGCACACAACTCCATAAGTGCTGGATTATTTCCAAATTAATAGATAACAAAGGCAGGTACGAAATCAATTCATTCCCTTCTTTGGATAACCTATGGTATTTAGCATACACCAAAACAAAAAACTAAAAAAAGGCACACAATACATATTTTTTCATTTACTCTTCTTCTACTTTTGGTTTGTTTTTGCAATTTTATAAATTAATCAGAATGAAAATCATACAGGCTTCTCTTTTAGCAATTTTGTTGTGGGCACTGGAAATTTGACAATGGGACCATCTAGATCGACGGTAAACGAAAGAAGGCACTAGCAACTGCTTGTAACAATTTGGTCCCTCTGTTGAATAGATTATTTACTTGCTTTTGCTAGTTGGAACAAAATTTAAATATGTAAAATTCACATAAAGTGAAAACTTAGAATAAAGAATTCAGCTTGATTACCAAAAACCTAAAAATATTTTAACCAAACAATATGTAGGAAGAAATATCAAAATAATTTGCTCACCAATTTACATGCACATAAATTGAGATATGTCAAGAGTGTGTATACAGAGATAAAGCAGATATGTGAGCTTGATACTGACTTACAATTTCACTACCGTAATATGCACAATATTTGAATGGTTCAAATTGCTAAGCACTTGAATTTCCTACCAAAATAAGAAATAAGAAATTGATCAGAAACTACAAGATGCTATTTTTGAAATAATTAAAAGAATTTAGGATAATATATATAGAAAAACCTCTGCACCACTCTCTTTTTCTTGAGTGTTTTCCTTTCCTTGCTTTTATCTTCACCTGTCGCCATATTTGTCCATTGAGATTCCAACAGATGCATAAATAACAAATAATAAGCATTAAAGAATTAAGTTTAATTTTCAGATGAAAATTAATCAAAAGCACCAACGAATTGAAAGTGTCTCCGTGGAAATAAGCTAGCATTCTTCACACTAATTTATAAATCTTAATGAGTAAAATAGTAATAGAAATTAGAACATTATAGATGCAGGTTGTTGCTTTCATACATGTTCTATTCAAATCATTTAGTTTTTGTAGCCACAATGCTGTCATTATATTGGAGCCTATAAAATAAGCTTTACAGGCTAAAGATATGCTTCTAGAGGGCATAGCCTTTATCGTGGGCATATGATAGAAAGCCTAATACAACACGATGCAAATGAAGGCTCTTTCAATGTTACCTAATTAATGAATTGACAACTGAAACTATTTGAAAGATAATAATCAACTTTTCTAAAATAATAAATAGGGTACAAATTTTGAAGGATAGAATTCATGTAATAAGTTTATCCCTGATTGTTAAGCCCAAAAAAAATGTAAAATCGAAAATGATTTCCACCCCAATTGAAAGAAAATAGACGAAGCTTTATATTTGCTCTCCGGACAAAACTCTCTCCTTCCCAAAGATTTTGATTTTGACGAAGGGTTTCGACGTTTCGGCAAAACAAGGGAGCTTCTTTGATCTTACAGAGGGTTCTCGTTTGGTTTCACGAGTAGAAGATGAGTGAAAAACAACGAAACCAGAAATATTTTGATTTTGATAGAGGATATTTTGATTTTGATTTTAGCAGAGGGTTTCCTCCTTTTGGCACAAGAGGGAAGTTTGTTACAGAGGGTTTTCTTGTCTGAAGATGAGTAAGAAACAACCAAACGAGAAAGGTGTTGATTTAGAGGATTTTGATTCTGGCAGAGGTTTTCATTTAGTAGCTTTTCTCACGAGGACAAACAGAAACAAATGAGCTTCACATAAGCTTCATTGGAGACAAGTAAGAAACAACCACACGACATCATGTTGGTTGCTGATGGCAGTTGTGTCCAACAAACAGTAGGATTCAAAGACCCTCTTTTAGTATTGTTAGAATTAGGACACTAACCAACTAACGTATTTTTTTGTAACATAGCACTAAATGGATGAAAATAAATGCGGAATCAATTGCCATTTCTAACCTTTACCAACAAAGACGTTAGAATATTCAAGCAAGAGGAGTTTTCAATTGTCCATGTGAAACATGATGCCTGTAACCTGCCACTTGCGTGGTTCTGTGTTGGCCCATCTCATTGGTCACTGGTATATCAAACACAAATTCAAACCCTAAGTCAGTGTTATCTATACAAATAAAAGAAGTTAACACACTCAAGATTTATATGCCAAATATAACCTAAAAGGTAAAAGAAAACATAAACCAATACAAACTATTATAGTTTTTTTCCTTAATGGTATTGGTGGTATATAATTTTCCCTATTGACATGAAAAGATTTTACTACAGTAATTTCACTTTGACGTAAGTGACAATGGAAGCTATGTTCTCGAGAAACATTACAACTTTACTTCTTAGCCAAAACCAACCTTACATTTTGGTCTTACATTTTCAACCAAAGAAACACAAGATATCCAACTAAAACATAAAAAACAATCCATCAACCATAGACTATCAGAAGAAATGTAAACTTTTTGAATTGAAAGATTCAAATGAGGAAGAACTTGAATAGGTTGAAGAAGAACGCTATGGTTTTTTAGCACCATCAACCAACATCTGAATTAATTATACAAGTTAATTTTATACTTTGGTTTAACAGCAAACCTAATTTCAATTCTACCTACAAATCAAACAAAAAGTACTGTGGAAATATCTATAAAGATGTTATAAAAGCAAGAATTTCGCGATAAACAATATTTTTTGTGCATATAGTATGTATATTAGATTTATTTAATGGCTTAATCAAAACTTTAATAGTTTTACTTGTTTTTGCTCTTGACAAAGCAACATATAATTGTCCATGAGAAAATACACATTCTGGAAGGTATAATCCAACAAAGTCTAAAGTTTGACCTTGTGATTTATTTATTGTCATTGCAAAACATGAACGAATGGGAAATTGAGTTCTTTTGAAGGGAATTGAAGTTTTGTCACTTTCGAGGGGTATAAATGGAATTCTAGGTAAAAATATTCGTTTTCCACGGTATTCTCCAATGGCAATTTCTGCGTCAATTATATTTTTATCAAATCTTCGACAAATAAGTCTTGTGCCATTACATAAACCTTCGGATGGGTTAATATTTCGGAGGAGCATGACTGGAGAATTTTTTTTTAAAATAAGTTCATGTGGTGGAATACCGTTTGGAGTCAATGTATTTAAAAAATCTTCTTGAATACTTTGTTCAGATTTATCAATAGATTCATCAAAACTGTAATATGTAAATATTTCTCCTGGAATTTTTTTGAGTAAAATATTGTTTATTTGATCCACGTATTCATTTTTTGGGGTTAATATAACTCTATTAATCATACTATCTAAATTTTCCACATAATTTTCTATATTTGGGAAAACAATATCAATTAATTTTTTTAAAGATTGAAATTCGTCCACAAATTTTACTGTTATATTAACTGGAAGTGTAATCATTTGACATGAGTGTTCTTTTTCTGTACCATTTCCAATCCGAAGTAAATAATTACAAAATGATGGATCAAATTGAGCTCTCATATTTTGTATTAATGACAAACGAATAAAAGAAGGCCATAAATATGAAAAAACGAGACTTGCTTTCAGTATATCTTCTTTGTTACCTTTTTGAACAATTGGTAAAACCTGTCTAAAATCACCACCCAAAACAATCACTTTCCCACCAAATGGTATATCTATTTCATTTATATCCCTTAACATTCTATCTAAACCTTCTATAGTATAACGATTTACCATTGGTGCTTCGTCCCAAATAATTAATTTAGTTATTCTAAAAAGATCTGCTAATGCAGACTGCTTACTTATTGAACAAACAACATCATCATTTATATCTAAAGGAATTTTAAATCTAGAATGTGCAGTTCTACCACCTGGTAGCAAAGATACGGCAACTCCAGAAGAAGCTGTAGCTATAGCAATTAAATTTTTTGAACGTACAGCTGCTAGTAAAGCTTTATATAAATATGTCTTGCCAGTTCCACCAGGTCCATCGACAAAAAACATACCATTATCATTATTGAAAATTCGATGTAAAATTATATTATAAGCATACATTTGTTCTTTATTTAAAGAAGTCACATCAAAATTGTTACTTTGAATGTTACTATTTTTCAACTCCTCAGAAATCATAGTAGCTAATATTTCGTCTTCTTCTGTATTTATATGGAATGATACCAATTTATAATCATTAATGTTTTTATTCAATGGTTCTAATATAGAATGTATATATCGTAAAGCTTTTACTTCAGCGTTGTGTAATGACATACCTTGATGTACAAAATCTTCGAACATATAATTTTTGAACTTATTCCATAATAACTGTGGATTGTTAGGACTACAAAATGTTAATATGGTAGTAAATAATCTTCGTAATGAAAGAGGCATTTGATAAACAATTGCTTCAGCTAGACATAATTCACAGTTATTATCTCCGCTTAATAAACCATGTGAAAGAGCTGCTTCACGAAAGCTGGACATTAGTATGCCATTTACATTTCGTAATTCTTGAAAAGAAGTCGATCCTTTAATATGGTTTAATAAAAGTCGCAAGTAATATCTTTCCCCTTCAGATGGATTAGCTGTAACTATTCTACCTATTACATTTTTTTGCTTTCGTGGAGTCCAAATTCGTCCATTTGGATTCCACACAAAATGAGAAGGAAAATCTTTATATGTAAGTGATCTAGCTTTTTCATCTGTAATATTAGTAGAAAAATATTCAGTTAACGTGATTTTTTGTACATAATCTCTATTTATAATTGATTGTAAATTATCACTATCTCTATAAGTAATTGATTGATGGTCTTCAAGATGTAATTGTAGTGAAAATACTGATGGAAACATTTCAGATAATATAAAGCCATAAATTCTCCACATTGCTTCTGGAGGTGAAATCCATCTAGCAGTTTGATACTTTGAAATTTCGTCAATGTCATTGTCTTTGTCATTCTCATTTACAGAAAAATTTATTCGATATGTCCTTTATAAACATATTTATATAAATATTTGACATCTTTAACAGTTGAACAAACTTCAACGTTAATATGACAATCATATTTAGATGTTAAATAAGGATTGTAAGGTACAATCCATCTATTATCTAAGAAATGCCCCCTAATTTTAACTTTTTGACCATCATTACGACGTTTATATCGCGGATATGAATCGTTACCAAGAGAAGTTATATTGGTGTATTCTTTAGGATATTTATTTTTACATAATTTATGATTTGACATGCATACATTATTTGGATTTAATATTCCGCATGGACCATGGAACATATGTTTCAGAACAATAGGATATAAATGAGGGTAAAAATTTTTGTCTGGAATTTCACAAGAAACAATGTTATCAACAAAATCAATAGAAGTAATTTTTGAACCATATTTAAAAATTAACAGAAAATGAACATGTGGTAGACCTCTTTTTTGAAATTCAACAACATATATATATGCAGCAACATGACCTAAAATATGTCTTTTAAACAAGTCAATTTTTAATTCTTCTAACTTAGCTCTAAATATTCGTGCAAATAAATCAGGTCTATTTTGTTTCTCATCATTATGCTTTAGTTCTTCTTCTATTTCTGCCCAATTAGGATTGCAGGTCATAGTTAAAAATACATCAGGTTTACCATATCGTTGAACTAATGCCATTGCATCCATATAACCTTTTTTATTATCTCTAGGACCACCTGTAAAGGAAGAGGGCAAAACAATTCTTCTACCAATCTTATACCCCCTATTTTCACCTGTGTCAACACTATCAACAATTCCTTGATAAAGCTCAGATCGTATTTGTTTTTGATTATTACGAAAATAATCTAATCTAGAAGTTTCAATTTTTACATACATATCAACAACATATTGTTGAAATAGTCTACCAGTATGAAGCAAAAAAGATGTACCTGAATCTCGAATTTGTAACTTGTAACAATAATATTCACGACAAGACACATGTAATCGCGAATTTCTTTTCTTCATACCTACAAAGGAAAAAAATAGGCTGAATATAATATAATAAGCAAAATAAAAATAATAGAAAACCAATGGAAAGATAAATAACCTTTAGTTTCATTTTCAATCAATTCATCTGGAGAATTTGTGGTATTGATGTTTAGATGATTTCGACAGTTATATAAACTATCGATATTGCTCAACGATCGAAAAAATTTAGAGTAAGGATTATCGCTTAAAATATTAATTAACATCCCCAAAGTTGATTCACAAAATTTTTCAGAAATATTTAATCGATTAGATAATTCATTTTTAGTATCATAAAAATATAACTGTAAATAAGTTGGATTATTATCGGATGGTAACAATTGGTTTATATAATGATAAACTTGGCCTTGAATTCTAAATGTATAAATGCCTTTATTTCTCTTACACAAGTCTTTGTCATACTTTACACTAAAAGAGGTGAATGCAAAATGATTGTTATAACTTCTTGCAATATTTTTAAAATTTAATGATTCAACAGAATTTGAAGTAAACAAATCATATAATTTATTAGGTACATTATCTATGTGTAATTTAATCTTGCCATCTAAACAACAAAATCCTTTACTTTCTCCATGAAACTTTTTTGCACCACAATGTAAACAAAATGTAGGCTGTAATAACAAATAACATTCAGTAGGAATATTTTGCGTAGTTAAATTTGGAGTTTGTAGATTTTTTTGTACACCCTCATTATCAGATGTAAATCTATCTTCCATATACTGATCATTGACATTTTCTTTAGAAATTGTAGTGGTGGAAGATATACCATCACTACAATCAGTGGCTGCAATAAAAGATATTTGAAATAAAATTAATAAATAAAAATATTGTTATTTTCTAGAGCATAAAACCACTTTCTTAAATATCATCTCCATGCAAGTAAAATAGCAAAAAATATTTATTATATATATCGTAAAATAAAAAAATTCTGAAAATGGCATGCCTATTTCAATACTCTTAGAACTAAATTATTAAATCATATATATGAACAAAATGGAATCAAATTCAATAGAAGAGAAAAGGGAAAATCACATGCTTATTTCAATAGTCTTACAACTAAATGACTAAATTATATACATGAATAAAATGGCATGGAACATAAATATAAAATAAACTTTTTGAATAAATCCTTATTTCTGTATAAATAATACCTTCACCTTGAAGGTATTTTGAATGCGCTAATTGCTGTTTTGCTTGAGCATACAATTCTCGACGGCGAGAATTTTGACTGTCTTTTAGTTGGGGATAAATTTCTCGTCGTTTTCTTCGTAATTCACTACGACCATCAATGCCATCCATAAGATAAACAACTGAATATAATAAAATATAGCTTTAATAATGGATAAAACAAATTCCTCCAATTCTAACAAAATTAACCATTCGGTTTCGATTAGACATAACATGAAAACGCAAAGCATAATCTAAATTTACAATTAAACAATAAAATATATAACCATAAAGGAATCGATTGAAAAAACTAACCTGCAATAGATTAAAGTCGATAGTTCAAATTTGTGAGCAAGGCAGGGTTAAATTCAGTCGGTTGAAAGTAAAATCACCAAAGCAGGATTAAATGCAATCGGTCTTCAGACTAAAAGTTTGTAACTTATCGGTGGTATTTGGGATTTTAGGGTTTATTTTTTTTTTTTTATAAGTGGTATTTGGGATTTTAGGGTTTATATTTTGAGACCCAATTGAATCGATGGAATTCCCCTTAAAGAACCCAAATAAGAAACAATTTAATAACCCAAATAAGAAACTATTTGTAGAAGAATCATAGACAACTCCACTAAAATCAAATTTCTGTGCACACAAAGTTTTCGAAATCGAAAGTAGAATCTCGTCTTCAAAATCTGTAGTTATATCTTCAAACAGAAATCTTTTTCAGCCAAGCTTTGAAGATATTGCCGATTTCCACCGTCAAAGGAGGCGATAAAATTTTTAATTTACGGAGAAGAAATTTCGAGGGAAGAAGAAACGATAGGAACGCGTCGAGAAAAGAAGAAATGGGAAATTAGAAGAAGACACGGCGTTGAGGCGTTTTATATTGTAAGCGATTAGCGAAAAACACGCAAGTACGAAACGACGTTGTATTGACGACGATGACGTGGCAAACTCCCTCTTTTAATATAGTTAGGATAATAGAAACCATGTCAAATTGGCTATTTACCAAGTTTATATATATATAACTCTCCTCAATTTTTCAAATAAGTAATATTTGGTTCTCCATTGTGATGTTATTGATATTTGAGTAGGGCATTCAATTGACCGTGGACTGAAATACATGAAAGTAGTGGAATTAGACTCGAATTGAACAGAACGGACTAGCTATAAAAATCCAACTTTAGATACTTTTGAGCTAAGAAGCGAAGTATTTAATTTGGTTCTTAACTACTATTTACTTTTCCTTCCACATTTTGTTTTCCCTTTTACTTAGACCCTGTTTGATAGTATTTCTTTTCTATGGAATTAGGAATTGGTTTTCCATTTTCCACACTATTACTTGTTTGACAGACAAAATTTTCTTGGTAAATGGTTTTCCACCCAACCCTCCTTTTGGTCATTTTTCTTGATTTTGTAAGAAAACCTTTTTACACCACTTAGGTGGGAAAAGCTTTTTCTAGACAACTTTTTTCATTTTTTTTTTTAATTTTTTTAAAATTTTTTGCAATGGAAACAAATTATATTCCTTTAATGGACAATTTTCATTTAAAACAAAGTCAAACGAACACCAAAAGAATTATACTAATCAACTACAATTAATTGACAATACTCAGAAAAACAATGCTAGACAATTCAATTTCTTGGAATTCATATATATATATATATATACTAGTTGCAAGCAACGTGCAATGCGCGTTTGCTTAGTTTATATTTAATAGTTTTGTTTAAGAATTAATTTGTTATTAATAAAGATGTAATTTTTTTGGTTAATTAAATAATTAATGATGTAATGTTCATGTAATTGATAAATAATTAAATAAAGTGCTTCTCTCTGTCATCTCCAACCCAAAATCACAAACAGAAAACTCAAGGTATGTTAAGGGGTAAGAAGATGAGTTTACTTAGGCTCCGTTTGATTCTCATTAATGTAGAACGAGAATGAAAAATATAGTCGTTATTGGACCCCACACAAGAGATAGAAATTCAAAATTGATAGATTGATGTGATGAATAACGATCATATTTTTCATTTTTATGGGTTTTTAATGAGAAACAAATAGATGCTTAAACTTTTTGCATGACTTAAGTCTTTACTCTTTTTTAAGTAATAATGCAATTCTTTTTATCGTTAAAGTATGATATGTATTACGATAATATATGTATATCATGTGTTAGACTTAATATTGATAAGTGACAGGTAAATTTTCGAGGACGAAAATATTTTAAGGTGGTGAGAATGTAATACCCCAAAAATTTTCATAAAATATAATTCAATTTTTATATATTATATTTTAATATTTTGAAAGTTAGGGACTAAATGATACATTTATCACATTATATTTTATTTGTGTCAAATATTTAGATATTGATAGAGTTATCGTAAATATATGAATATTGGTCTCGTTGGATAAATCATAATTAGGTACATAAATCAGATTCGAGAAAAAGTCGATCCGGATAAGTTAGCTCCAAGATATTTTAGTTTGAAGGAATTATCAAAAGCTAATTTATTATTATTATTATTTAATTATAATTTTGAAAGTAAGAGGGGGTGAAAAAAGATATTCCGTTAAAACAAGAAATTCCGTTAGTTTTTCCGTTAAATCAAGAAATTCCGTTAGTTTTTTCGTTAAACCAACAAATTCCGTTAAATAGCCACTTTTTATATATACTAGGTTTAAGCAACGTGCAATGCACGTTTGCTTAGTTATATATAATTTTTTTGGTTCATTAAATAATTAATGATGTAATGTTTATGTAATTAATAAATAATTACACATTGTGATATATTAATTTTAATTTGAATAGTGTTAAATTCTAAATTAAAATGTTTAAGTTTGTGTTTCGTACTATTATATTATATTAAATTTTGTATTTAATCATGAACTTTTTATACATAATAAAATAATAGATAATATTATAATACAAAACTAAATAAATAAATATTTTTTCTTCATTGAGTTCAATGTACCTTACCAAATAAACTATTAGCATTTTTAAATTAATAATATTCACATCCATTTTGTTTTTTTAGTTTCATTTTTTCTTAGTGACTAAAATGTAGTAGTACAAAGTTTTTTGCATTTTCCATTCATTTATTAATAATGTTCTGAAAGGCGTAATGCATTGCGAGACGTCGATAGTGAGAATCAAGAATCACAAGTTTAGGCATGTCAATACGAAAAATAAGCGTCATAATACGTTTCGTATTTTTAATATTATTTTAATTATTTTTAAGACATTAAATATATTTTTATTTTAAAAAATAATTTTTTTCTATATTATAAAAAAATAGATTTTTTACTATATCATAAAATCATCTAATATTTAAAAATAATATTTACTAAACATTTAATATAATACTATAATATTGCTAAATAGTGTTAGGAGAATTTTAATTTTTTTTATTAATTAAGGAACTAAACATGAGCATTAATCATATGATTTATACGAAAAGTTTGCGGATTTGATAATTCCGATATCTAAAAATGGAGATGAAGGATTTTGATTCACAATCGAGAATGATTTCGACGTGAAATTTGTGAGAATTCAATTGGGGTCGAACCGAATGCAATAAATACATAAAAATAATTTAAAGTAAATCTATCTTTACTAATTAGATTCATTATATATCCTACAATTAGTCCCAACACTAAAAATTAAAAATAAATATGTTAAAATAGTTTACTTTGTTAAATTAAAATATTCTAAACTTATAGAAAATAATATCTAACATTAATATATTAATAATCAAGTGCAATTTAAATTAAATTTGAAAATTAAATAAATGAAAGAATGAAAGTGAATATTACAATTTAATTAGTTGTAATTCAAAATCAAATTAGTCAATTAGACATACATTTGTAAATGATTTTGATGAGCATTTTAACATTTTTTTTTTGTCACTATCCCACATTGGAAATTTATAAAACTATTGGAGTTAAGAACATATATAAAATGCACAATCCCACATTAGAAGTTTATGAAACCTTTGGAGAGAAGTGTATCTATAAAATGAGCATGACATCCAATACTTCTACATGGGCTTTAGAATTGTAAATTTTGAAGCCCAATTATGGAGTTAAAATATTTTTAAATTAAAAAAAATTCCGTTAGTTTTTCCGTTAAATCAAGAAATTCCGTTAGTTTTTCCGTTAAAACAACAAAATTCCGTTAGAAGCCACTTTTATATATAAAAGAGATATATATATATATAATATATATATATATATAAATATATATATATATATATATATATATATATATATATAGAAAGATATTACATTTACATTAGAATTAAATAAAGGGGAAAATTTTATGTAATGGATTCTATTTACTTCAATGTGACTCCTCACCATACTTAGAGCATTAAGCCATGTTTGGTGTAGATTAAAATCTACTAAAAATTAAAAATCAAAGTGAATAATTAATTTAATCACAAATTTTATCGAACCCACAATTTTAATCTGCACCAAACATGGGCTAAATAAGGTCCAAGAATGATGATCATGAAACAAAAGTGATGCACTTTCATACAACTCGACTTACGCTAGAAGTAACAATATGTTAAAAAGTGCTCAAAATTTCCATAGAATCGAAAGCTGATGTTCTTTTACAGATGGAGAGAAGTATCAATATCAGAGTCGAACGAAGAACAAGTCGAGGGCGTGTCAACGAGCCACGAAATGGCGCCACGTGGAACCTCGACCCCCCGGAAACTCGATGACTTGATCTGTACCGTATCCGGAAAAAGGGAGAGAGAAAGTTGGCAATCCGGCTTGTGACCAAACATCAAAAGTTCTGAGCTAAAACACGATATATTTACTGGCTCGTAATTCAAGATGGGAGAACCATAACGACTTTCGGATTCAGACAGTATTCTTAAGAGCGCTTTCTCCTGTCGCATTTCCTTCATTTTTTCCAATCGTCTGAACCTCTCTTGCAACAAGGCAATGGAGGAAAGAGTGCTATGATCAGTTTCCTTAACCATTTGTTCGGAGAAATTAAGAAACTTATGTCTCTATATGGATTTTTACCAGCATGGCTATATATAGAGCGTCAGCAAGGTTAGAATAGTCTTTTCGCTATCGTTTATTACAAATAAAGGAGTGAGATAGAGAAGGGAGAATCGGCAAGAATAGCATAAAATCCAAGAGGAAAGGGTTAAGTAGCCAATCTAAGAAAGTACTTTGTTTTGGTGTATGGCCAAAGTGGAGCTAAAGAAGAAAAGGGTACGAGAAAAAGTCCAAAATGAGATTAAAACTAGCACATGGAAGGGTGCGTTTGGAGGAATAATAGGTCGGGTCGATGCTCTGTCAAAATGCCTCTTTGCACATCAACTTTAAACCCTTTTCCCCCAACTCATCAAGAATTTTTCCCGTTTTTTAAAATTCGTTTTTCTCAAACTCATTTCAACCACATATTTCATGAAACTAGAGCTTTTATCAATTAAATATTTCATTAACTTTCATAAAAATCTACTAAATCCTTGTTTGGTTATGCTGAAATATTAGATTAATAGAGAATGTGTAGTTGAAAAGGAAGAAAAAGTTATTGATATGATAGAAAATATTATTTTATTGAAAAATGTGTAGTTAAAAATGAGTAGAAAAATAAAAATAAAAATTTTAATGTGACCAAACAAGGGCTAAATCAAAGATTTCATGGGACCCAAAATTTTCGACCATACATTCAATCTATATACTAAAAATTTCATTTTTATCCCAATCAAACCCGGGCTTATTTTATTTTTTTTTCTATCAACTTGTACTTTTTTTCTTTAGTTGTTTCGACCTTGGAAGCTTGTGTTTGGAGGGTAGAGAAAAGAAAAAGGACAAGCATTAGAAGTGGAAATAATCTAAGGAGGCTATGATTCTTTGATTGAAACTTTAATAAGACTATGATAGTAAAAATTAAAAAAGAAAATCTAAAACATTCCCTCTTTATCACCTTGATAAATGCAAAAACAACAAACATTCTTTCTTTCTTTCTCTCTCTCTTTCAATTTCTCGTTTTGTCTTGGTCCCATTGGAAGAGAATGGCATGCATGAGAGAAAGCTGCATATGATAGGATGCTTTTGAATATTTTAATGGGGGCAGAAAGGAGTCACCCCACCCCACAACCACCCCCACTCCATTATTGACTAGTATTATTTTAGAATGTCCAACTTTGGAAAGTGTAAAGAGAGAATAAGAGTGGACAAGGCGTGCATCAATTGATAAACACACAAATACATACAAAAAGTGTGTATATACTTGCATTGGATGGAAGTAAATTAGGCGTATCCTAAGGGGGTTTTGTCACCATTCTGGTGTTAACATGTTTCTAGTTTGTTGCACCATAGACACCATTCATGTCTATAGTTATTTAGATGTTTTAATTAAGAACCGCCCTACTTGTACCGGCGGTGGGGGACAAACACCCTGACCGGCCCCCTCACAATAGGGGGTCCACATTTTTTTTGAAATTTTTTATTCGTATAGGATCAGCATCATGTTTTTCATTACCAGTGAATCAGTTTATATATACAGGAAGGAGCTTTTAATAAGCCCTTAAATCAAGGATAAATTTTGATATTATTGATACTAAATAGAATACATATCAAAGATAAATATGGAATGTAAATATTTGTAATTGGTAATGGTTGATTTCGTCTAATACACCCCCCTCGAGTTGGAGCATGGAGATTACGAATGCCCAACTTACTAACCAAGGAAGTGAAACTGGTTATTGCCTATAGCTTTGGTGAAGATGTCAACCAGTTGTAGATCAGAAGGAACTTGTGACATAGTGATGGTGCCAGATTTAATGCAATCGCGAATGAAGTAACAGTCGATCTCGATATGTTTCACACGTTCATGATGAACTGGGTTAGAAGGAATATGTATGGCAGCACGATTGTCACAATCATGAAGCAAAGTACAAAGCCAAATGAGTTCACAAGCAGTAGTGGCCATGGAGCGATATTGAGCTTCAGTTGAAGAGCGAGATACAATAGTTTGCTTCTTGGTTTTCCAAGAAACGGGAGAACGGCCAAGAAAAATAAGATAACTAGTAATCGAACGACGAGTGAGAGGACAACCAGCCCAGTCCGAAGCACAATAGTTATGAAGATGAAAATTAGATTTGGAGTAAAGAAAAAGACCTTGACCAAGAGCAAATTTGAGGTAACACAAGACTCGAATGGTTGCCACCCAATGCCCATGTCTTGGTTGATTCATGAATTGAGAAAGAATGTGGACTGAATAGCAAAGCTGCTCTGGTCTGGTGATGGTTAAATAAATGAGTCTCCCAACTAGACGACGATAAGTAGATGGATTATCAAGAATAGCGTTATCATCTAATGATCTAATGCTAATTTGTTATTCTGCTCCATAGAAAATAACATAGTTGGTACCAAGCAATCATGCCTCGTGTAGTATATCCATGTATATTTACATTGAGATAAGACTGCTATTAGGAGATCGAGCCACCTTTAATCCGAGGAAATATTTGAGAGGACCGAGATCTTTAATGTGAAATCGGGTGTCCGAATATTCTTTAAGAGGAGTCGTGTGTGTATTGTTGTTGCTAGCAATAATAACTCCATCCACATACAAATTGTGACCTATAATGTTTTTGATGATGTGTGACCTAAAAATAATTTGTAACCAATAATTTGATAATTTGTGATCTAAAAATAATTTGTAACCAATCAATTTGATATTTTGTGATTGTGACGTCGATAATTGTGATCAATACATAACTCTGACTATAAATTATATAATATTATTACCATAATAAATTTAATTAATTAATTAATTTTTATTAATTATTTAATAAATAAAATTTAAAGTAATATCTTATTTTTGAAAAAGTAAACCTTATTTCTTAAATTTGAAATACGTCATACTTAATGTCTTAGTAATTAAATTTTCCCAATAAAAAAACCAACAAATATGTAAAAAACTCTGACCAAGTCCTAGCAAACAAGGCCGGCCCTAAGCCAAAGCCATCTAGGAAATGGCTTAGACCTCACATCTAATGGGCCCCTCTAATTGAAAACCATGGTAAAAGCCCAATTAAATTATTATAATTTCTAAAAGATTGATTAATTAAAATTTTATTTGACAACAATTTTTTTGATCGATTCTAACTTAGTTCAATCTTTATCCAAAATAACTTTTTTCTTGAGTTTAATACACACGATTAATTACAAGCTATTAAATGAGTCCAATATTATTATGGTAATATGATTTAATTTGGAAAGTAATACTATTACTCTAATGAGTTATAACTTGAATTTGATTTATTCAAAATAAATTTTTCACAAGTCCACAATGTCCATAATTTGATTTATCGAAAATAATTTGAATTTGCTACTTTATCTTTTGAATTGTACCAAGTCTTTGTTTAGAATGTAAATATATTATTTATTTATATAGTAAAGTATTTTTACACTTGTAAATTTTTGTTTTTATATTTAAGGGTCTCACAATAATAAGTCACCTATAACTTCAAAATTTTCAAGGCCAGCCTTGCTAGCAAACACCCTTTGAAGAGGAAATATATATATATATATAGAGCTCATTAGTTATTTTCTCTCTAAAAACCCTTCTCCATGACAAGCATTCCGAGGTGTGAGAGTACTCATTAGCAGGACGTTTAGCAGATATACTCGCATTACAAAACAACTCATTGAACATTGCATCGACCACAAACTTACAAGTACGTTCACGACATTTATGCATAGAGGTCACATGAACGGAATTCACACGCTAGAAGTTTATCGAACTAATCAAATTATAAAATAAATTCATTAAAAAACATTCACCGCCACATTGGCAACCACACTACATAGATCACAAGATACTATTACAGGTCATATATACTTGAAATCGAGTTATTAGTAGCCACCCAACAAAGTTCACAAGATACTGATATGGTCGCATGAAATTTTTCTAACAAGCATAATCATAAGTTACATAATAACGGGAAAGAAAAGTTTCATGCCACATAATACAATAAGTCCATGTTTGGTATTCAAGTCAAAATCAACAATTAATTTTAACATATGTTTGACACCCATTTAGGAAGAAAAATTGGTTTTTGAATAGCGATTTATGGAAGAATGTGTGGTTCAAAAATAAGGAGAATTTTTGAGTTTGTGTGTAATATTATTTTATTGATAGAATGTGTGGTTGAAATGAAGAAAGAGAAAAAAATAAAAATGGAAAAAAAATGGGTGTCAAACATAGGCTTAATCGCATATTTCATAAGATCTACAACTTTCAACCACATATTTTATCAACTTTAATCAAAATCTATTAAAAATATAATTTTAATCTCCACCAAACAGGGTCTAAAGGTCATAATATTACTGAAGAGGAGTCGCATTCATACTACAAAATTATAGTCATTGAGGTTTATGGTGGATGGGTTCATTGTCTTCAAAGAGTGTTTTTATTTTTTGGATTGGATTATGTTTCAAGCCCAAGGATTTATCAATCTTGGACTTAACCATGTTGGTTCCTTGGTAGGCCTGACATTTTAAACACTAGTAATAATATTAGCCTTTTCAATTATGTTGCAAAAATAGCTAAAAAAGGAAATATTTTGAACATATTAAAAAAACATTATTTTATATATACAAGTTTGGGTTTGAAATTCAATTTTATTGCAGAGTTATGCTACGGGTACATAACTCGTAATATAAAGGTGTACATAGTCCCCCCCCCCCCCCTCCCTATTGGAGGGGGCGCCTGGGCCCGCAGGTGCCCCTCTAATAGGGAGGCACCATTTGTACATTATATGAATGGTTATGTTACGTGTTATGTACCCGTAGCATAATTCTTGCATCAAAATCCGTAGAGCATCTAGCCTTCAGTGTCGACCTAAATTTACCAAAAAGTTACTCAAAACAAGCTAGAGTAGGACCTCGTCTACAGTAAATAAAAATGATTCCTTTTGTATTCATTCACTTCTCAAGCCCATTAATTGGGTTTAATCATTATTTGCTTGGTGATCGAGACACTTAGTTAATTCGGTATTTCTGATATTCAGTTCGGTCCATTTCAGGCATTTCGTAGAATCAATTTCAGGTATTTCGTTGTTTCCAACTTGTTCGAGGAAAAATTAGTAAATTTTTTAATTTGAGAATTTTATTACGTGCGATTGTTCTTTAGCGAAGTATGTTGGATCAATACATATGAAGAGACATTTGAAGTTGACAGTCTTGAAGTGCAATTTATCGAGTAAAAAAAGGGGGTCCAATTGATGTACCGCATTATTTGAAGAAAATAGATAGTTGTTTTTCAAATGCTTATACTGTTAATAATTTTTTTTTTAACCATGTTGATTATGGTTGCATTTGTAGAAGGAAGTTTATCCAAATTAAAGTTGATTAAAACTTATCTGTATTGATTATGTCATGGGAATATTGAAACGATTGACGATTTTATCAATTAAGAAAGAAATTGTTGAATAACCGCAGTGCAAATGGTATTTAGTAATCGTTTAGAACATTTTATTTTTTATTATTGATTAATATAAATATTTGAATATTTTATTTTATTTGACGTTTTATTATTTAGTTTTAGGTTTAACAAATTTATTTTCGTAAAACTCTTATTAATGAAAAAAACTAAATCAAAACTAGTTTAAAGTCTAATTTCTAAAGAAATGATGCTATGCGTACATGGGACCCAAAATTTTTCCCAACTTGTACTGGGGGACATATGTCCCCGACAGTGTACAGGGCCAAAACGTAAAGGGGGACCCACGCTAATTTTTTAAAAAAATACATGCGGGCCCCCTTTGTGAGGGGCATGTACAACCCATGTGAATAATGCTTCTTGAGTTTATGGCTTTGAAAACCTAGGTCCTAGGTATATTAAAAGCTGATTGACAAAATTGAATGCTCCCAGAGTGTATCAAACCACATTGATATCTGATTTTTAGTAAAATTTAGCCCGTCTGGGCTCCGTTATTGTAGATTATAATGGCGGAATAATAATTTTTTGGAGAATGTGGTTAAAAAAGAAGGAGATTTTTTAAAATTTACGTGTAATATTATTTTATTGGAGAATGTGTAATTGATAAGAAGAAATAAAAAAAAATGAATTTTAATTTAATATGAGCTAAAAAAGGGCTTAATAAAATTTGTTGAGTTTCATTAAGCCCCAGTTTGACATCCTTAAAATTTTTTAAAAAAATTTGTTTTGAATAACGCTTTTAGGATAATGTGTAGTTAAAACATAGGAAAATGTTTTAGATTTTCGTATAAAATATTTTATTACGTGAATTTATTGTTGAAAGTGAATATAAAAAAATAAATTAAAGTAAAGTAAAGGGGGTCAAAAAGGCGTGTTTAAAAATAAATTTGAATGAAAATTATTTTAAAAAATAATGATCAAACGTGGAATAAATTTTAAGCAGAAATTATTTTAATTTTATGATTTTTGGTCATGTGCCGAATTTCACGAATTGACTATTGTAAATTCATCTACAGTCGTACGGAGATTTAGAATTGGTCTGCTCACTTCATGTTTTGTTCGAAAAGTCGGTCAATTTTGATCTGCAGATGTGGGCGGCCGTCTAAAAAATTTGTTAATTATTTTTTTTATATGCGAATATGATTAATATTAATTATTTGACTTTGATTTAGATTAAAATCAGATTCTGATCAACCCAAACAGACCCTTAGAAATAAAAACTACCCTTATCATATTAGCAAACTAAGATAAATTATCTCGACCGAAGAAGGTGGGGACGGTGGGGTCCTCGGCCCCACTTAAATTTTTCATAGTTAAATTAGAACCCCGACGAATTACTCTCATTATAAAAGATGAACTTAACTTGAGTAAAGGACCAGAATTTCTCCTACTTGATTAAAAGTAAAATAAAGTAGATCGTTAAAATATTTGCTTATTAGTTTAATAATGGATTAATATTGATGGATAAAAAAAAGTTAAAACAAACAGGGTTAATGATTGAGGCATTTTCCAGGGATTGAAGTGGCAGTTCTTGATTGGCAATGTTTTCTTTAGTTTTTATTTATACGCCAATGAGAAAATGCCGAGTGTATGCGCGTATTTTTTTCCTGTCAATTACCCTATTGGTATAGGAAGATTTTGGCAAGTTTGGACTAGTAACTTTCCATCACCACCTTTTGACCTTTATTCCGTTCATAGTGGAAAAAAATATCCTTCCACAAAATGATAATTAATGGTGATTTTTGCAAATGGAACCCACATAGGAATTAGGATAGCTACTATCTACAACTTTGGTTAGGTGAGATTTGAATGTTGATGTGGAGTTTGATTTTTTTTATTTTTATTTTTTGTCATTATCGAATCAAAAACTATCGAGTCCAGAGACTGATATAGCCACCCACACACGCAAAAGGCCCTTTTTTTTTTTTTTTACAACAGTTTTTCATGTGTAAAATTTTTTTTTTTTTCGCGTACTAGCCCGATTTGAAATTTTGTTGCCCGATCTTGGATTCAATTCTGGATCTATCCCTGCTCAAGTGTATTTTGACATCATTTTTCTGTACACGTAGTAGGGCTGGTGTAAAGCCCGAGTGAGATAAAATAATGTTATTTGTATATTGCAGTTCACATATTGATGTACCAACTAGCCTTTTTTTTCCTTCCCTATCTTTTGCTCTTTCTTCCTTTTCCATGTCTTCATTCTCTGCATTAATCTGTAAATCATGATGTACAAATAAAGATTACGACATTGACTGTTGAATCCACTTTTACACTACTCCTCCATCAACCTTATCTCAACTAATACCTGTCAAATTAACATAATAAAGTTGGGTTCACTTTACAAATTCCAGAGTGGTGAGTTGCATAAAAGTAATTGAGGGTTCACTCATTTTACTTTACTCTAATTTCTGCGTTTACTTCCTAATGGAGTTGAGACTTTGCCCTGTTTGGTTTAAAAATTAAATATTTAGTAAATTTTGATAAAAATTATTAATTGTCTTTGGAGAATTATCATTGGCCAATGGCTGTTGGATTTGACGTCAAAACCTGAAAATGACAAAGGAAAGGGAATTGTATAGTTCTGACCGTGAGATTCTGACATAAGCGGTTGTTGCTTCGTTATCCTTTATAAAAATAAGGGATAATTGCAGCAGAGGTCCAAACCTTTCAAATAGTTGCAAATTTTTCCCTGACCTTTCAAATTTTTTTTTTCTTTTCTCTAATTTCGTTTTAACTTATTTTAATGTAGTAAATTGAAAGTTACCATTATGCCCTTTACAAAATATATGAAAAAATGTGATCAAACTCAATTTCTTGATCAACTAACAAATATGTTGATGGAGTCCGTCCATTGGGATTTCAGTCGCAACGTTTCGAAAGGTTAGGGGCGACGATTGCAACGAATGAAAAGGTCAGGGGAAAGTCTATTTGAAAGGTTTAGGGCCTTTGGTACAATTATCCCTAAAAATAAATGTTGTACAAAATTTATTTTACATTTTTATTATATTTATAGTGCAAATTAAATAATGGAAAGTAACATATGTTGAAATTTATGTTGCTTCTTGGAACGTGGCGGATTTCAATAAAAACCCCATTCTTTCATTTTATTACACATACAGCCAACGGAGTCACCGTCACCCGTTGTTGAAAGGGGACTGACCAATTAAAAAGTCCATTCAACATTAGGTCTATAATAATTCACAAATGTTTTCCCTCACCAACTCGATTATAATCTCTTATTTTCTTGCACTCCTATTGGTTGATGGATTGTTGATGATATTGTTTTAGAATTCAGTGTGGACTATTATGTCAAACAAGGCCTCTTTTTGAGTTTTGATTGCTTCATCGTTATGTCATTTGTGCGTCTAATAAATTTATGACTTGTTACTGAATTATAAGTAGCAGTTACTTTCTACTTAAGTAACAGAAGGTTCGTATTGGTCCAGCAAGATCGTGTAGTATATTGGTTTAAACTTCACAAAATATCTTTGCATTGAATTTTCTAAATTGTGACGGCATCTCGCTTTAAGCTATGTACTTGATCTTGTTTACTAGAGACCTTAAATAACTAATTTTCATGTCATGAGTTTTGCATGGAATTTATTTCATGTCCTCGTAGTTTGTTGGTTAGTAAACAAGTCGCGTGTTTAAAACTTCTTCTCGATGTTTTACACTAAGCGCCTGTCTGGGAGCGCTGTTTATGCCAAAAGAATTGATTTTTCAACTGTTGGAGAGGGAATATAGCAGCCATTGTTGACTTGGGCTCTCACATGTGGGACCCATCTGTTGAAAAAAAGGTCAATTTTTTGGTTAAAATCTGATTAATAGCTATCCCAGACAGCCCATAAGAAAGATTGGCTTCGTAAACTGCTAACCTAAGTACGACACAGAGCCACCTACAACGTGAAGATTTGTATGAATCGATCTTATTCCGTTCCAATTCATTCTTGACACCTTCCAAGAAAAATATCGAATTGGATCCCAAATTGATTGGTTGGTGTGAGCTTATCTATGCAGTCATGCATACTTCATATATGAATTCCTTTTCAGAAAGATCCCGAATTTTGTACTTTTGTTGGGCCTCCGAGATCCCTTTCAATGATCTATATTGCGTTGAAGGGATATTTATTTAGTCCAGTTTGGTAAAAAATTAAAATCAAGATTTTAATCTAAATTAAAGTAAACAATTAATTGTAACCATATATTTTATGGGATCCACAACTTTTCAATCACACATTTCATCGATTTTTATCAAAATCTACTAAAATTCTGAATTTAATCTTCACGAAACAAGAAACTAATTTGATCAATTGCGCAAAGTCAGCGTAAACTTGGTTTTTTTTTTTTTTGGTCTCAAATTATAGACTACTTTTCTTGTTGAAAGAATAGTTAATTCTTCAATTTTATAATATGCCCATTTATAATGTATCTAGTTGTCAACAAATATGAAGAATATATTATATTTTTAATTATATGTTTTTAATACTTGTTGAAATAGAAATAAATTTATCTTTATTGGACTACAGTAAAAACCCTATAAAATAATAATGTTGTGATCGAGAAAAAATATTATTATAGAGGAGTTATTAATTTACCGATAAATGAATGCTTATTATAGAGTATTTTATATTTTTATAACTCGTATTTTATTTAACCATAACAATGTAGAAAATAAAAATAAATATATTGAATGTGGTGGAATTGAAAATTTAATTGGAAGCACACTAAGAGACATATACATACATTTATTAAAGATGAAACATTAATGTACACGAAATCTCTTATCGACAGAGATATTATTCAAGAGGTACTCAATCCACCTATCAACGTTGATCACGATTTAGATGATAGTTGTGGTTTATCAATTGTTTATTCAAAATAGGCATTTCAAGCCGTCGTAAAATTAAATAATTAGTTTGTACAATAAATTTTATATATTCATTGAGTTTTAAATGATCTCAAAAAAATTATTATCTTATGCATTTATCGCTGTTACTAGTTTAGTACATTGATTTAAGTCGGAAATAAAAAAAATTGATTATTTAAATGAAAATTTTAATTTATCGAACATTCGTTTATCGAAGTTTTATCGCGTGATGAAGTATGATTTTCTAAAAATGACTGGGCACCCTTTCTTGGCATAAAACTTGCAACCAGTATTCGCCGAGTCCACTTCTTCATTCTTTGACGGTACTAACTACAACGGTATCCGTAAAAGTCTACACATTTATCCAGGGGCACTTGCGTAGTAACGCCATAAATGAAGGGCATTAGTTGTTCCTTTCTCAGCTACTCGCCTACAACTACATAAAAATCAGACATTATTGTACTCGGATTCTTCATTTTCAGCACAAGACAAAGTGTTCCTCTCTCTCTCAAAATTGGAAACAAAAGGATCAATCTTTCCCACGGTATGTAAAGCAAAACTTACCTCTAATTTTTCGCTTACTTAATTCTATCCTTGTTTTAATGAATTAATGGGGTGTCTTTAGTTGATCGTTCAAAATTTGTTATAGATCTGTATTGTTATGAGGTTATGATTTAATTTCATTTATGATGTGGGTTGATGGGTTTTTGACAAAATCTTGAAGGAGTGGGTTTTCTTTTTAATTAGCTTCATTTGTGATGTGGGTTGATGGGTGGATGCTGAAATCTTGAGAGAGTGGTGGTTGTTTTATTCTTCTTGGGAGTTTTGCTTTCTTGATTTTCATTAAGTTCTGTTATTTGTTCAAGAGTTTAACTACAAATCTTTACATGTAAGAAGGTGTTGGAACTTGGAAGGATTTTGTATTTGTTCAAGTTTTTGTTGATATATTCTAAGTGAATGTGTGAGAAGGTGTTGGAAGGAGCTCAGTATCTTTACATGAATTGTACTTCAATTCAGGAGTACTCACGATGAACGGGCGACAAGCATAGGCTAAAAGTTAGGATCCCCTCGTGATGTCGAGGGAGTTACAAGTGCATTTTGTTTCTTTGTTGATAAACTCCGACGAACTTTATGCTCTCATACTCGGCAGCTAACAGAACCTTGTGCTTTCCTCAGTTTATTTGCCATGTTTGGTCTCCTTGTTCCAGATATAGATCGAACAAGGAGTTATGTTATCTTTGAACTCCTGTAAAATTTTCCATTTTTCTCATTAAGAAGCTTCTCAGCCGACTACTATTTGTGCGATTATAGTCACCACGTGATTCTTTTAGCGAGGATTCATGATTACATTCATAATCAGATGTTGTCAAGCCTTCGAAACTATGTACTTAACCTGATGTGTGATCTCTGTTGTTCAAGTGCACTTATTGTTTGTTCTCTTTAATGGCAGATTTCTAACATAAAGGTCGAACTTTCAGAGGCTAAGTTGCTAATTTGGCCAAGGAAATATCTCCCTGCTAAAATAGATGTGGCTTCTGTACATGTATTGAGACAGGTTGAGCTTTCCTTTACTAAGTCAGTGGCAATAGAAATTGACCAAATCAACTTTTTGAAGCTGGTACTACTATTCTGTTGTATGTGCTAAATCGAAATTATTGGCAACTATTTCTTGAAATGCAAGCATCCCAAGAACCTAAAACATCGTCCAGTGTCCACAGTTTGTACCATCAATCTATGCCGCAGATTGAGCCTTATTGCTTTTCTCCTTTGCAAGTTCTGAACAGCAATTCAAGTGGTAATAGAAGTCAAGGGGCTGAAGTTTCTTTTCAAACTTGCACTGAACACATCTTCACCTTGGAATCAACACCAGCACCCGATGACGTTGTCTATAATTCACCTTCTGCAGTAAGTGTCTCTTCTAACAGGAGCCCATTTTCTCCTCAATGTTCTCTATCGTATGTGTCTGATGTCCATCATTCATCTGATAATACTTATGGTTCACCATTAAGTGGGTATTCTGGGGTTGATGATGACGACAAATTGATGCATGCATTCATGGAACTGAGGAATGAATTGTTGGGGCCTCAATCTGATGTTGATGACAGTTGCTCCTTTTACGGTGTAGCCCCACAAACTTCTTCCTCGAGTAGGTTCGAACGAATCTTGGAAATGGCCCCCAACATGGACCTGAAGCAGGTGCTCATTGCATGCGGTGAAGCAGTATCAGAAGGCGACGTGTCAAGTGCAGAAGCTCTGATCGACATATTAGAAAGAAGGGTGTCAGTATCTGGTGAGCCTATAGAAAGGCTGAGTGCATATATGTTGGAAGGGCTCAGGGCAAGATTGTTGTCCTCAGGAAGTATAATCTACAAAAAGTTGAAGTGCAAAGAGATAACAAGTTCAGAATTGATATCTTACATGCAGGTGCTTTATCATGTCTGCCCATATTACAAGTTTGCTTATATGTCTGCCAACGTCATAATTGGGGAAGCCATGGAAAATGAGAATCGAATCCACATCATAGATTTCCAGATTGCGCAGGGTAGTCAGTGGGTATTCCTTATTCAGGCTCTTGCACGCCGGCCTAGTGGACCTCCATATATCCATATTACTGGTGTTGATGATTCCCAATCAGCTCATGCGCGAGGTGGAGGACTTGAGCTAGTGGGTCAGACTTTAGCAAAAGTGGCCAAGTCATGCGGAGTGCCATTTGAATTCCATGCCGCTGGAATGTCAGGATGTGAAGTCCAACTAGAGAATCTTCAGATACGACATGGAGAAGCCTTGGCCGTAAATTTTCCTTACGTGCTGCACCACATGCCAGACGAGAGCGTGAGCACTATGAATCATCGAGACCGCCTACTAAGACTAGTTAAGAGCTTGTCGCCCAAGATCGTAACCCTTGTTGAACAAGAATCCAACACTAATACTGCACCGTTCTTTCAGCGGTTTTGTGAAACTTTAGACTATTACGCAGCAATGTTCGAGTCAATTGATGCAGCTCGACCAAGGGAAGACAAGCAGCGGATTAATGCTGAAGAACATTGTGTCGCAAGGGATGTTGTCAACATAATAGCATGTGAGGATACTGACAGGGTGGAAAGGCACGAGCTTTTTGGAAAATGGAGGTTGAGATTCACGATGGCTGGATTTTCTCCAATCCCATTGAGTCGATCGGTAAGAACTGCCATTATGGACATGTTGAATGAGTATAGCCCCAATTACAGACTTGCGGAGAGCAATGGCGCTCTATATCTTGGATGGAAGAACAGAGCTATGGCTACATCTTCTGCTTGGAGATAAAAACTTGATAGGGATTTGCTTCACTAAATCTATAGTTTTTTTTTTTTTTTACAGTGTTTAATTATCTTGTAAAGTAACTGTTATTTATCGTGCTTTTCTTGTCAATCGAGCTTCTCCAGTAAGGATTGACTCCGGTATTTAGACGATAGAAGCAGCATTGGGAATAGGATGGATAGTTTTGTTTGTTTTTTTTCAAGATATCATTGGATGCATTTGTAGCTCTGTATTGGCACATCTCAATAACCAAAGGTGGCAATTGGCATTAATGATTTGAAGGTTATAGTCTGGAATTTGCAACATAAATTAAGGTTTCCCAGTTGGTTAAATTTCAACTTATAATGTGATCAAGCCCAATTAGATAAATTAGAGATCCAGAATGTTCCAACGATAATTGTGTCAGCTTGTTCTCTGTTGAACCCGAAATCTTGGGTGCCTGTCGGACAATATTCGTCATATTTTGATAGATATCCTCGCTCGGTTGCAGTGCAGGTGTTGGAAGGGCTCATTGGTAGTGCTGCGGAATCTCCAATCAAATCCGAGAAAAATAAAAAGAAGCACCAAGTGATGGATTCCTGGTCGAGACGAGTTGTTATTCATGAATCCAAGATGGCGAAAATCATGCGACACGATGAATTAAGACGACTGTGTCTGCAAGTGATGGTCTTGGAACAATTGATAGGGATGGGCAGCAAGTGAATAATTTTCTATCTTGTTATTTGATAGTCACGTAGATGCAAAAGATCGCGAGTTGTTGGAGGAAGCTAGTTTAAAGGTACAAGAAATAGAAATAAAAGTAGAAGTCTTGTCAAACGAGTCACAATTTACCGCTTTTGTAGTTATTGATTTGTTTCCCTTTTTCATCTCGTAATCTGTTCTCAACAATTATGGCGTGTTTGATGGCATGAATTTTCCATTGTTTGATCCTCCACGCGCCATTTTCTAGGCGTGGAGGGAAAACAGAGAATGAAGGTGAGTTATTTGATTTTTTCGTTAACAATATAAACATAATTGAAGTTTTTATTAAGATTCTCAAATGCTTGATTGTCTTAAGTCATTGTCAAGATTGAAGAGGCATAGAACTTCAAATTCTGGGATGTTGTAAACCTTAAAAGAGTTTTCTCATTGTTGCTATTATGTTGTTCTTCCAGCAATACAGACTGACCCAAACTATATTGATGCTCTTCCAAATAATTTATATGTGCAATCACACTTATAATGTTGGTGAGGTAAATGGGTTATTCCCAAAGTGGGTCGATAAGTGATTTCCACGCCTAAAGGAAAGTAATTATAGAGAATTAAGGAGCTCGCACATCACTAGCCTTGAGGCATGAGCCTCCAAATACTGCTGCCTTTTTCATTCGCCTCGCGCGGAGTTGGGCCTCAATTGGTTTTTTTTTTTTTTTTTAAACAATGCCAATTATGGTTAATTGTCACATAATCTGAGCGATCACTAAATCTGCAAAATTGCTGGTGATTGAGCTAGAAGAGTTAGCATTGCACCAGATGTTAAGAATCTGCCCAAATGGCAACGAGTTATTTGCCAGGTTTAGGGTTGCGTGAGAAACGGAAAGAGCAAGACAGGGAGCGTAGCAGAAGACGCGATAGAGAAAGAAGGCTATCTATGAGCCTTGAAGAGAGAGAGACATCTAGCTAGACGTAGAAATTATCAACTGCAAAGACGTAGAGAAGAGCATGCTAAATTTTCTCAACATGGAAAAGCTAGCACTACTACTAAATAGCGCTGGGAATGACAGTCTAGCACTGGTTCATGTTTCAGGATCTAGTGTTCCATCTGATGCTGCAAGGCATGTTGGATATATTGGCCAGTTGGAAAAACAGATTGTACCTAAGTCTAAGGGTGAGTTTTATATAGTCCACTATAAAATGTGAAACGAAGAGATTATATTGTTGGCTTCAAAGTGTATCTGTTTGCACGAATGATGAATTCTTCCAAGTCCGAGCCTTGTGGTGACTGTCAACAAACCACAGTCGATGCTGTAAGTCCTAGAACATGCAGCGCGGTCATAATTGTTAAGAGAAGTGAATTTTAAAAAATATTCTGAACCTGAAGTTAAGAGAGAAGTATATATAGATCGATCTGTGTGTTTACTACTAGTATTTGACGCTTTATTAAGCAATTATAGGCTTTGTTTTAGGCGTGACAAGAAAAACTATGCGACTAGTTCATGTTTGCCCGAGGACTAAATTCCCCCAATGGAAAGGCATCTGACCAAGACAATTTGAGTACAATACAAGGTATGATCTATCGAAGGTCCCCTCTTTCAGAAACAGTGGTCTCTGAAATGTTTCCTATCTATCCTTCAGCTGAGTGTTTGAGGAAATGGATGGTGTTCAAGAAATGTGCCAGCAGATATATTACATTTTAATATCATTTATTTATTTCTATTCCAACGCATTCTACGACAAAACATGTAAGCTCATGTTTGTTACATATTAAAATTTTCATTTTCATTCTTCTACTAATTTTCAACCACACATTCTTAAATAAAATAATATTTTCCAGCACATTAATAATTTTTCCTTCTTTTTCAACCACACATTCTCCATCAATCTACTATTACAGAATACATTTTTGCAAAATAATGTGGCTCAAACACACCCTAAGTCTGAAACAATTTATGCATTTTCAATTAGTCTTATTTCTAACAGTGATCCTTAGTGGGTATCTGATGTAAGATCTTGTAAATCATCTATTAGTATATGAATTTGTTACAAAAAAATGGTACTCCATATTCATTTTGTTGGTCCTCTAAATGAAATCTGGTCAGCGGCATGTTCTTTCTCGAGTACATCTTGAAACAATCTGATATACAACTTCTTCTGTTATTGATGACTTGATTGAAGAATATAATTCTGATGCTTTTGCTTGCTTAAACTAGAATTATGGACGAGAACATTAATGTGTTGGCAAATTGAAGAAGATAATCCTAAATAGCATTTTGTAATTATGGACGAGAACAAATTGATTGAAGAAGATAATCATAAATAGCATTACTCCTAGCACTGTTCCAACAAAAAATAACACAAAATTCAAGGGATCGTTGGGTCAGAGACTCAGAAATGAGAAAAAAGAGAACAAAAAAAAATAAAAATAGAAATTTCTTATGGCTTTGCTGGGAACTAATGAACCATATCCATATCCAAAAAAGGACGCAAACCAGATTCTTTCAGCAAATCAAAGCTTTATTGGGAGAACTGGGAAAAGGAGGGGTCTCCAGCCGTAGCGTCTTCATAGATAAGCGTCGCCCCAAGATACACTCCTAATTCTATGAAAGGTGAAAAATTAACCTTATTTGGTGGTGGTGGATATTGAGATCCACTCTAGTAGGGTCGCATCACTGGATTGCGTGGACCTGGTGGTTCTCACAATACAGCAAAATCTCACAATGCTGATTCATCAGCTGACTCACCAAAAGAAGAAGCTGCACAATCAGCATTCCATAAGTAGCTTACGTTTCCAGCATGACAAGGTGCTCACATTCAGCATGCCTCAGCTCCTCATTCCAGATTCTTCTAGTGTCTTCCTCTGTTTGTTAATTTGTTATTGATTTGTTCGTTGTTAGTTTATAAATAAAGGCAATGTATTCACATTTGATTTAATGAAAAATGGGGTAAATCTTCTTATTCTTCTTCTTCATTCAATTTTATCATGCTTCTTCTCTCGGCTTCTTGCACGCATAATTGCCTGCTTCAATAATATTTGGTTGATGAATTTCACATGGTATCAGAGCCATTACATTTGGTTGTAATTCCCTTTTTTTCCCTTCAAAATCAGATAATTCCCCATTAACAGAAGTTCTGCTCTGGAATTTCTTGTCCTAATTTCTCGACCTCATCATTTTTTATTATTCATCAACACTTTACTTGAAACCAGCAGAATCTCATTCTAATCCGGTTGATGATCCAACCAGCCACTACTATCTACATCCTAGCGACAATCCTGACGCACTGATTGTATCTGAAATCTTCAATGGAGACAATTATACCTCTTGGAGTCGATCAATTTCCATGGCGTTAAGTGTGAAAAACAAATTAGGCTTCATTGACGGTTATTTGAAATCACCAGATCTGTCAGCTGGTACTACGTATAATTGTTGGGTTCGTGCAAATGATCTGGTTTTATCCTGGCTATTGAACTCAATCATCAAAGATTTTCGTCAAAGTTTGTTGTATATTTCCTCAGCATGTGAAGTATGGAGTGAACTCAAAACTAGATACGTTCGAAGTGATGGACCTAGAGTATACCATTTGGAGAAATGTCTCAGCTCTATCTCTCAAGGATCACAAAGTCTCACTATGTACTACAACTCGTTCAAAGGTATTTGGGAAGAATACATTAACTACAGACCTCTGCCTAAGTGCAGCTGTGGTAAGCTTTCAAATTGTACATGTGAGATATTGAAGAATATATCAGACACACAACAATCAGATGCTGTCATGAAATTTCTTATTGGACTGAATTTATTCTGCACTAAGGAACCAACTACTACTGACTTCTCCACTACCATCATTGGCTCGAGTCTATGCTCTTATGCTTCAAGAAGAAAGTCAAAGAGATCTACAGAACTATTCATTCCAAGAGTCATCTGCTATGACAACAAGGCAACCTTATGGGAAATTCAGTAGACCTCCCACCGGAAGGATAAGAAGAAGCCAAAATGCACTCATTGTGGATATCTCAATCATACAACTGATAAATGCTTTCAACTGATAGGATATCCTCCTGGCTGGAAAGGACCTAAAGGTCTAAGGATCTTGGCTGATACCTCCGTTGCTCATGCTGTAATCCTGGGCCAATCTGCAGAAGATGAGGGACCTAGTAGTTCATTTAATCGAGATCTCTTTCAACAATTCATGGCATTTGCCAAGTCCCAACAATCCAAACCACTTAACACAGCATCTCACAATGCTACAGTCACCATCACTGCATGTATCTCTTTCTATTCTAAAGATGTTACCTGGATAATTGACACAGGTGCAACGGACCATATGGTTTGTTCGCCCACGTACCTTACCTCTATTGACTCAACCATAACTAGTAAAGTCCACTTGCCAAATGGCTCATCCGTCCTAGTCAGCCATATTGGGAAAGTTAGAATTTCTGACAACTTTCTCCTTGAAAATGTTCTTTGCGTACCTTCTTTTTCATTCAACTTAATATCAGTCTCTAAGCTAACAAAATTTTCCAATATTCATGTAATCTTCTCTTCATCTCATTGTCTTATACAGGACTTGGTCAGCATGAAGACGACTGGTTTTGCTAAGAAAAGAGATGGCTTATATATTTGCATGACTACTCAGGACAAATCTGAATCTCTACCTAGTACCAAAAGCACCACAGCATATGTCTCAACTCATTCCAATTACCTCTGGCACAACTGACTTGGACACATATCCAACATCAGATTGTCCAAGATTCCTAGCATTTCTTTTCATACTCCTTGTAAAACTTTAGATGATTGTGAAATCTGCCCCTTAGCAAAACAAAAGAGATTACCCTTTCCAGTTAGTAATTCAGTATCAAATAAATTTTTTGATTTGGTCACTGTGATATTTGGGGTCCTTTCCATGTACCCTCTTTCAATGGTTATAGATTTTTCCTCACCATAGTTGATGACTACTCTAGATATACATGGGCTTTCATGATGCAATCTAAGTCTGAAACTCACATCCACATAAAGAACTTTTACAAAATGGCCAGTACACAATTTAATACCAAAATAAAGACATTCAGAACTAACAATGGTGCTGAGTTTCTTATGACAGAATTTTATAATTCTCGTGGCATTATTCACCAGAAGAGCTGTGTCGAATCTCCACAACAAAATGGTGTTGTGGCGAGAAAACATCAATACATCCTACAAGCTGCTAGGGCTCTCATTTTTCAATCAAAATGTCCCTCCCACATTTTAGAGTGATTGCATACTCACAGCAGTTCATATTATTAACCAAATACCATCCCCAATTCTGGACAATAAAACTCCATATGAACTACTCTTCAACAGGCCACCTGATTATGACCATCTCAGAACATTTGGATGCCTATGTTTTGCCAGTACACTCAGCAGCCACATAACTAAGTTTTCTCCTCGTGCCACTAAGTGCATATTCCTTGGTTATCCTCTTAGTTACAAAGGGTACAGAGTGTATGATCTGCAAAATCACATAACCTTTATTAGCAAAAATGTCATCTTCCATGAATCCACATTCCCCTATAAAAATTCCTCACACCACTCACCCACTGATCCTCACATATTTTCCATACCTGAGCCATTTTTCGATCATTCATATCCTCACATACCACCAATAAATCAATCAGCAGAAATCAACAATAATCAAGCACATATCAACATTGATCCAATAACAGATCAGGTTTTCCCTACTTCCTCTTCAGACAGTGACTCATTTACTCCTCAAGCTCCTCCCAGAAAATCCACCAGAACTAAGCATTTGCCTTCCTATTTGGCTGAGTATCATTATGATTTGCCTTCTGCTTCCAGTGCAAACCAGTCCTCCTCACTGCTAGCCAATCCACCCACTTCAGGTAAGCCTTACTCCATTTGTCACTTTATCTCTACAAATAGACTTTCCCCCAAACATAAGGCATTTACTATCTCTGTTTCTAATGTTTTTGAACTTAAGTTCTATAACCAATCCATCAAATTCCCACACTGGCATGATGCCATGAATTGTGAGATTAGAGCTCTTGAAAAGAATAACTCGTGGACCCTCACTCAACTGCCACATGATAAACACACAATCGACTGCAAATGGGTTTACAAAGTGAAATTTAAAGCAGATGGTACCGTGGAAAGGTACAAGGCACGACTAGTTGCCAAAGGCTATACCCAACAAGAAGGGCTGGATTTTTCTAACACTTTCTTACCTATAGCAAAGCTGACCTCTGTTTGTGTGTTGTTAGCTGTTGTAGTAGTAAACAATTGGTTTTTGCATCAATTAGATGTTAACAACACGTTCCTTCATGGCGACCTACATGAAGAAGTGTACATGGAATTGCCCCAGGGATATCCCAAATCTAATTCATCTATTGTTTGCAAGCTAAATAAAAGTCTGTATGGACTAAAACAGGTGTCTCGTCAGTGGTTTGCTAAGCTTACTTCAAGCCTAACTTCCTATGGCTTTCTCCAATCCAGGTCTGACTCATCTTTATTCCTCAAGTCTACCGCTGATCCTTCATTGTTCTCCTAGTTTATGTAGACGACACCCTCCTTGCAAGCAACAATCCTCATGAAATTCAAGTCATCAAGCAATTCCTGGATGACCAATTCACAATCAAAGACCTTGGTGAATTAAAATACATCATTGGTCTGGAAATTGCTAGATCAGAACGAGGAATCAGTCTTTGCCAACGTAAATATGCCTTGGACATTCTTGAAGATTCTGGCGTCATTGGCTATAAACCAGTGGCTTTCCCTATGAAATCTAATCTCAAGCTGATATTCGAAGATGAAGACCTCGTTCCTGATCCATCTACCTATAGAAGGCTCATTGGTCGATTAATATACCACATCATCACAAGGCCTGATCTAGCTTATTCTGTGCAAGTCCTTAGTCAATTCATGTCCAAACCAGCTCAATCTCATCTGGTTGCTTCTCACAGAGTCATTTGTTACATTAAAGCTACCCCAGGTCAAGGTTTATTCTTTCCTTCCAACTCTAATTTACACCTTAAAGCCTACGGTAACAGTGATTGGGTCGGTTGCCTTGAGACTAGACGCAGTGTTAATGGAATAGCCATCTTTCTTGGAGAACCCTTAGTCTCATGGAAATCCAAGAACCAAACCACTATTAGCAGATCCTCTGCCGAAGCCAAATATCGGGCTTTGGCATCCACAACTTGTGAAATTCAACGGTTACTTTATCTCCTACATGATTTAGGTGTCACTCATCCACACCCTGCCCTCATATACACAGATAGTAAGTTAGCTCTATAAATTGCTTCAAACCCTGTCCATCATGAAAAGACCAAACACATCCAAATTGAGTGCCATCTTGTTCATGAAAAACTACATTCTGGTTTGATAAAAATAATCCACGTGCCTTCCCATCATCAAAGAACGGATATTTTCACTAAACCACTTGGCTCAATTTTGTTTCACACCCATATATCCAAGATGGACATTTTAAATATCCATGCCCCTCTTGAGGGGGGCTCTCACGATACAGCAGAATCTCACAATGCTGACTCATCAGCTGACTCACCAGAAAAAGAAGATGCACAATCAGCATTCCATAAGTAGCTCACGTTTCCAACATGACAAGGTGCTCACGTTCAGCATGCCCCAGCTCCTCATTCCAGATTCTTCTAGTGTCTTCCTCTGTTTGTTAATTTGTTATTGATTTGTTAGTTGTTAGTCTATAAATAAGGGCAATGTATTCACATTTGATTTAATGAGAAATGAGGTAAATCTTCTTCTTCTTCATCCAATTTTATCATGCTTCTTCTCTCGGCTTCCTGCACGCATAATTGCCTGCTCCAATAATATTTGGTTGATGAATTTCACGTTGGTGGTGAATATTGATATCCACTCCAGTAGGGTCGCATCACTGGCTGGCCTGGACCTGGTGGTGGTGGATATTGATATCCATAGGCGTAGGGTGTTGGGGGATATTTGTTGGGAACCTACTTAATCATGCGCAGCGGAAGTAAAGCAATTTCAATTCCCAAACAAGGATCTACATTGTGTTTAGATAGAAATTGTGTTTAGAATAATACCTTGATGAATTCTGCAAACTCTTTTGCTGATTCACGAACTCCAATGATCACGATCTACAATCCAAGCTGTCCAATTATCCAGCCTCCAATGGTGATCCACACAGAGAATAAGAATGACGGCTAGGGTTTTCTTTTCTCGTGCTAGCAAGAATAATGAATAATGATATGCAGTTTTTCAAACCCTAACAGCCTATTAATACAAGTCCAGACGGGCTGACCCATCTCTTAACTTAACCCGGTCCAACATTTAATTAATCAAATTAATTAAATCTGGTCCATGAATTAATTAATCCAATTAATTAATTCGGGCCTATTAATAAGCAACCCAATTAATTAATTATCCAACACTTGTCAATTAATTAATTGGTAAATCTCATTCTTCTGATTCTCTTTTGTGTGTGACCCATTAGGTTCCCGATCACGATGCCTAACTACGTGAATTATTATTTTGATCTAATCAAAATTGATAAATTAAAATACCCCTTTTAATTTATCATCAATTCACATTCGTTGTCCCAGATTGACATCTAGCAATGTGTCAGGGCAATACATGTGACGGGAAATGTCACGTGACATGACAAAACCAAACTTGTTCGTTTACCGTGAAACTATAATCCCTTCGTCAATATGATCCGATCAATTATGAGATATGGACGTATGTCAATCTCAATTATCGATCATATCTTTTATCCTACTGTTAAGTCAATGTAAGTCGAAAACTCTTTTCCGACTTATGAGTTCACCTTGGCCAAGGATTTCATTATCAACTTAACTGGATGAAATGTAGATCATAATCTCTTACTATCTAAGAGTGACGAATCCTCTATTGATCATTCACAACCTTCATATGATTCTTGACATACCCGAACGATGTCGTATTAGCGACCCTTGACAGAGCAACATCCGACATCACCAAAGCATGACCGTCCTCACATAAGACACTATGATGACCTCAAGTCAAAGGACCAATTCCACTACCGAACGTTAGAGATTAACCACTGACACTCAGATAGTTTTCCATGTGGAATCTCTCAGCGGGTCTCCAATGTTTTGTTCTATAACAAAACATTCACGTGTTCATTCAAGTGTCTCCACACTTTAGCTTGTAAGATCAACTACTTACTTCACAAGTAAGAAATGTCACACGTGATGGTCTATCCATAATAACGATATCCGTATCTCGTTATTACATACGACCACGGACGATTTAAGATTCAGTCATATGTAATTTGTATCTCACAATCACAACTCCTTGTGATTAACAAATCATCAAGACTTGAATCTACGGATTCTATTATTTAATTAATTAGAATATTAATTGAATTAAATAATAGATCTTGCCATAAATATGCATCGATTATATATACATTAAAAGTGCTTATGTCCAAAGTTGATTGGACCTAGGGCATAACACTTACAAACTCCCACTTGCACTAGATCCAATCCCTTATGTATCTTATACCATAAGAGTCTACATGACAATCATGTTTATACTGCGACAACTCTTTGTCAATGGATCCGCAATTTAATAACTCGTGGGAATTCGTTCTTTCTTTACGTCATTTCATTGTATTATCTTTCCAATGAGATAATACTACCTTAACACATGTTTGGATCAGTGATGAGACCTTAGTTCCCTCGTTTGCACGATGGCTCCACTATTATCACAATACAGAAGCATGTGATCAACAATGTTAGGAACTACTCCAAGTTCATTAATGAACACTTTGACCCAGACAACAACTTTTGTTGCTTTCTAAAGCAATGATGTATAAGGCTTCTATTATTGAATCAACGATGATTTTCGATTTGGAACCTTTCCAACATATCGCTTAAGAGTAAACCAATATCCTAATTGAAATATGCTATCATTCTAGTCCGACTAGAAGTTAGCATCAATGTATCCATGAACTCCCAGTTCATTTTCTCCATATAAAATCTTCTTAAGATTTTATCTATATAGATCTGGATGAGTTAAGCAATCTTATAGATCTATCTCTATAGATCAAGCTATTTCTCACATATCTATTATGAAGAAATTATTTAACAACCATAATTTCAACAATTGAAATATAAAGACGTCGTTTCCTGTTAATATGTCTCATACATATAATATTAGGAATACGACATTGCTCCCACTATCTTCTTTTAAACACACAATTCATTTTTGATAAAATCAAACATTTTGACTTTTATATCAAATCGAATATTTCAGCTCCAAAAGGCTTATTTTAATCCATATTGAACTTTTCTTGTAAACTCATTTACAACCTATAGGTTCAATCCATTAGGCGGGTTGACCAAGGTCCAAATCTTGGTAACATTAAGTTCATATCGGATATCATAGCCTTATGCCATGTCAGCGAGTCAACACTTGACTTTGCTTATGCATAATTTGTAGGTTCATCATCCTCGATTAGTAATGCTAGATTAGTAATCATGGATTCTTATCTTCCAGAAGGTCGAATGATCCTACAAGATTTACATGGAGCTGTCGTGTCCGCAGGAGTCTCCACTTCCTGATCAAGAGTATGTCCCTCAACACTTTGGGATCAGACTCAGGTTATCTACTTGGTTAACTATATCTGTGAATCTTTGAACTCTTTCAAGATTTACTCTACTCCCACTGTCCTCTCCTAGAACAAACATTTTCTCTAGGAGTATGACATGTCTTGAGATGAACTCCTTCTTCTCAATGAGATTATAGAATTGATATCCAATTGTCTCTTGAATATCCTCAAATATATGTTTATCGAATTTAGTTTCAAACTTGTCCGATTCAGTGCGCTTCACATAAGCGTCACAGCCTCAATCTTTTATATGAGAAAAATGAGGCATTTTGTCTTTCCATAACTCGTATGAAGTTTTGTTAACCGATTTAGATGAGACACGATGAGTGCGTGGCACGTGGCAATCAGCGCATGATCTCAAAACGATTTTGAAGCATTTGCATGGCTTGTCCTTATTGCACTATATCTAATAGTACATGATTCATCATTGCAAATACACCATTATGTTGCAATGCATGTAGAGGAATCCACTGCGAGAGAATCACATTCTCTTTTAGATAATCTAAAATTCTACATTTTAGATATTCTCCACATCGATCAAATCTTAGTGTGAGAATTTATTTACCTATTGGTTTCTCAATTTCTAGTTTGAATCCCTTGAACATTTCAAAAGTTTCATACTTAAATTTCATCAAACATACATGACCATATCTGAAATAGCCGTCTAGTAAATGTGATGAGATAAGAGAAACTTTATCTAGCATTGATTGATATGTGTCCACATACATCATTATGTATTAGACTCAGTAATTATGCAGATCTTTCTCCTTTTTCAAGTAAAAGGAGATATGGTCATTATGCCTAACAGACATATTTTGCATTTGTCAAATGATTCAAAATCATTTGACCCAAGTGTACATCGCCATGTAAGTTTTGGAATTGCATTTTCATTTATATGACCAAATCTGCAATGCCAGATATAGGTGTTATTTAGATTATCATTTTTATGCCTTTATTTATCTATACTCATTATAGAATACTCAATGTTTGAATATAAATGTCATTTTGTAATTTACCATAACCATTAAGATCTTATCAAGATAAAAAGAACAACAATTGTCCTTGACATTAAAATAATTTATGTCCAAACATGAAATTTATTTAATGCTCTTGGTAATGGTAAGAACAAAACAATGTTTCTCTAATTCTAATATTAAGCCTAAAGGCAAAAGTAAGAAGTAGCTCATATAGGCAATGCAGCAACATTTGCTCATATTCAACGTACATGTCAACTTCTTCCCTTTTTGCAGTGATCTACTTCTGTTTAGTTTCTGCATATTTATACAAATATGAGATCCACATCTGGTATCAAATACCCACGAAACTAATGAAGTAGATATAAGTCTTGCAATTTCTTTTCGAATGACCTATCATTCCAAAATGATAATAATGGTCATTAGATTTGGTATTGTCCTTATTTGCTTTAACTGTCTTAGCCATCTTGGTTGTTTTCCCAAAACATCCTTTAGACTTCTTTACAAGAATCTATGACTAAGATTTGCCCACTATAAACATAGATATTGGGCAAAACAGTCTTAAGCACGTTCAGCAACTCAATAAGTGTGCATTCAAATTTATCCATGTTAAATTCATAATTAGTCACGAATAACCTACTGGCAAAGATTGTAGAACAAAGTCATACTTAGTTCATTGTTCATGATTGAACTCAATTGAGACAACTTCTCAAAGTAGTCAACGTCTTCAGCACACCAGAACTGGCCGGAGACTCTTCTGCCATTATGCACTGGTATAGTTGCTAGGAAATCTCATATCTTTCCACACGTGATTATTTATCATTCAACACTTTGAGATGGAAATCATGTGTTAGCATCTATACTCTTATGTTGCTTTTGTAACTCAGGTGACATAGTCGCAAACATCACACGTGTTGCAGTACTATCGTCATAACTGTGTTTATTATAGCAGCCACCTCTTCCTTTATTGAGTCATCAACAAGTGTCTCTGGAAAGGGCTACTCAAGGACATAACCATTTTTTCATGCTTGAGAACAATGCTCAGATTGCAGTGTCAATCAAGAAAATTTGGTTTGGTTGTTGGCATACAGTATGCCGCTCAAATACATATGGTTACTCAAGATTCAATAAATGTAAAAGACGAAAAGTAAAGAATAATATATAAAATGCATCGATTAATTTAACATGGTCTTTTATTAAATTAATTTCGCTCCCACTGTTTAACTCAAATTTATGACCCTCTCACATAAATTTATGGAATCCATACTTGATTCCCAGTGGGCTGGGATCCCATTTATTATATTAAAACCTTGAGTGTACTCAACAAATCTTAATAAAACATTTGGGTAGATACTATTATCAATTGTATCTCCATACAACTCCCAGATCATTAAGCTGACAACTCTTTGTCTTCACACATCTTATGTGTTAGCTTAACATGCCTCCAAAATTCATCTCCTTGAGTGTACTCAACAAAAGATAAATTTTAGTTAAGTCAAACCCATCATTCAGAAATATCTAATATTTCATAGTGTCAAACATATCCCCAATAGACCAGCCTTGAGTGTACTCAACAAGCTGAGATCGATTTCGGACTCTCGTTTTTCACTATAATGATGGAAGGCTAATATAAATATGACTTAATATTTTAACATGCCTCTAAAATTCATCTCCTTGAGTGTACTCAACAAAAGATAAATTTTAGTTAAGTCAAACCCATCATTCAGAAATATCTAATATTTCATAGTGCCAAACATATCCATAATAGACCAGCCTTGAGTGTACTCAACAAGCTAAGATCGATTTAGGATTCTAGTTTTTCACTATAATGATGGAAGACGAATAAGAAAATGACTTAATATTTTCAACGAGGAATTTTGCATGCAAAGGTCTCATCGTAATAATTATATATATTTTATTATACATCTAACATGCAAATAAACATACATATAATAGTGTGGACGATTATGGACTTATACTATCTAGTCTTCCCGAGCCATAAGGAAGACTAGTTGGTCAGCTCCTAGGGGGTATAGCATTTATTCATAAAATGCTCCATCTCTATGGTCTCCTCCTCTTCTTGTATCTTCAATTAGTCCAGCTGCAACTTGTATCCTATACTAGTTGGCACGCAGGCCTAAACAATATTGGACGCGCAGGCCCATAATAATAACGGACTCGCAGGTCCAAAATAAATTAGAGCTCGCAGGCCCATAATAACAACAAGAATAAAACTAACCATTCAACACATCCACATGGTCGAGTCCATAATCATCCACTAGTAGAACATTCATCATATAAATGCATTCCTATATAATATCTAATATTATATGCAAACATCAAGTTTCAAGTTTCTAGCAATAAAGTCGTCTAAACTAATTTAGACAAATGGATCGGAACAATTAAATAATCAAATTAATCAATTAATTTAATTAGCGGGTATATTTAATTAAAATCAAATTTTAATTTTATATACCAAATTAGAATCTCATTCTAATTCCACTATCATAGGGCGGAACTATTTTAATTAAAATCAAATTTTAATTAAATATAAAATTAGTGTCCAACTCTAATTTCAAAGTTTTAAAATAAGACAATTTAATTAAAATCGAATTCTAATTAAATATCAAATAAGAGTCCAACTCTAATTTCAAAACTTAAGGCGATTAAATTTAATTTAAAATCAAATTTTAAATAGATACAAAATTAGAGTCAAACTCCAATTCTAAGATATTAGGGCGAACTTATTTAATTAAAATCAAATTTTAATTAAATACAAAATTAGAGTCCAACTCTTATTCTAAGAAAATTTTTAGGGCGAGGCAATTTAATTAAAATCAAATTTCAATTAAAATGTCAAATTAGAGTCCAACTCTAATTTCAAGAATATATTAGGGTGATATAATTTAATTAAAATCGAATTTTAATTAAATGCAATATTAGAGTCTAACCCTAATTGCAATTGAATTAACATTTTAATTTAGGATAAAACTCCTAAATAAAATAAAATCCAATTTAGGGTCAAATTTAATATTTAAGTTAAAATCTAATTTTAACGAAAATATAAAAGGTCGTCAATTTTAGATAAAATTTCAAACGGGTCAAAATTGATAATATGGGTCAAAACCCATTTAAAATAAAATTAAAAACCATTTTAATATTTAAATTCAAAACCATTTTGAAAATTGCAAAATTGACCCAACTCTCAAATTAATAGAAACCCCTTCTATTTCGAAAATTGAATGGGCTCCATTTAAAAATTGCAAACTTGACCCTTTTCATTAATTGTAGACGGGGGCCTGCAATCTCAGATATTGCATCAGAGGCCCCCGCCTCCATTCAAACCACCCGACAGCAGAGAACCCTAGAACTTCACCCTCTATGCGGCGCCGGGACCTCAATCTTCTGCGGCGGGGAGCTGCCGCATTCAGGCGGCGACATCTCGCCGCCTACAGCAGCGCAAAAGCGCTGCTGTGTCAAGGCCACGCTGCCGCTGCAATTGCAGCGGCCGTAGACGCTGCTGCACCTTGCAGCCGCGTCTGCTGCCGCTGCAAGCCGCGCTGTTGAAGCGCAGCCGACGCAGCGGCTGCGGCGACGACCCTCGCCGCTTTCCCTGCGCTGTTGAAGCGCACCTGACGCGGCGGCGACCCTCGCCGCTTTCCTTCGCCATTTTTTTTTTCAGATCCAATAATTTATTTTCTTTTCAAAAACAGATTTTTGAAGATGAAAAATAATTTTCTAAATTGCTAGATTCAAGAAAAATTAAACAATTAACTTTTAACTGTTTAATCATGCAAATCAATTTCTAACAAACACAAAGTAGGCTCTGATACCACTGTTGGGAACCTACTTAATCATGCGCAGCGGAAGTAAAGCAATTTCAATTCCCAAACAAGGATCTACATTGTGTTTAGATAGAAACTGTGTTTAGAATAATACCTTGATGGATTCTGCAAACTCTTTTGCTGATTCACGAACTCCAATGATCACGATCTACAATCCAAGCTGTCCAGTTGTCCAGCCTCCAATGGTGATCCACACAGAGAATAAGAATGACGGCTAGGGTTTTCTTTTCTCGTGCTAGCAAGAATAATGAATAATGATTACTGTTTTCAAACCCTAACAGCTTATTAATATAAGTCCAAACGGGCTGGCCCATCTCTTAACTTAACCCGGTCCAATATTTAATTAATCAAATTAATTAAATCCGGTCCATGAATTAATTAATCCAATTAATTAATTCGGGCCTATTAATAAGCAACCCAATTAATTAATTATCCAACACTTGTCAATTAATTAATTGGTAAATATCATTCTTCTGATTCTCTTTTGTGTGTGACCCATTAGGTTCCCGATCACGATGTCTAACGACGTGAATTATTATTTTGATCTAATCAAAACTGATAAATTAAAATACCCATTTTAATTTATCATCAATTTACATTCGTTGTCCCAGATTGACATCTAGCAATGTGTCAGGGCAATACATGTGACGGGAAATGTCACGTGACATGACAAAACCAAACTTGTTCGTTTATCGTGAAACTATAATCCCTTCGTCAATATGATCCGATCAATTACGAGATATGGACGTGTGTCAATCTCAATTATCGATCATATCTTTTATCCTACTGTTAAGTCAATGTAAGTCGAAAACTCTTTCCGACTTATGAGTTCACCTTGGCCAAGGATTTCATTATCAACTTAACTGGATGAAATGTAGATCATAATCTCTTACTATCTAAGAGTGACGAATCCTCTATTGATCATTCACAACCTTCATATGATTCGTGACATACCCGAACGATGCCGTATTAGCGACCCTTGATAGAGCAACATCCGACATCACCAAAGCATGACTGTCCTCACATAAGGCACTATGATGACCTCAAGTCAAAGGACCAATTCCACTACCGAACGTTAGAGATTAACCATTGACACTCAGATAGTTTTCCATGTGGAATCTCTCAGCGGGTCTCCAATGTTTTGTTCTATAACAAAACATTCACGTGTTCATTCAAGTGTCTCCACACTTTAGCTTGTAAGATCAACTACTTACTTCATAAGTAAGAAATGACACACGTGATGGTCTATCCATAATAACGATATCCGTATCTCGTTATTACATACGACCACGGACGATTTAAGATTCAGTCATATGTAATTTGTATCTCACAATCACAACTCCTTGTGATTAACAAATCATCAAGACTTGAATCTACGGATTCTATTATTTAATTAATTAGAATATTAATTGAATTAAATAATAGATCTTGCCATAAATATGCATCGGTTATATATACATTAAAAGTGCTTATGTCCAAAGTTGATTGGACCTAGGGCATAACACTTACACTTTCCACTCTCTCGCCGCCGCCGGCCGCCTCCACCGCCACTGCCCTTCCCTTCTCCCTCCCCCTCCCCTCCCCTCCCCTCCCTTGCAGCGTCACAGGCAGCGACGCTACTACAGCAGTGTCGCTGCCTGTGACGCTTATTTGTAACTATCCACTTGTCAACTTTATCCATTAGCTTATTTGTAACTATCCACTTGTCAAGAAAATAAAGTCAAAAGTGACTTAATGGATAAGAAAGTCAAAAGTGACTTTACAACCAATACATGGAACAATAATGAAACCAATAACGAGATTGAGAAAAGAAGAATAAACAGAGATAAGAAAGAGACAGAGAGAATTTAAAGAGAAAAAATATGTTTTGTCCTATATTCAAAAAGTTGGGTATTACAATGAATATTCCCTCTTCATATAGTCTTTTTTGAGAAGAAAATAAAATAAATAAATCATAATTTACTCAAACTTGAAAATGTAATAAATTAGAATAAACTAAAATAACATTAAACCATTGTTTCTCTCCAGCTGAAAGAACTCGACTCCAGCGTGATAGATTGCAACTTTATACTTCAAAGAGGCTGATCTTTTGTCTTGACCAAGTTTTGGCACTAAATTCATGATAGCAACATGTGGCTAAATTCATATTGAGGATGGTGATCTTTTTTATGAACCAAAAATCGATAAAAAAAACTCAGAAACGCAGCATAAGATACAATCTATCCACAAAAAAAATCAAGTAGCAGCTCAAAATGAGGAGCATAAGTGACTAGCACGGTATAATGACATGCATAAACAAATGAATGCAACAAAGATAGCTCGAATGTGCTTGATAATAAAATAACTTTACTATATTGAAAACATAACTTTTATTTAAGCGTGATGGTGAGTCGAGTAGATTATTTTTATGTGAATGATTAAAAAAACTTTTTCCTTAATGCGTTTAGGAAATGGATTACAAAAGATGCAATAAAATATTAAATTCACTGTTTTCGAATTTGATTCTACACTGTGCATCAAAAGAAAGCCTATAAGTTTTATGTTTGCAGAATGAAAACTAGGAAAATTGACAATAAATTAGTAGACAACAATTGGATATCAATAGAAAAATGTATGCAAGTAAATTATTGTCTCGGACAAAAGCATACTTGGAGAGTATCAACCAGTTGAGGTAATGCAACACAAAATATTTGACATAGGTGGCAACATTACAGGTAATTCCCCAACTAAGTCATTGTTATTCGGATTGAGTACATGTATGGTCACTAAAGGGTATACAATACAATGCTCAAAACTCTCGTCCTCGTCAACCAATCTATCCCCATCTGTGATGCTGCTATTCCCTTAACAGTACTATCGGCTCCTATGCAAAGGGAGGATAATCATCGAAACAAACCCCTAAAAAATTTATTGATTGTATCAAGTAAGGTTTGATCTTTATTCAATCTAACTCTTAGCAAGTTCCGTGTCCAAAATCAGTAAATCGGGTTGTAATTTAGGTAGTGTTGAAGGGTGTTAATAGTTGGTGTAGTATGGCGTGAGAAATACTAAAATATAAATAAATCTGCTTCTCAATTGCCGCCCAAAGGTGCTCGAGCTCAATTCTTAGAGCATGACTGCGCAATGGTCGTCCAAAATTCGTTCAAGCATCGATTAGGAAAGGAAAACCTTGTTCTCTCGATTCAAACTTTGAAACACCCTCAAACCACCTAATAATGTGAAATAAAATTTATATACTACAACAACTGACTTCTTTTCTGTGTTGAAGAAAAACAAAAGGTGAGAAGGTCAATTGGGTTTTGGGAAATCTTGCTTCCTAAATTCTCTTCCATATTCACAAGAGAAAAACACTTCAAAGTTATCTACCATATTGCCTTCAGAATTCTGATGAATGTGAGAAATGACTGGAGTGACTGGAGTTCTAGCTAAATGAGAATGAGCTCATTCTTAGAGATCCACATGAAAATAGAGCTCTAGAGGTTCTGGAGAATGCACTAGAGTGCACAATGGAGGAGTTTCTCACGTAATTACAGATAGAACAACATCACAGAATATAATAATTGATAGTCCAAGAATAACTAATCAAAAGGGGGATGGATTGATTTTTAAAATTTTTACGAAAAATTAATGTAAATTCAATCAAGTAAAGATTGAATAGATTAATTCAAATAATAATCACAAATATAACAGAAATAAGTAAAAGAGAAAGATGATGCAAACAATATAATTGTGAAGGTTCGATCTAAAACAGTGATATACGTCCTCTGTTACCAAGCTTTCCGGCATAAGCAATACCTTTTTCACTATATTGATTGACTTATGGTATAATCCAACCATTTAGAACGTTTCCGATGACTTACAAACAAGGAGCGCCGATCCTTATACAATGTTGAGCTTTACAGGATCTCAATACGACCTAATATTGAGCTTTCATGGACCTTAATATGACCCACACGATGACTTACAACAAGGAGCATCGATCCTTATACAATGTTGATCTTTAAGAGATTTCAACACGACCCACACTGTATTAAAGTGATTTTAGAATGGAATACCCCTCTTAATAAATAATACAAACAAGTTAAGTATTAAGAGATGCTAACACTTCAATAAATAGCAATAAATGATTAGATGAATTTTTTTGATGAATATAATAATAAAAACTTAGATTCAATATGAAAATACGTAGTTTAACCCTAACAACACCTAGAGGGAGGGTGAATATGTGATAATGCGGAATTAAAATTACTTAACAATTAAATAGCATCAAGTCACTATTAATTATTTTTCTAGATGGTTAATCATGCAATTCAATATTTCTATTTTGAAATACCGCAGTTATGTAAGCAATAAATTAACACAAGAATTGATCACGAAAAAACCCAACTGGTGAAAACTTTGAGCACTTTGCACAACAATTCACTATAAACTATTTATAACTTATAGTTTATCAGACTAGACGATGGCACTTACTATCCGACCTCCTAACTACAATTTCAATAGCTCTCCAAGACTTTGTGCTCATGTACCAACTCTCGGCTGCAGTTTCCAAAGATCTCTTGGATTGCACTCTCCTGTAGCAGCTTCCAACTTTGTAAAATCGTCTATCTCATGTAGATTCACGAAGAACACCGCGTTGTTCAACAATCGGAACTCCAATCGCCTTCCTTTGATCTTCAGAAACTCTGACAGATGTGAAAAAAGTAGCTGTTTGATATTTGGATTATGAATTTAATGTTATTCTTACCGCCAAGAACAAATCACAATGAATAACAAATGTTGAAATCTCAAAAGGATGAAAATAATATGAGAAGTTAAGAGTTTGCTCAATGATCAACCTTGAAAAATTCGTTTTGTGGCGTTTGAATATTTATATGTAGGTTGGGGAATGAATGAGTCGGACAAAAAGCCTTTAAAAATGAATTAAAAAATTCTCGGATAGCACTGTTGCTCGAGCAAAAGGTGAGCGATAGGTGGGCGATGAAGTTTATGTTTCTAAAGCTCAAGCCAAGCCTTGACAAGAGTCTAGCGAAACTCCGTGCCATTTTTCCTTATGTCCCATTCTCGAACCCTAGACCTAAAATATCACAACTTTCACTAATTGTACACTACTCCTTTACTTTTTATAACATATCAATTTTAGTCCTTTTTGTACACAGATTTACCAATTACATTAAATACCTAACACAATCAAAGTATTTCAATGAGAAGAAAAAAAAGAAAAAAAAATGCAATGTAATGTCAAAAATATTCTCAAGATACATCTTTTTTAATGAATAATTGTGATAAATTAAGTACTAAGAGAGAAATGAGAAACCTTGATGAATATGATTATAAGTTTGATTCAATCAATCAAAATTTTCAATATAAAGAAATGGAAACGTTTTTGCAATATAAGTACAAAAATCTTCTTAAAAAATATATCTCTTTTGAGATTGATATAAATAAGTTAAGTAGAAAAAGAAATGAAAAATTTTGATAAGAGAAATGATTCAAAAAGTTTGATTCAACAATCAAAACTTTTGTTATGAAGAAATAAATGAAATGAATATAAAAATATAAACTCAAATAAGATTTTTCACAAATATATTTCACAAGAAAGCTCTTTTCTAGTTGTTTAATGAATGAAAAGTGAAGTGGTTTTATAGCAGTCAAAACGTCAAAAATTCTGTCGAACTGGACAATCATCCAGACTTTCGATATTGTTCCGAACGTCCGGATGGGCCGAAATCTTCGACTTTTTTCGTTTGGTTGTTTGACACAATGTAGGCTTTTCAAAAACATTTTCACTTTATCTTTCAAGGTAAGTAATATTGTAAAAATTTAAATATCAAATTGAAACACTTACATTTTTGAAAAATAAATTTTTATGCAAGTATTTTTATGAAATAATATTTTCGTGCATAAAACAATTTTTGAGCTTTTATCATTCATTGCTAAATATCGAAGTATTAGTACCTTTATATTTGAACTAAGAAATCTAGCTTTTTTTTTTTTATTATCTTGTTTCAAAATTTGCGTCTTAGACTTCTCGTCTTGATCTTTCTTTGATGTCGTCTCTCATACTCTTGATCTTATTTTTTCTTGACGTTTATGTTTTAAGCTTTCGTCTCGAATGATTTGATTTGAATGCTTAATTTTCACTTTGATCTTTATTTCGAGTCTGATTTATAGTGTGTTGATTTTGGCAATACTTGATTGATTTTAACATTGAACTATCATCACTCAAAATTAATTAGAAACAATATTAATATTGTTTGTTACGATAAAAAAAAAAATTAAGGATTAAATCAATCACATGTCAACAATAAAATTTTTTATTAACTAAGAAAGAATAAAATAGAAAATGAAGAATTGTAGAAATATATTAATCGCTCAAAAGAGAGCATATTTTCAAATCGAGGAACATTTATTACACAGTATCCTTAAAATTGATTCTCCCTCTCAGATTTAGTACTTAAGGTTCATTGGAACGTTTGTCTCACGAGATTTAATTAAGAAATTAGTAGAATCTAATCAATTTAGTCTCTACTTGGACGAACTAAAATTCTATCTGAACATGATTACTAAGATTTTGGATAAAAACTGAAAAATATTGGCATACAGAAAACTGGAGAATGTATAAGTAGAAAGAGAGAGAGATATGTGTGAAATAGAGGAAAAACGAGTTTTATTATAGGCTGAGCCGCATAAATGTTGAGTTAAATCCATCCATTAACGAGTGATTAGCATCCTATTAAAATTGCAATGACCACTAGAGTTTCAAAAGACGGAAGGTCTGTTGGAGAAAAAAAATATAGGAAAGAAAGGCAAAACTTGGACCTATTTAAGGGGTAGATTTCAGTTCAACGTTCGTGTATGCAAATACGCTCGCACACAAGTTCAATTATCCGAGGTGCTAATCGGATTCATGATTTGCATCCCTCCTGTGCGTACATGAGGTGAGAACATATATGCTATACATGAGTACACCTTTCAAAAGTGTGATCACATAGTAGTAGAGCATACTTTTGTTATTGCTCATATTGTTGGCTTATCATGGTTGTTAAAACTTATATTAATATGCTGAATCCCAATGAAACATGAAAGATTTAGTAACTCATAATCTCTTTAAAGAACTCAAGATTTTATTTCTGATTTTTTGATGATCATACAATGGAGGAGGAGAGTGTTTTTTATAGATGAATAGCTTCCTTCTACTTTTAGACCAACATACACAATAACATGGACTAGTACAATAATTAGACAAATGAACATACAACTTTTTAAAAGCATACAAGTCTCTAGTATAATTATTATACAAGTGGACACAAATGGACACATAGCTTTTGATAAAGTAAATTTACTTGAGTAAATCAAACAATACTTTATCAATTATTTTGTAAAATGATAGATAACTCATACAAAGTGACAAAGTTCTTAGATTTTAGGTGATCCTTGCGAATCATGGGGTGCCCAAATTTGCTGTCATAGCTGGTTCGTTCGAATCGTTAGAGTTTGATGGCAGTCCTAGTGTTTTTCACCCAGGCATATTTTCCTTTTTCTCTCTTTCCCTTTCTTCATCGAGTTGTTGTTGAGGCTTTTCAAGATTGTCAATCGAAATGGTCAAAAGAGAGCCCATGGATCTTGAGACTCTTAGAATTGAGACATTGTAGGTTTTGGCTGGCTGGCTTGAGCTGGGTCCTTCTTGTAGTATCTTTTCTTTCCCTCTTTTCCTTGTGAGATGTGGGTTTTCTCGTCCCACGTGGAGAGTGGTACAAAAGAGATTTTCATTTAACATTTTCCAAAGTTTTTCTCTGAGTTGCTGTCCTCCAGGAGTGTCTTCTGAGTACTTAGCTATCTCTCCCAGGCTCTGTGTTGGTTGTCCCAAATACAATTGGTTCCAACAATTGTCAAAATGATAATCTTCAGGTGGAATTACTGGATATCAATTGTAAATTTGGCTCAAGCTCTCCATATGAGCCATAATGTCCCGTTGAATTCTTTGAGCGTAATCCATTCGAAGAGTTTTCCATGGAGCATCATCTTCAATCTTAGGCCAAATTTTTGGAGGGATTTTTTGATTAATTTGTGCCATTTTTTGTTGGAATGTTCTGAATTCTTGAGGATATATTTCCCATTCTCTATGAAGATTGAATGACAGGACCGCATATTCTTGAACATGAGAGAGATGTTCAAAGTATCCTGATTCGGTAAAATAACGTCTTTGGAACACTAGGATCTCATGGACATTACTAGACAAAGTTCTAAGAAATTTGAATTTTAAATAAAAATTTCGAAATTTGTCTCTCCAGTGAGAGAGTGGATAAAACTATTCAAAAAATCTTACAATTTCATCGTTTAAGCGAGGAATGAATTTTAGGTAATCTTTCTGAAGTTGTGAAGTTCTTTCTGAAAGCCAAGAAACCATGGTATCAACATTAAAACAGATTGCAATTTGATGTATCTCAAGAAGATACCATAGAAAACACAAAAGTTCTTTTGAAAATTTTTCTTGAATTTGTTCTAGGTTAAAATAGAAAAAAGGTTTAAAAATGGATATTCTGGATGAAAGCCAAGCCCTCCTAGATGGCAAATCCCATTTTGCATAATAACAACAAACTGATATTTTAGCATGAGTTCCTTTGATTTTGAGTGGATAGTTCAATTTCTGATGAAAGATTGAAGTTTAGAAGGAAAGTTTTGAATTGAAAGATTTTGTGTGGATGAATTCATCATACAGATGGTAGAGATTTGTAGATGAATAGAAGGTTTTGTTCTAGCGAGCAAATCAGGAAAGAGATTATGCTTGTCTTTGATGTATTTGACCTCAAAGTCAAAGTTGGAAAACCATTATGCCCATCTTAAAAGTTGTAAGTTTGTAATCTGCTTCCTTTTGAAATTCAACATTTGGGGGAATGCTTATGTCCATTTCTACCAGAAACTTGTGACCAATAAGATGAAGCTGCAACTTTTCAATTCCTCATTTTACTGCAAGAATCTCTTTGAATGTAGAATGGTAATGTTTCTTAGATTATTTGAATATACCACTCTTGTAGCTACAAGTTTTTCTTTCTTCATTCTTTTCTTCTAGCAGCACTATTCCCCAATGAAAATCGCTTGCATATGTTTGTAGAATTCTCTTTCCATCAGTGAGAATTTTTAGTATTGAAAGGTTATGAACCACTTGGTTGATTCTTTTGATAGTCAAGTTTGCCTGGATGACCATTGTGTAGGGTTTTTCTTAAGCATGTTGTATAACATGAGCTAGTTGCTTGAAGAAATCAATTGTGTAGTTTACCATGCTAAGAAATTGTTGAATTTGCTTTTTTGTTAGATTCTCATTAGGAAACTTGAAGAGCCCCTCAGCAATATGTGGTTGGAGTGAATAGCTTCCATTTTTTATATGCATCCCAAGAAAATTAATTTCAGACACCGTAATTATCATTTTTTTCCGTGACAACATGATCCCATATTCTATGACAATTTCTATGAATATCTGGAGCAGTAAATCATGAATATCCGTATCCTCAAAGAGCAATAGGATATCATCAATGTAAATTAATGTTGTTTTAAGTAGTGGTTGGAAAATTAAATTTTTTAACATTTACAACAACACTACATAAATATAACTAATGACATTTCATTCGTAACTTTTACAAATGAACATAGCTCAATTCAAAAATATATAAATAACTAGCTGTCGAATAACATTAATTCAATACATATAAATACAAAAAAGTAGATATTAATATAAAAATGTCGGTGATCCATATCAATAATTCATTTGGGCCAATGAGCTTTAAAATTAAAATTATGAAATGATCTGATTTATTTAATTAATTTGTTAATTTATTTAGAAAAAATAAAATAATTTAATTAATTCAATAAAAAAATAATTTAGTTTTAGTTCTTATTCTGTTCTTCGGTACTTGGTCTAGACTCGAGACCCGACCCAAACTCATCGGTTCTTTATTCAGGTACCCGTTCGGGTATTTAACTTATGAAGAACCACTCGGTTCGGTTCGGGACTTTTGGACACCCCTACAAAAAACATTGCCTTTCGGTCAGAAAATATTGTACAGTTATTTCCAAGTTTAATGTTGGTTCGTTAGAACCATACATAGAAACCGAAGCTCGTATTTTGTAACTTCTTTTTCTTGTTTCGAGCATCTTTTTTTGGTTGGCTTGAATGGTCTGGTTTTCTATTTTACACTAAAAAACGTTTTAGGTGCTCTTTTTATCTGCTTATATTTCCCAATCTTAATGTGTGTGTTATAGGCCTAAACCTAATATGGATGTTGATAATGCAGAATTTCAGAAAACTAATATCTTTCCATCAAAAAACAAAGTACAATAGAATGTATTGGTCAATGTTTCCAAGTTTAGGCTCCTTTTGTCTCCCATTATTCTAAAACATTGTTTGCTACAGTAAGATTCTCCACCATACATTCACCTCATTTACCGCCCTCCAATAGGGGGCTGCCACTTGTCAAGTCGGTAAAAAATTCGGCAAATGATTATGTACATGTAGCGCGATCGTTACAATATAATTGAACAAGTGAATTTCAATATCGAAGTATGTGCAAAATTTCAAATTGGTCATTGATAATGATTTCGCTAATGTTAATAATGATCAAATAATGATCGCTCGATATCATTCAGTCTCACTCATATTTATGTTACTTTAAATTGTAGTTGAGTTCTCTAACTTTTACAAATGTGAAAATGAATCCCTAATCTTTAATTCTAGACACCGCAGTCTTCAACATTTTAATAATGTAGCAGAGCACGTCCTTGCAGATGTGTCAAAACTTTAGAGGATATTCAAATATTTTGTAATTCTTTACATGATGAACTATGCCCAATAAATTTTTGAAACCTCAAAAAAGATGTCAAATGGTGAGACAATCAAGTTGAGACCGTAGATTGAACTTGATTTTTTCTTTCTTTAGTGAGATATTCTCACAAGAAGTCTGCAACATTTACTGTATCTTTTTATATATTATATTTGTGCATTTGCTACCCCACATACTATAGGGTCCGTTTGACTGTAAATGTGAAAAATAGGTGGAAAGAAAATATTTTATAGAGAATTGATTTGCCTAGAAATTGTTTTACTGAAAATTGTAATTAATTGTTTTTGATTGATATAATTTTCCATGGAAAATGTTGAAAGTTTAGTGTTCGTTTGACTTTGTTTTTTTTAATGGAAAACGTCCATTAAAGTGATAATTTTTTTTTTACAATTGGATCTATAATTTGTTCCAATTGCAAAAAAAAAAAAAATAATAAAAAAAAATTTACCATATCGAATATCATTTGTTTGATTTTGTTTTGCATGAATTTTGTCAATAAAAGTGTTGATTTTATTTAAAGCCTGTTTGGTACGGCTTAAAATCCAATTAAAATTGAAAATATGACCGTTATTGAGTCACACCCGTCTAATAAAAGTCAACAATAACGGCTATATTTTCAATTTTAATCTCTACCACACACCCTCTTATTTTTTTTGTTTTTTACCATTGTTTCTATAATTTTTTCCAATTGCAACAAAAAAAGAATTTGGGAAATATTTTTCCAACCAAAACATCAAGATTTTATTTTCCTCAAAAAGGTGGGAAAAAAATTTCTTGAAAAATTTTGCATATCAAACACAATAAAAGTTGAAAAATGGTTCATGGAAAATAAGATGTATCAAACGGAGCCTAATATTTAATATTTATGACAATGGTTGGTGTTTATAATTAACACGATTTACAATATTAACCCACGCGTTTACAAGTTTGGAATTCAAATGCGACTTTCTTCACATTTCTTCATCTTTATTTCCAACCTTTCTTTCGACGGTAGTAGAAGATCAAATGCTGCTCTCTACATTTCCACCACAAACTCCGCTATCCAATAATTCCAATTTTGTCCCTATCTTCTCCCCTATTTACAATAAGCCCCGTCCCTCCAGTCTCTGCCCAGCCACTGCCAACACTTCTCCACTCTCCGTCGCCAATTCCTCCAATTCGAACTCTTCCACTTTACTCCATCACGTCAACAGCACGTGCGATGAGGCTGGAGAAAGCGGCGAGGCGGCGCCGGAGGACGCGTTGGTGTCATCGGCTGCGGCGGTGGCGGCTGCGATACGGAAGGCATCGACTTCTCCAGTAGAGTTCGTACAGAGAATAGAGAAAGACAGTGCAAAGAATAAAGCTTTGATATTGCCGAGTCCTGATTTTCAGAGGCTTTGTTTGGAGCAGCTCGACCTATTTCGCCGCATCGTGGATTCGGAAGCTCTTCTCTCGGTATATTATTTTTATAAGAGGACTAGCTCATGTCTTATTATTCTGTTAGTCTTGGTTCATCTTAGAAAGTCGGCATTTTAAAAGGTGTATCACAAGTTTTAATATTTTTATATCTAACTGATGCTAGGTTCAGAGTATTAATTTTGGAATCTTACTGCTCATGTAAGCTTTAGTTGGATCATATCTGTTTGGAAAATACGAAAGGAAATTAGGAATTATGCTGGAATTATAAAATAATGGAAAGAAACTTCGATAAAAGAGAGAAAATCTGGTTGTTGTTGCAGTAGCTGTTGGAATTTTATTAAAACTTTAATCTCAAGAACTGTATAACTTGAAAACCTTAATTTCTTTATTCCCAAGAACCTCCACGTCAAATCACCCGAGAGAATTATTTAATGCGAAACATACCGAAATAATTCCTTATTAAATCTTGATTCCAGATCTTGAAGCTAGAATTGCAATCTTTTTATGTTTGACTTCTTCACTTTGATTTTAAATTTTGCTTGTTTTGATTCTTTAATTCTTGTTCTTGGTTTTGCTTCTTGATCCATAATCTGGATTTTTGATAGTTGATTACGGGTTAAGATCATGATTGTGGGTATTAGATCTTCTTTTTCAATATGCTTCTCTAGTTCGCTTTATTATTCTTGTATTGATGGGAGACACAAAGAATGAGAAGTTGCTTATGAATTAAGAACAATAATCATATATATAGTTTTCATATGTATTTAGCTCATCGTCAAATACAACCCTAATGGATCTAGTTTCTACACATATAATCCGTCTCACACTTTATTTAGATACCCAAAGTCCAAGTACTTAATATTTTATTAGATCATTTTAATTTTGGGCTTAATTTTAAAATAACATTTATACACAGTTAATTACGTAAGTCGGCCCACATGACAAATTAAATATTTTCCCAACCCACCTATGTTACCTTATAATTGTGTATAACCTTATGAGCTCAATACTTTTGCTATCATAACCAAAAGCATTTTCAAACAATCTCGTCCATCAATTATGTCAATATAGGATCAAAACAGTTTTCATTACAATTATCATAACTAAACCTACAATCAGATGACATAAATCAAGTGTGGATGTATAGTATGGAAATTATATGTATTGTGATCTAAACATGACTATTTACAATTGGTCCTACCTTATTCTTTATTAAAATCAAACCAAAGCTTTAATCAAAGTGAAATTGAACTGAGTACTTTATTTTTGAATTAAACTAAATATTCATGGATAAATTATGTGTCTAAAATTGACAACATCCAAACACAAAATCCCACTAAATTGGCATATCATCAAAATATGCAACATCTATGTGAGCATATTATGCTCATGAAAGACCCCATTTAGTAAATGAATCCATAATTATAGAGTTTATCCTAATATGCTTTATAGAAACTTAATCAGTTTGGATTTTTCTTTAACAATTAGGAACTTAATTAAACTTTTACATCATCGTGCTTCTGTTGGAATACAACACTGCAATTGTCAAAGAATAACTTAAGTGGTTTTTCAATTCCATCCAAAATGTGCAACCGAGTGACAATTCCACAGTCATATTTCATGATCAAAATCAGAATATCTAATGATTTCCAATTGGTCTCATTTTCTATATGTGATCATGTAATCCTTAGTTCTATATAAATACCAAAAAACCCGATTGGCTGCTTTTCAAATATCCATTCCAGAGTTAATTAAATATGTGCCTAGCATTTCAACAATGAATGCTATACCCGAGTATATACAAACCTAATTATACATTAAACTCTCAACCGCTAAAGCACAGGGAATTTTTTATATTTCCTTTCCTTTAAATTTTTCTTTAGGGCATTGATTGAGACTAAACTTGCCTCCCTTAGCAATAGAGGTATCACCTGGTTTACATACTTGCATCCTTAATTTCTTAAGAACCTTATCAACACAACTCTTTCGTGATAATGCAAAAATACCCTAGGAACGATTTCTGTGTATCTATATCCTTAATACAAAACAGGCGTTACCAAGATTTTACATTTCAAATTTCTATGACAGCATTGACAGGAATCTCTTGGTTTTTGTGCAATAAGAATATGTCATTGCGGGCTAGCAGTATGTCATCGACATGTAATACCAGAAAATATGTTTACTCCTACTGAACTTGTAATATACACAATCATCTATTGAATTCATCTAAAAACCGAACGAAAAAAATATTTGATGAAATTTGTAATACTCTTGACGAGAATTTGCTTAAACCCATTGATGGATTTCTTTAATTTTTTAATTTGTAAATCATCTTATATAGCTTAAGATCAAAATGTGTTACAAATGTCGTAATAGTCCTAAAGAGTTTCATAGAAATCAGAGTCTCTTTAATGGCAATACCTTCATTTTGAATAGTCATTTCCAACCAGACGAGCCTTATATTTCTCTACATCACCTTTCAAATCCCTATTGGTTTTAAATATACATTTACAACCAATGAGCTTTGAACCTTCAGGCAATGAAACAGACCTTTTTGAACAGCTTTCACGAGTTCCCAAACGTCATTGTCTTTCATGGATTTTATCTTTTTATTTATGTCATCAATCCACTCTTGTAAATTATTTCTTTGCATGGTTTGATAAAAGTTGATTGATAAGATCTTTTTTCATTGATCCAATGTCATCCTTATTTTATTGGAGAAATACTATAAAGCCATTTGGAATTGCCTCTCTTTTCTCAAACGGATTTCCTTAAGGGCCTGTTTGATAGGCCATTTTTTCCATGGAAAATGGAATTGAAATTGAAATTTCCCACTTTTGCCATGTTTGATGGCAAATTTTTTTTCCATGGAGTTGATTTTCTACATTTGCTCCTTTTCTTGGTTTTAGTGGAATTCCAATTCTCACATTTAGGTGGTTTTTGGTTTTCCATTTTTTTTTTTGCAATAAAAACATCTATCCCCAATTGTAGAAAAAAAATTATCTCTTGAATTGACAATTTTCATATAAAACAAAGCTAAACGAATACCAAAAATTTTTCAATTTTTTTTTTTTTTTTTTTTTGCAATCCAAACAAATTTTATCCCTTTAATTGACAATTTTCATGAAAAACAAAGTCAAACGAACACCAAAAGATAGAAAATTTCAACATTTTTCAAGTGAAAAGTTATACCAATCAAACACAATTAATTGACAATTTCCAGTAAAACAAATTCTAGGCAATTCAATTCCCTTCCACCCAAATTCCATCTTTGAATCAAACGGACCATAATGGATTTTTTTTCTTGTAACAATCTCTTAATTGTATATAAGGGATGTAATAATATTTTGATCCGAAATTGCTTCTTGAACAAGATCTGGAGCAAGAATTTGTCATTGGTCCTAATCATTATCAGTTTTAACAAAAGTGATATATACATATCCTTCCTCAAAGGCAAAGTTCTTAACTTTAAAACCTTATCTCTTTCACAAACTCTATATCCTTAAAGAATTGAATATTTCCTATTTCGAAAATTGATCTAATAATGGGATGTTTATAAAATTTGTAATCCCTTAACATTTTTATTTGAACTATATTGAGAATTTAAGTTATAGTCTTTAGTACTCTTCTTAGAGAGATTCTGGTAAAGTGAAATGACTAATTATACTCCATAGAATGACCCTCAATTTTAACAAAAGTGATATATACATATCCTTCCTCAAAGGCAAAGTTCTTAACTTTAAAACCTTATCTCTTCCGCAAACTCTATATCCTTAAAGAATTGAATATTTCCTATTTCGAAAATTGATCTAATAATGGGACGTTAAAAAAATTTGTAATCCCTTAACAGTTTTATTTGAACTTTATTGAGAATTTAAGTTGTAGTCTTTAGTACTCTTCTTAGAGAGATTCTGGTAAAGTGAAATGACTAATTATACTCCATAGAATGACCCTCAATTTTAACAAAAGTGATATATACATATCCTTCCTCAAAGGCAAAGTTCTTAACTTTAAAACGTTATCTCTTCCGCAAACTCTATATCCTTAAAGAATTGAATATTTCCTATTTCGAAAATTGATCTAATAATGGGACGTTAAAAAAATTTGTAATCCCTTAACAGTTTTATTTGAACTTTATTGAGAATTTAAGTTGTAGTACTCTTCTTAGAGAGATTCTGGTAAAGTGAAATGACTAATTATACTCCTTAGAATGACCTTCAATTTTAACAAAAGTGATATATACATATCCTTCCTCAAAGGCAAAGTTCTTAACTTTAAAACGTTATCTCTTCCGCAAACTCTATATCCTTAAAGAATTGAATATTTCCTATTTCGAAAATTGATCTAATAATGGGACGTTAAAAAAATTTGTAATCCCTTAACAGTTTTATTTGAACTTTATTGAGAATTTAAGTTGTAGTCTTTAGTACTCTTCTTAGAGAGATTCTGGTAAAGTGAAATGACTAATTATACTCCTTAGAATGACCCTCGGTGTAATTTCGTCTCTCAGTAACACCATTCATGCTAGGGCACCCTGGCATGGTGTATATGGGGTGAATCCACGTTCCTCTAGAAAAAACATTAGGTACATTTAGATTTGAAAAATGCTACTTGTACATCAAGAATTGTACATAATGGTGTACACCCCACTCACATGGGAGTGGGGCCCATTTGTATAAAATATTTTTTTATTCAAACGGGCCCTACCCCCATGTGAGAGGGGTGTACACCCTTATGTATATCTTGATGTACCTATAGCAAAATCGTTTAGATTTATCCCTAGAAATTTTAGCAACAGGTCATGGACATTGTTTTCTTGATCAGTCATATCTGCCATAGTATTCATCACTACGACCAGATTTGACATTTTTTTTTCTTTTGGTGAGTTGATTTTCAACCTCAGCCTTGATATCTTGAACATGTCCAGTATTTGAGATTTCTCATAAATGAGATATAAGTAGTCATAGTGAGAAAGATTCGTCCATGAACATAACATAATAAATTACTATTAACCATTTCAAGAAGCCAATGAAATGGCTCACAGATATTCGTATAAATTAGTTCTAAGACGTCTAAAGTCCTATGACACCTAATGTCCTTATATTTGTTTCTTTCCCTTTCATGTAATTAACATAAACACTTAAATCTGAAAAATTAAGGGATCAAGCACAAGATTTTTCACTCTTTTGAAAGATGTAACCTAATCGCTTGTGCCATAATGAAACAGAATTCTCATTGGGTAATTTATATTTAATTTCACATGAATTCACATGCAAGATTTCTTTATAAGAGGCAATCATATTAAGCAAATATAAGTTATCATAACCAGATAAAGAATTGTACCCACAATATTTAAATTAAGAAAAAGATTAAACTAATTATTTCCAATTGAACAAAAGTAACCGAATTTGTTTATTGTAAAAATAGAAACCAAATTTTGTCTAAAAGACGGTATGCAATTGTCTCTTTCAAATCCAAATAATAAACCGTCTTTAATGATAATCTAAAAATTTCTATAGCCTCAATTTTAACTGATTTGTATTCGCCCAACATAGATGAATCTTTCAGCATCAATTGACTTTTGATTATTTAGGCAACCCGCATAGACATACTTATGTGAGTAGTGGCATAAGAATTTATCCACCGAATATTTCTTGATATTGAAACCAAATTAACTTAAAAAAAATCAAAGTGAGAAGTACTCTAAACATATCAAAGTGACAAGTATACTATTCTTTACACGCCAAGCGTAGTATTTAATACAGTCTCTTTTTATGTGCTCTAGATTTTTACAAAAGTAATAGCAAGATGATTTATCTTATTTCAGGCTTTTGCTGTTTCTTTTGAGCTGAACCAAATGCATCTTCCTTAACCTTTAACTTGTCCTTAGAGGCAGGGGCGGATCCAGGAATTTTTTGAGCATGGGCTAAAATTTGAAAGTCAAATAATAAATTCATATATAAAATTAAAGTAAAATTCTTGTAATTTGAAATTGTTCCCGACAAGGTTTTGAAATATAAAATTCATGGAAAAGATAACAAGTGAACAACAACTAATTAAGCAGACAACGCAACAAGTAAACTACAATTAATTAACTAATTTGCTGACAAGGCAAGAACATTCAATTTCAATATTCTGCAGACAAAGGGCAAGCATACAAGGAGCAATCTGAAAGGGGCATGACCTAAAATTTATAATGATGGGGAGCTATCATAAAGAGATTGAAAAGTGTTAATATTGAAAAGTGAAGTGGAAAATAAGGTTCCGGTTACTATAAAGGAGAATATTAGGATCTGAGTTTGAACTTTGGTGGATAAAGAAAAATCCAGACAAGGTATAGAGACTCTAAAAATTAAGTACTTGACAATTTTTCAGAATTATCGTCCACTCTAGACCAAAAATTGACCTCTTAACTTTTCAAAGAATCCTATACTGCTAAAAGGTTTCTCATCCCGACGCCCAATCACAATCTAGGTTCAAAATCCAGCCTCTGGTATTTCAACTAATACTAGATTAAACCAAAGAAACTTGCATCAAGCTAACTCTCAAGAATGACAAGTGAAAACCCGACCATAAATATCCCAAATCACTAAAATGGATCCACATGATGGGAAGCAAAAAATCACCCAAGAAGTCGGGACATGGTCAATCAGGAACTATTACTGTCGCCAATGACCTCAACTTATCACCATAAACATACTACCCAAAACCCACTTTGAAGATCAACTTCTCCTAAATTTCTTCACAGTAACCAATATTTTAGCTCCAAGAATTTGGGCTAGGGTAGCTTTCATGGCAAAAAGAAACCTTTTTTTGTTCTCCTTTTCAATTTAAAACAAAATCATCTTTCAAGAAAGGCCAAAAAAATGTTGTCAAACAACAAATCATGTAACTATCAAAGTGAATAAATGGGCAAGATTTAACCTTCAATGAAGCCCAAAAATTGGGTCAAGAAAGCATTGATCTGGGCCCAATAGATGTAACCCACAATCCCGAATCCACCGACTCCAACAAGCAAAAGTCCAGCCAAGATTGTGCCTTTAACAGCAGTGTCGCCACCTGTGGTGTCCCCTTCAGTATTGTCATCATTTTCACCTTTTGGGTTCAAATTCAAGAACCTCCTGATGCTTTGAGGTGCATTGCTGGGAGTTTTTGAAAGGGTCTGTTGTTTCTTGGTTTATGTGAGTGAAGAGCATGGGTTCAGAAAATGGAAATTGGAAGCGCTTGGGCTTGAAACTGAAGAGTGAGAAGTGAAAGTTTGATCTTTGTTGGAATTCGGATGAGCGTCGACATAAGCGCTGAGGAGAGAGAGAGAGAGAGAAATGTGAACGGAATTACGATTTACGGGGAGGGAGATTTGATGGAGTAGGTTTGGGTTTGGCCAATTTGGGCAATAACTTGGATTTGGGTTTAAGTAGTTGGACTATGTTGTTTGGGTTGGACAGTGAACACGGGCTGCTGGTTAAAAGACGTGGGCTCAACTTAAAAAAAAATAAAAAAAAAATGAAGGACTCGCTGAATCTGGGCCAGGGTGAGCACGGGCTGTAGCCCGGGCCAGCCCGTGCCTAAATCCGCCCATGCTTAGAGGTACTTGCCAAGTGAGTACCTCCATTCTTTCTTGCTTTAGACTTTCTTCTTGTTGCACAATATGAAATGAGATCATTAAGAGTCTACTTTTCCGTTTTGACAGTCGTAACTGACCTTAACTTAACCGAATTGTACAAAAAGAGAAATCAAAATTGTACAAAAAGAGAAATCAAAACCAAATGCACGAGCAAGTCATCAAACAGCTCAAGCTTTAATGCATTTAGTTTTGAAGCAAAATGAGATATCTCAATGATGTACTACCATATAATTTATTTAGCCTTATATTTTAGTGAAATCAAATTCGTTAGAAGCGTACTAGTTTTGACCTTATCGCTTTTTCGCAAAGTATTTTTGGAATATCTTTAAGAAATTCCTTGGCTTACCTTATTGGACACATCGCCCCTGAATCTTACTAAAATTTTACTCTGCATGATCATAAGACTTATGTGATTTGAACAATATTACTTATTCGAGTCCATTTTTATTAGCGGAACTCTTTTTTTTTTTATGACTTAGGTGTCCAAATTTCACCTGACTAATCCTTAGGAGTGGTGGCCTTCCCCTTGGTTTGCCACTCGAGTTAATCCGGATGCGGTCACAGCTTATACATATTAGGGTCGGACATTCGGCTGTTCTCCTTTCAGTGGACCTCTGCCTTCCAACATAGATGTCGCCTTCCAACATAAATGTTGCTTTTCAGTTATCGCGGGGATTCAAACCTTCGATGCTCCGTAGAGAACCCTCTTGCTTTATCACTGCGCCATTCCCGTGGGGGCTTTTATTAGTGGAGCTCTTATCTGTAAAAGTAGCGGGTTGTTTAATCCTTAATGCAAAGTCTAGAATCATGCCATCAAGAACGATACAAACGTTCTCTTTCCCGCCCTTAAACTTTTGTTCAAGCAAATGAATCAAATTGATGATGGCAGATATTGCAGAAGTTGATGGATCAATCGAAAAGAGAACTTAAACGTAATAGCATGTTCACATGGGAATCCGCATTAAGCAATTAATACTTTCAAATAACGGTGGACATCATCACAGGAGACCGAGCACAACATTGATATTTAGTCTTTGGATAGTATTACCAACTTGTAAGTGGTACTCTTGTGTCATAATCAAATATTGAAAATGAATTATGTCAAACAATAAATCTATCTTTGGATCGATTTATTGTTCACATAAAATAGAACTTTATAATTGTCACATATTTATTACCACATGTGTTCATGTAATTCTGCCAAATATTTAACTTCCTTTAGGCCGGTGCTTATCCGCATAAATTATATACATACAACCATTATAATGTTCTAAATAAATTAATTTAGGCAAGAGATGTTACTTTGGTAACATTTTCAATTAATCTATTTTAGAAAATTAGTAATTCGAAATAAACTCTTTTAAGTACTAAAATTTGAAATTGATTGCCACCTTATATTTTATTTTTTTCTCTTTTGTTGCCAAAAGAAAAAAAATTAAATTAAATGTGAACAGAACTTAGGTATTACAACGCTCGGAACTTGCGCTGCAGCACGGCACGCCCAGCGGCAACAAGCGTTGCGGTTCTAGAAAACAGCGCCTTGGGCGTTGCTGGAAACCTTTTTTACTGAAGGGCAGTGCAGCAATGCCCAAAACACGGCACTGCAGCATTGCGATGTTGTTGTAATGCCGAAATATTCCTAAAAAATCCAAAATATTGAAATTCAGGGCTAAAAATTCACATCCCAAATTTTAGAAAACCAAAAGTATAAATTTCAACCCAAAAAATTCTTCTTTATTCTCAATGATTTAACATGAAGTTAGCTTTGATACTACTTGTTAGAATTTTATTAAATTTTAATTTCAAGAACTTTAAAACTTGAAAGCCTAAATTTCTTTGTTGCCAAGATCCTCCATGTTAAATCACCAAGAAAATTATTTAATGCAGAACATACTTTAATTCATTGGGAATAATTCTTCATTAATGGATCTTGATTGATGAGAACCACGTAGCAACGAACGCTATGCAACCCACAACTAGATTGATGCGGAACCCGAGAATGCCAATTAAACCCGATTTTAAATTTGAACCCAACAAGGTGAACCAAAAAACCCAACGATAACGACGATGCGTCGAACCCCTTGATTACACAATGAAGAACCTACGATCCGATGTTTGAACGCCACAAGAATCAATTAGATCTTGATAAGTTCGGTATGTCCATGGCAAAAAACAATTTTTTAAACAAAGCTTCGAGAGAAAATTCTCTTTAATTTAATTCATGTCAAACTTAGTCTCCAATAAAATAATAAAAATCCTATTTATACTAAACCTAGGAAATATAGGAAAAACGTGAATAATTGATAAAAATTACAAGAATCTTACGTAAACTAGAATTCTAGCAAAAATAAAGAAATTAGCGTCAAAACAATTTTCCTGAATCCAAACAGTTTTCAGTATTTTGGTCATATCGTCCTCTCCCGATATCTGATTGAGGTGATTCAAAATGCATTGGAAAGTTTACGTCAAGGGCTACAAATCTTCAAATTCGAACGTATTCTATGCCAAACATGGGTCTCAAATTGAGACTAAAAATTCGAGTGCTTTCCAACCTATTCCGGCTTCCGTCCCCAACATGTTACTTGACCATTGGCTTGTTGTCTTTAATATTATGGACTCCGTTGCTCGAACATGTAAATGACCAGCTTTATCAACTCTTTGTAGTCTCGAACTTATCCCTATTCTCTCTCCAACAATCATTAAAATCTTATGTAAATTGTGGCGCACCCCAGATCATATCATACTCTCCCTCTTCAAGAGGATTCATCATCGAGTCCGTACCTTCAATGCCCAGATTATAACCTTTGCTGCCAATCAATGCAAGAACATGAAAAGTTCATCACCTCTAGGATGCAATTTGGACCTCCTTTGAGCTCGAACTCGCCGCCTTCGAATGTAAACCCAGTCACCTTCACCTGGATCAAAGTGTGCGCGCCTCAACTGCTTGATCTTGCAACTTTGGAATGCTCCCATAGCAACTCCATCTAATGAATATCTATGCATTCTCCTTGCTTTACTTGGTCCATGCACTTGTAGCAATATCACTTCTAATGTACTAATGTTGTCGCTTCAATCATCTTCTTCACTCAACCCTCTGCATATGAAATTCCTCCAGTACCTTTGATACTCCATCTCCTTGAGAATCACACAGTCAATTTTCTACAAATAAGAGAAATTCAACTGAAGCTCAATCCCTGGGTCGGGCGGTATTCCAATGGGGTAGTTTGCTAGAATAAAATTTTCGGTAACCTGCAAAACAGAAATAGTCAAACTAGGGAGGGAATTGTTATTTTTCACCAAAGCCTTATCTTCTTCACACTCCTCCTCCTTTTGGTTTACTTCCAACTCTTCTGTCACATTCGAAGACTCTCCTTCAATTTCTTTTTGCAGCTCTACTTCCCTTTTAAAATTTCACGTTCAATTTCTTTTTCACTCTTTTGTGGCATTTCCCCTTTTTCCTCAAAATCAACCTCACTATTTTCTCTCTTGCTCTTTTGTTCATCCACGTGATTAATTTAAGATTTAATCAGATCATGAATTTTTGATAACTCACGCTTATAATCCAATTTACCCCCAACATGCTTCCCAATTGATGTTCGACTTTCCACTGGATACATATCCCAATCTCATCTTCTAGGCTTCTCCCTAACCTCTCGTTCATGCCGATCCCCCCTATAAAATTAATTATCCGCATATCGTTTCCTCATAATATTCTTTAACTCAACCCAAGTTTCAATACACCTCTCACCATTCTTCTGCCTAGATTTTATTAACTGATCCCACCCGACAATTGCATAATCCACAAATGTGTTCACAGCCAACTTCAATTTTATCCCCCCGGAGTAATCATGGCATTTAAACACTACTTCTACATTTTCTTCCCATACCAAGTATGCCTCGGGATCGTTTCTTCCCTTAAATTGTGGAATTGTCAACTTCATGTCTCAAACTCCTATCAACACCGTCCCCAATAAAATTTCCACTCCGCCTTTCAAGTCTATCCATTCTATTTCTCATATCCTCCATATCCACCAACAACCTCTCCAGTTGTCGAATCACCCGTTCATTTATATTGACTTAATCTCCAATTGGGATGTGTGAGAATTGGGATTCAAATGCTCAAAAGAAATTTGAACTAGACAACTTTGGTTGGGCTTTTATAAATTCAAGAAAGTGGTTTTTGAATTTGGATTGGAACGAAAGAAACAGATTTTTGGAATTGGATTTGATATTAGGATATTGAACAATGTCCAAGAAATCAATTTTTTTCCCAGACTGTACGGATGAACAGTAATTTTTTTAAGACTTAAGAATCAACTACAATAATAACGAAACAGACGAAAGTTGATTTGAACTCAAATTGAGCACAAAAACAACTTTTGAATTTTTTTGTATCAAAGACTCAACATATTACTGGACACAAGAATACGAAGAACGAATAACAAAGGAAAACAAAGACTCAAAGAAATAAACAAGGATATAACTTGATTAAATTGGAGTCAAAACTCTGATACCAACAGATGAGAATCACGTAGCAACGAACACTATGCAACCCACAACTAGATTGATGCGAAACCCAAGAAAGCCAATTAAACCCGATTTTGGATTTGAACCTAACAAGGTGAACCAAAAAACCCAACGATAACGACGATGCGTTGAACCCCTTGATTACACATGAAAAACCCACGATCCGATATTTGAACGCCACAAGAATCAATTAGATCTTGATAAGTTCGGTATGTCCATGGAAGAACACAATTTTTGAAGCAAATCTTCGAGAGAAAATTCTCTTTATTTTAATTCATGACAAACTTAGTCTCCAATGAAATAATAAAATTCCTCTTTATACTAAACCTAGGAAATATAGGAAAAACGTGAATAATTGATGAATATTACAAGAATCTTACGTAAACTAGAATTCTAGCAAAAATAAGGAAATTCGCATCAAAATAGTTTTCCTGGATTCGGACAGTTTTCAGTATTTTAGTCATATCTTCATCTCATGATATCCGATTGAGGTGATTCAAAATGCGTTGGAAAGCTTACGTCGAGGGCTACAAATCTTCTAGAAATACAAATCTTCAAATTGGAACGTATTCTATGCCAAACATGGGTCTCAAACTGAGACTGAAAATTCGAGTGCTTTCCAACCCGTTCCGGCTTCCGTCCCCAACATGTTACTTGACCATTGGCTTGTTGTCTTTAATATTATGGACTCTGTTGCTCGAACATGTAAATGATCAACTTTATCAACTCTTTGTAGTCTCAAACTTAGCCATACTCTCTCTCCAACAATCATTAAAATCTTATGTAAATTGTGGCGCACCCCGGATCATATCATTGATTCTAGATCTTGAAGTTTGAACTGCAATCTTTTTTATATTTGGCTTTTTCACTTTCAATCTTGAATTTTGTCTCCTTTGATTCTTTAATTCTTGTTCTTATTTTTGCTTCTTGATCTATAGTCTTGATTCTTGAATTCCTTATTCTTGATAGTTGATTACGAGTTAATATCCTGATTGCGTGTTTTGGATTTTCCTCTTCAATATGTTTTCTCTTAATTATTCTTTTATTGATGGGAGACACAAAGAAGGAGAAGTTGCATATGAATTGGAGACCATAACCCTATATATAGTTTTCATATGTATTTGATCCATCGTTAAATACAACCATAGTAGATCCGATCTCTACACATAATCTGACTCACACTTTATTTAGATTCCCAAAGTCCAATTACTTAATTATTTATTAGATAACTTTATTTTGGGCTTAACTTTATGTTAGCCTTCTTACGCAATTAATTACATATGTTAGCCCACATGGTAAAGAGATTCATCATCTGGTGCAAATGACTGATGAGACTATCTCCCATTATACAAGTTGAAAGTAGCTCACTAGTATCTCATTACTACTATAGGCAAATTATTCGCTCACAGTTCTATCACCGAGCTAGAAAATAATTATCAAAGTTACAAAGAACAAACTCTCAAAAGCGAGGAGAGAGCTTTGGTGTGTGGTATAAGGAGGAGAACATCTCCTTATATAATACTAGGATAAGGGAGGTTTCAATTGTTGTTAATTTTGTATTAAAACCAAAATGTTACAATAGCCATTAAAGCAATATGTTACAATAGCCATCAAGAATTTTGTAGCCACCAAGTCAATACAAAATTAACTAGAGAATTGAAATGTGAAATCAAAAGCTTCTTGTTACAATTCTTCATTCACAATTCATTTTATTTTGAATTTTTTCCAACATCGTCATCTTATTGGTTTTATAATTCAATGGTGCTCGTTTGGGAACATTAATCTTGGAATTTTATTGTTAGTATGAGCTTTAGTTGGATCAAATTGTTCAAACAAGCTTCTTGTGGTCTGATACAATATTAAGTATCGGAGTTCCATCTTAAATGGTCTAGCTTGAGCTTGTTGTGGTATTTTATCCTTATCTATTACATAGTGTGAGTATAATATTTGTGTCGTTATTTATGCTAATTTTTGTGATGGAAATGGTGACATTATGATGGTTGAGTGACAATTTTGTGCAGTTTCAGCATAATGAATGTTTCTACTCAAGTGACTTTGGAGATTAGTCAAGTGCTTGATAGCTTGATTTTCGTTCTAGATTTTGTGAAATGAGAAGAGCAGAAAATTTTGGATAAGAATTTAGGTGTATGCTGTTGCTGTTCTTGGATCAGCTTTTAGTTTATTTTCTGTTTTCAGTAGGTTAAGATAGACATACTTGATTCAACTTAAGTGAATATGAATACCATTGTTTTCTGTTTGTCTTATAAACCCCGTAATGAAGTTTGTAGGTGGGTTTGTCTGTTTAACTGCATATGGATTTTCTTTGGTGTATTCAGTATTATTATCAGTACTAATTATGTAATCCACAGGTTTATGTCAGACCAGCTGGCAGCTATGTTATGGACAGGTTGGAGTTGCGTCGCATTACTTTCTATCCTGGTGTTAATGTGGATGATATTGTGGTTCTGATTGGTAACTTTAGTATTCCAGCTGGGTTAAGAGTTGCAGAAGCTGCAATTTCAAGTAAACAGGCACGGTGATTAGTTTTTGGATTTGTTTCTTAGCCATTCCTTTGGACTTCTGTTTTACTGGATTTCCAATATATGACACTTTCATTTCTAGGCAGAACTTTTTCCTGAGCTTGGTGCTGTAGTTTTCCCTATGGTCAAACATCCATTTGTCGTGGGTTTCTTAGTCGCCGAGCTCCCTGAGATGGCTCATAAAAGAGAATTGCTTCCTGTGAAAGAAAGCTCAGTCCCTGGGCAATCTTTTGCATTGCCTCACAGTGTGGGTTCACAATCGTTGGACATCCAAACTTTCGGGGATCACTCTTTTGAGATATCGAAGTTTACAAGAGATCAACAACAAAATGCCATTAATATCACTAGTTCACTTGCTATGGCATATGTCATGGATCAGGTAGACTATATATACAAATATGCATCCATAGAGTGTTGCTGAGATTTTGCTGGAATTATAATTCTCAGTAATCCCGCTTTATAATAGCACAAATATCTTATTTTTTTGTTGCAGAAAGAAGTCATTTCCCAACGTGCCTTTTCTGAATTTTTCTTTTTTCTATTTTTTAATGGTGGAAATTTATTTGTGAGTGTGGCAGCTTTCTATATAAGTATTAACTGCATTGTATTCCTCTACAGAAAGCATTGCTACTTCAGCAATCATCGTGGCAAAATAATGTCAGGATGAAGAATTTGGTTGAGCAAGTAAGATGATGGGCTGCTGTTGGATTTTGGTGTCATATGATTTGGACATTTATGATTACTCTCTATCTTTGAATTTGCAGATTCGAGGTTCTCTTTTAAGCATTCAAACTTTGAGTAAATTGCTACATGTTCACGCCAGTAGAAGCGAGGTTTGTGCCTCTACAACTTGGAACATTCCCGCTAAACTTACTTTTGATACTTCTGAAAATTATTCTTTCTTTCCTGATCAAAACATGAATTCGAGATTTGCAGATTTCATATGATATTGTCGAAGACATTTTAGTGCAAGGTGATCACATGAGAGATACTCTTCAACAATTACAGGATGCTGTGCACTTGACAAAGGTACTGTTTCTACCAAGAAGAAAAAATGTATAACTTATATATTCTGTTTGTCACTTCCTGATACATGTTAGCTTCTCTGTTATTCTGTGATATGCATAGATATGAAATACTGACCATATGTTTTTTTATGGATGTTGGCAACACATCAATATACATGTATTGAACTGTTCTAAAAACTTATATTGTTAAAGAGGGTTACATGTATATCATTTAAATTGTCTTCAACCTGCCACCTTAATTATAGATGGGATTCATTTTACTTTTATCAAAGCTTGTCACATGCATATTGAACCATTTGAGGTAAAAGCTTAAGATGTTAGAGGGAGCCAAATGTATATCATCCCTCCATGTTTATGTTTTCCCATCAAAGTGTGACACATGCACAATTTAATTAAATTAATGGCGGTGAGACTTGAATTCATGACCTTTGCGTGCTCTAATTGTAACGATCCGGGTCTTTATATCCAAGTTTTTAGCTTACGTATTGTTCGCTTTGAGTATGCCTACTTACCCTATCGCGTTCCCCAGGATTCGAACTCAAGACTTTTGCCAAATGAGAGAATTTAGTTGAATCATGGTACCAATTGGATGAATTCTGGGAGACACGATAGAAATCCGTAGGGGTTAAATGGACAGATGTCCACCTAAAACGGACAGTAGTATGATATAACGGCTTGGGCATAGAGGCATGATGCCCAAGCCGTTATATTATACGTAATGTCCGATGCCCACTAACCCCTCACGAATTTCTATCGCGTTTCTCGGAATTCGAACTCATGACCTCTTAAACAGAGGTATAGAGGTTGGGTCATTACACTAATACCATGTTGAATCACTTGATTTGAAAGTTTAAGAGGTTAGAGAGGCTAAGCGTTAATCATTTAAATTTTGTCCTAAACAACATGTATGCTAACCATGCTTAGTTGCTTCCCATGAAATCTTTTTTTCTTTTTCAGATTGTCCCAGCACAAATCTTTAATAATTAATCTCTTAATTATTTCCTCTCACTTGAATTATTGTGATCATTTTTAAATTTGAATGGTTTAATGAGAGGTAAACAAATTCCAGGAGTTCCTCTGGCCTTACGTTTAAGTTATTTCTCTAGTGATTCACATTTTATTTGATTTTCTAATGCCTTTCAGTTTTCTTGAGATTGACCATCGGCTAACAGTTTGTCTGACTAGCTTGCTTTTTTCTTTTTAGGCTAATATAATGCGCTATAACAGTGAAACATTAAAGACGATGCACCAGTCAACTGGTCCACTACACGATTCGACGAATTCACAATTATCTAATAACTCTTCAGCTGAAACTTCAATCCATGCAATGCAAGAATCTAGTCGGCATTTTTCTATTAGTTCACCGTCGAGGGATTTGGAATTTCCCATGCCACCTCTTGCTCTGGCACCTTCATGTCAACAGGGAATCAGGTACCGTACAAAAATATCATACCTCATGGAGTGCTTTTTAAAATTTAAATATTAGTAATGCTTACTTTTTCAGGTAAGTAATGTATTTATACTTGTATATGCTTATTTAAAAAGCTTGAAGTTTATGTTTATTACAAATTGATGATGTTGGATATTTTATGAGGGCTGGCTGGGATATCCAATAGATTTATATGGGATATAAAAAAATATTTCTCTATAAACATGGAAAGAGAAATCTTGAATGGGAATTAGAAAGGTCAGCCAAATAACTAAGAGAAAGTAAACCACTTGACTAGAATTTGTATGTTCTCTGCGCAAGAAAAATTCATCCAACTAAAATTGTAATACTGAAATATTCCTAGGATTTGCGAGATCAACCTACTTTGTAGTATTTTGGGAATCTCTTTTCAGAATTTTACAGGCTATTTTAACTTTTTAAACAATCCTCAACTCCTGAACTTCTCGACATGTTCTTGATCAGCATGTGCTTGCTTATCTGCCATTCCAAGATGCTTGATTAGTGTGGGTTTTGCCTGCTCAATTTTTTTCATGGAATTTGAAAACGAGAAATCTTTTCTTTATTTGGCGTACCTAGTTGAGCCGGATGAAAGAAAACTTTCTGCCAAGACCTTCTTTCCCTCTGTGTGCTAGCATTTCACTGTTTAAGATAATTCATATAATTATTCCTGATTTTATACCATTTGCATCAGAAGACCCTGCAATGTTACTGAAGTACTGGAGGATTTGGTTCGGGCCATAGAGCCACTTGCTCATAACCAGCAACGAGCTGTGAAACTATGTGAACTTTCAAGTTCTTTGGTGGCTGCTGTTGAAGAACCTGCTTTGCGACAAGCTTTGAGCAATTTGATTGAGGGTGCATTGTTGCGTACAGAAGTTGGTGGAAAAGTTGAGATAGTGTCCACTGGAGCACCAGCGGGTGGTGCTCTAATCATCATCGATGATGATGGGCCTGACATGCACTATATGGTACAGTTTTGCTTCATAGCCAAATTTATTGACGTGAATCTTGGTGCTATCTATACGTTATAACAAATATGAAGACAAACGTTCATGTGGTATTATCTATAACTTTGATGCTTCTAAATATATTATATATTATTTACTTCTGCTCGCGTACAGATTATTGTTGTAAATTTTCTGCTTGAGTTGAAGTGCACCTTTTGTGGCTACAGAGACCTTGCAATCTGACTTCTTTTCTCTTGCCCCTATGGAGGAAAACACAGTGGGGCCTTTGCACAATCATCAAGGAAATTGGCCTAAAACCTTGTTATAGTTGCACAATCAGTCTCTAATAATGGAAACTACCACATCTTCGTTAAATTGTCGTTGCCCTCGTGGAAACATATCTCACTTCAAATTTTCCGGCATGAGTCCAATTTAGGAAACAAAAATATGGCTTTATAAAGCTGGATATGAGGGTGTCACGTGATGATAGATTTAGATTTTTCCCCTCACTTGGAGCTGATTCTACAACTAAAATGAAAGATTGGGGGACCAATTTGGTACTGAATTTTCTCAATGAGAAACAATATTTTTTTGCTTGTTCCTGCATTGCATTTCTTGGCCTATGTTGTTTGTTTCATGTGAAATTTTCCCCTACTCGCAGACGCAGATGCATTCCCTTGTACCATTTGGGACAGATCTATTTGGTAAAGATATGATTGAAGACAACACGACTTGGAACTTCATTGCTGGACTGGCTGTTGCTCGAGAGATTCTCGAGAATTATGGATGCGTTGTCCGCGTTATGTCTCCAAGAAACACAGATGCTGCCTTCGGAGCAGGTGGGACACGAGTCGAGCTTTGGCTTCCCTCATTTTCTGCTTCTTCCTCTGATTTTGATGGTTCTGCTCAGGAGGCTTGAAAAGTAATGCAGACTTTTAACTAGGGGAAGGATTCTCCCCTTGTATAAGTCAATTAGTTGAACCCTTCGAGTAATTTATAGCAACTAGTTCTAGAATTATCTCGTATTTGGCTGGTTGTGTTTATGTACATATACAACATCATAGCAGTAATCCCACCAATTTTTCCTTGTAATGCCTAAAGGATATACATCTGTAAACAATTTATCATCTGGTATAATGCTGCCTGCGACAGTGTACATAGGCATGCTGATGTATTCATGCCTGATTTGGATCATGGATTGTTGTACTAGCAAGATGTGTTAAATGTACTGTTGCTTGAATCTTTACCTGTCATGAATGATTGATCGAAGTGATGTGTTAAGGTGATGACGAGATGAATAGAGAATAAAGGTTTTCTCATTCTGCTATTTTCGACTAAGAAAATCGAGTGAAGAGATGAACGGTGTAGAAGCCAAAAGGATAAGATGTTCAAAGCTTGAATGAGAGGACAGGAGGCCAAGTTGGATGTGCTATTTGTCTAGAAAAGCCTTTATTTTCTAGTTATGGGCGCAGAGAACTGTACTTGTGAAAATATTGGAAGATCTGGTCAAAGAAAGTGATAGCCTTTTATATTCGTTTCCACAGTTTGAATATTTGTATTCCATATTGGTGGTCGACAGTACTAAATGGCAAAGTCAGATGGTGATTTATTGTTTTTGCGTGGAAGAATGGAAAGAATTTTGGGTCAGTTTCGTCTCACATCCGAAGTTATTGTCATTGACTAAGCTCTTTTTTATTTGAATAATGTTATTTAGCATCAGCAGTGCTAAAACACTAGTTTAGATATTAAAGTGGCATTTAATGAGAAGTACAATTAAATGAGTCACTTAATTACATCTTTTATTGAGCCTATTACATAACACCATCTAGATTGGTGAGTAGATAGCATTTTTAAATTAATTATTAATTTTTACTTACATTTTAATCAATTTTTATAATTGAACCAAACATTGCTAAATGTTTATAGGAGTTAGATTCCAGTGGTACTGATATCGACCACATTGAGCATGTTTGGCAAATAAGCCCCAATTTTTAAGTTGTGGGTTCCTCCATTTTTTGAGGTGATAATAAGTACCACCTAGATAACATATCTGTAAGCTCTGAGTTACACGTGCCGACTTAATTCAATTTTGACCTCAAAATTAAACTTACTCTTAAACTTTAAGCTCTGCCAAACATGCCTATTGCTATTACAACTTATTAGTCCCCAAAAATCTGAGTCAACAATGCTGAGGCAACTAGGCCTAAGTTGTGACAGTTGGGGCATAGATGAGTGTTCATCAGACATCCTGTTTTCGCGCGTTTTTGCAACCCGCCAACAATTACGAGAGAGAGGGGTCAGGCGATTGTGTAAGGAACAGACCTCTTGAGACAAAGTCCCAAAAAGGGGTGCGTATGCCAGTGAAGGATTACAATTGGGAAGTAGACAAAACGCCTCCAAGGGGCGCAAGCACACGAGTACTGAAAAAGGATTAAATTTAAACTAAGGAATAAAAATTACATGATCTCTTGTAGAGAGTTTTTGATTCTTCCTCTATTCTTCTATGCCGTTACTTCTTTTATACTTCTTGAGCATCCCTTGGTTATCGAAACTGCTCAGACTTGCTTCGTATCCTTCGTAACCGCCCACTCTTTTAGTGAGGAATCACTTATTCGGGGAGTAGTTGCTTAGTAACCGCTGCCACTACCTTTGTTGCTTCCTGGATCGTGGGATCGTGCCGGGTTTACTTGCCAACCGCTTCCAAACTGTATCCTTTAGACTTGTTTGATTTTGGGCGACTTGGGGTTCTGGGCGACAATGAGGCTGTCGTCCTGGGCGATTGTGCCGTACCATCTTTGTTCGGCCTCTGGGCGTCCTACAACCTTGGGGCGATGGTATTCCTTTGTTCTTGGGCTTCCAATATTCAGGTTTTTCCACAGGCCTTCAACTTGGGCGTTTCTTCTTGGGCCTTTTAATTGGCTTCTGTTGGGTCTTTACCTTGGATTTATCAATTGGACTTCCTTTCGATTTTGGGCTGCATTTTAGTGTGTCAACAATTACCCCCCAATATGGCAGAATTAATACTAATCATTAATTTTGCCATATTCATTCTGTATCTTTCCCGCAATATTTGAACTTCCCAGAATTTCAATCGTCGCTTGCGTTCTAGTGCTTGAAAAGTTGCGACGTTATAAACCCTTAAAACCCCAAAAGTACGCGGCATCCTTTTCATTCACCTTTCTGCGGCATTACATCTTTCTTCGCCATTTCACCGTCTTCCTTGCGGCAACCTTCGATTTAGATCAAACAATCTTCGAGAACAAATCACTTTCTGTGCCATAATGACTACTTCTCAAACTTCTTCGGACAATGTTTTCAGTTTTGAGGATTTCCAGACCCTTCTTGCAAGACCATATGTGAACCCGTCTTTTCTTTCACAATCCGATGCGGACCGCAATGAGTTTTATTTGGGTCCGTCGTTCAATGATGCTGAAGCCGTCGAACGGGCAGCGGTCGGACATTTGTTCCCGTGCTCTGAGGATCTTCCTTTCTCGCAATCTTTGCCATTGAGGCCGATCCATGATAGAGGTATTCGTACTTGGCCTAAAACTGATGCATCTTTCCGTAGGTGGCATGCACGTATGGTGGCTCATGGTCCCACCAAATCAATTTTTGAACGTGCTAAAATTCTGGACCTATTGGAGATTACCCTTTTCCCCCCAACATATGACCCAGTGCTTTTTCCAATCGCCCTAAGTTATTGGTCCCCTGAGTTCAATACCTTTGTTTTTCCTCTTGGTCCCATGACCATTACCTTGAGGGACGTTGGGGCTTTGCTGAATCTTCCGCCTTTGGGCGATACTATTTTTCCTGGCATGCTAATTTCTGGGGGTGCCCCAAAATTTGATAAAAAGCTTACTGAGTCTTACTCGAGCCTGCAGGGCAGTTATGTCACCGCTGTGTCTGAGCCTGGCCATTCTGAGCGAGTCGCTTTTCTCCAAGTCTGGCTTTGTAAATATGTCCTTTGTGTTCCTAGCTTGAAACCCTCTATGAGCTACTTGCCCCTATCTCATGAGTTGGCTCGGGGTAGACCTTTGAACTTATGTTCATTCCTCCTGGCTGCTCTTTATAGGGGTATGGCCATGCTCCAATTCCAATTGAAAAATAATGCATCTCCCACGGTTAGCGGGCCCTTATGGCTTGCTCAATTGTGGTTGAGATCTTATTTCCCTCAGCTGGGTATTCCATCTTTTCCTCCTCGTAAGGTTTCCTGTTATGGGCTTTTTATTCATCAATTGAGCCCTGTAAATATGTCCATGAGAGATGTTTTCACTTTCTTCCACACTTTGAATTCAACTCTTTCGTTCTTTCCTTTTCCTTCTGAGCAAATCCCTCCTTTTGTGCGACCTCCTTCTACTTTGGCCGAGGCGGATACATTTCTGCCTGTTTGGGTTCAATTTTTAGTAGGGAGAGAATTGTTTCATGACATTCTGATAGGGACCAATGCTAAGGCGGGGGTAGAGATATATGCGCCTCAATTTTGTGCTCGCCAGCTTGGTTTTAGCCAAATGTGGCATATCCCTCCTTGCTACTCCAATAATTTGATGGATCGCTTCTACATTCTTAACAAGGCAGAAGCCCAAGCCATCGACGTCCGTAATAAACTTTTGGCAACCGACTTTACTTTCGCTCCCTTCAATCCTACTGCTGCTACTCATCCTCTTTTTGACCAACTGTGGCCGTCAGTGAAGCAAATGTTATTTTCAACTGATGCGAATCGCGCTTTCCACCTCCTAGATAAACATGGTACTTTTCCCATTTCCACCGCGTCCCCTTCGCGTTCTACGCGCTCCCCAGTTTCGAAGCCTACCGTTTCTAAAGGTGCTCCTAGTCATAAGCGGCCAGCTGCGACCGTAATATCCCTGCAGGATGATGTTGATGATGATGACGCTCCCCTCATCATAAGGAGAAAGGTAACTGAACTTCACCTACTGCACAAGTTGTTTTCTTTTCATGCGATAATGATTTGCTTTTCTTTCCAGAAGGATTCTCCTTCCGGGGCTATGGTTTTGGCCGATTCTTCCTCATCCCTTCTTGTCAAGGCTGCGCCGCCCAAGCATCAAGCTCCAGCAACATCGTCTTCAGTCGATCCCCTTCCTCAGGGTGTCGACCCCCCAAGCGTGGTCCTAGAAGGTAAGGCTTACTTTTGATACCTTTGGCCTTTCTTTATCGCTGCTGTTTTCATTGATTTACTGCGGTATGACATGTGCAGAGACTCTGGTGTCTTCGTCTGGTGGGGAAGGTCCTCCTTGCCCAACTAAAGGGAAATCTCCTCAAGTGATGGAAGAAATAAGGGGAGCTCCTGAATTTCCAACCACCGGCGATGAGGTCTTTTTACTGCGCTCTTATCTCTGATTTTGCTTTGTTGTGTAGAGAAACTTTCAATATTGGCCACTTTCTTTTGCAGGAATCTGATAACATTCTCAACTCTATCCAAGACCTATTCACCTCTTGGGCGCGCATGAAAACATCCTCTGCATCGTCTTCCATTCCTGCGCACGAGGACATGACACTTCTCAAACAGGCACTGTTTGAGTATGTTTCCTTCATGGATATGGAGATCGGCCGTGCCAGCGCTGCTCAGCAAAAGGCCAAACTAGACATGTTGAGTGCGAACCTACTGCAAGTGCTCTCACTCCCCTCGCTCAGCATTTCTACTGATTTTAAAGTGAAGCTGAGGGTTCTTCACGCCGACATCGTTTCCTTGCTGGCCAAAAACGCAGAATTGAAGACCAGAAGTGCCCAATATTTTCGCGCTTCTTCTGAGAAAGAGTCTTTGCTCCAGGAAATTGACAGGAACCATGCTGACTTGACTGAGGTTTCTTCAGAACTTGTAGTGGAAGACTCTTTGATGTTGAGCCTGACTGCTGAAATGAAAGAGCTGCAAGCGAAAATGAACGATTGCATGGCGAGAATAGCTGCTAAGAGGCGTACTGCATCCCAAGGAATTGCAAAAACCAAATCTTTATTGGAGCAGTATCAGAAGTTGGAGGTTGACGATGACTTGGTGGCGGAGTTTGGTATCCTTTCCTCTAGGCAAGGCGAAGAGTGGGATAGACTTAGGCAACAGATGCGCTCAGCTTGGGGCGATTTGTAATTGAACATTTACTGTTCTAATTTTTTGTAACTTTTCGCGCTGACTGCCTTTATTTGATGTAATCTGATGTCTTTATCATCATTAATGAATAGTTATTTTGAAGTGGTGTTTATCCTTGATCGCCGATTTTCCTCGTACTCAATTCTTGTGCCAACATCCATGCATATTCTCTTGGCATTTGAGTTTTCTTCCCTAAATGTTTGATCCATATTGGTTTCACTCACTGGTCATAAATGTGACCTTCCAGATTCCGGCTTTTGATCTTCCAACCCCTATAAATATGCCTGTTTATACTCATCGTTTTCATCCTCATGCCTTCTCAAATTCAATTTCCCACCATCAGAGTTTCCTGCCACTGCATGGCACTCCGGTCATTTCCCAACAATTTTTCCTTCTACAGGGATGGGTTTCTCGATTCATCTCCTTCGTTTTGACATCACTTTTGGTATGGGAGGTATAGAAAATGTCAAACCGAGGCAAGATTTTTGCCCTCGGTTTGCTTGTTGAGAGTGTTTCTCTTCGCCTACTATTGCAGCAATGCTTTTAGGAAGGCTGTAGGGAACATTTCACTCTCTTAATTGGCCATGGATTGAAGGGCTGCTCCTCTCCGCCTGCCTTTGCAGCAATGCATCTAGGAAGGTTGTAAGAGTAGTTCACCTTCTTACGGCCATAGGCTGAAGGGTTTCTTCTCCTTGCCTACCACTGCAACAATGCGTTTGGGAAGGATGCAGGGGCAGTTCACCCTCTTACGGCCATAGACTGAAAGGCTGGCCGTACTGGTTTTACTCTTTCTGTCCCTTTCAGTCAGAAGATAATTTGTAGCGTGTATCGCCTTGTATTTTGCCTATGTCTTTTAATTTTTTGTAAAGAATGGTTTGTAAGGAGAACTGGATAATAAAGGACTTTATTTTGAATATGCCTTGTTCTCTCTGATTTTCTTAGAACGTGATCGTCCAATTTTACTTACCACCATCGTTCGGCATGAATACATCACAATTGTAATCATACCATTTACGTATATATTCTATTTATTTTGCTATCAGAACGTGACCGTCCAGTTTGTTAACTGCCTCGCTTGGCGTGGTTATATTATGATTGCGATTTTATCACTCAAGTGTTTATCTGTTCACTTTCCCAAAGGGATGGAACATATCTCTTCAGGTACTTACCATTAATAAATCTTATGTGCCTAGTACCATCTAAATCTTCCAAGTGGTAAGCTCCATTAGGCAACACACTCTTCACTCTATAAGGCCCTTCCCAATTTGGCGACCATTTGCCATACTTTGGGTCCTTACTATCTAAAGGAAGTATTGTCCTCCAAACCAATTCGTCCGCATTAAAGAATTTGGCTATAACTTTCTTATTGTAAAATCTAGCCATTCTTTGTTTCTGAACTTGCAACCTGTCTAGCACGTCTAACTTCAATTCGTCCAATTCTAACAAGTTTTGAACCAACGATTCCTTGTACTCATTCTCGTTCAATTCGTACTGCCAACGCACCCTTATAGATTGCACGTTGATTTCTACGGGCAATACAGCCTCCTGCCCATAAATGAGTTGGAAAGGCGTGACGTTGGTGCTCGAGCGGGGCGACGTTCTGTAAGCCCATAAAGCCTTGTTCAAGCATTCGTGCCAGTTTCTGGCATTTTCATCTATCATCTTCCTTATGATAGATTTCAGAATCTTGTTGGATGACTCTGCTTGACCGTTTGACTGAGCGTAATACGGTGTGAAATTTACCAATTTAATTCCAAACTCGCTCAAGAATTCCTTCACCTGATCTCCATTTAGGGAAGTCCCATGATCTGCCATTAAAGTTTGTGGGATCCCAAATCTGTAAATGATATGGCATCGGACAAACTCTATGATATTTTTCTGGGTGATTTCCTTTAGAGGGGCTGCCTCAACCCACTTGGTGAAAAAGTCCGTGGCGACTATAATAAAGGTGTGTTGTTTGGACGATGGAGGGTAAATCTTCCCTATCAAATCTATCGCCCAACCTTTGAACGGCCAAGGCTTGATAATGGGTGCCATGTTGCTTGCTGGTGCCCTCTGTATTGGACCGTATTTTTGGCATGCTAAACAGCTTTTTGCATATTGAACACACGATTCACCCATTTTTGGCCAAAAATATCCACTTCTAATAATTAGCCACCTCATCTTTTGGCCAGCCTGATGGGCTCCACATATCCCTTCATGCACTTCGGCCATAATTGTCTTAGCCTCTTGCAAGTTCACGCATTTTAATAACACACCATCAGAATGTTTTTTGAACAACTCTTCGTCTATTAACGCATAGTTCAATAAACGCAATTTCGTTCGTCTATCAATTCGCCCATCAAGCTCTTTGAAGGACTCCTTAATCTCATCCATCCAATCCAGTACGGCCCCACTTTCTATGCATTGAATTTCCGTTTTTCTTGCCCTCCGCTGAACAACGGGCAACATAGTTCCGTATTCGTGGATAGATTCCCAACTTATTGCCTTTGAATAGCCAGAAGCCAACTGTGCCAACTCGTTGGCCATGTCATTTGTATATTCTATTGACACATTGAAGCTCTACTTGGTCAAATTCTTCCAATAACTCTTGGGCGATTTCGTATAAACTTATGATAGAATCACTTTGGCATTTGAAATCACCGGTCAATTGATGAATCACCAATTGAGAATCGCCCCTGACGATTACATTCTTTATTTTCATCTCTACCATCAATTCCAAGCCTACAATTAAGGCTTCGTACTCGGCTTGATTATTAGTACAGATTCTGTCCAAGGTGAATGCGAACTTATAGCAAACCCCTAAAGGATTTATCAAAGCCACTCCTACACCTGCTCCTTTAGAAGTTTTCGATCCATCAAAATATAAAACCCATGGTTTTAAATCAAATGAATCAACCTCGAGTTCTAGTTCGTTAGGCACATCCAGGCATGGATGATCGGCCAGAAAATTAACCAAGGCCTGATTTTTAACTGCCTTTTGGGGTACATACTTTATTTCGAATTCCGACAGTGCTAAAGTCCAAAGACCCACTCGTTGGTGTAAACTAGGGCGAGAAAACATGTATTTGAACAGATTAACTTTGGAAATTAGATAGACTGTTACAGGCCGTAAATAGACCCTTAATTTTGTACATGTGAAGTATAATGCGAGACACAACTTCTCGATAGCAGAATAATTACATTCACATTTGGTTAACCGTCTACTTAAGTAATAAATCGCCCTTTCTTCGCCAACTTGGTCTTCTTGTGCGACCATTCCCGCTATCGATTCTTGTTCAGCCGACACGTACAGTTTCATCGGCCACCCTTGGATTGGTGACACCAACACTGGTGGGCTGGTTAAGTATGTCTTCAGGGCTTTCGAAGGCCTTTTGATGTTCTTCTTTCCAGCCGAATTCGTCTTGATTTTTCAGCTTTAGGAGAGGCAAAAACGCTTTCGTTCGCCATGCACAATTGGATATAAAACGTCTTAGAAAATTGATTTGGGCCTAAAAACTTTGCCAGTTCTTTTTTATTATTGGAGCTTTAGCTTCTAAAATAGCATTCGCTTTATTCTTATCAGGTTCAATCCCTCTTTTATGTACAAGGAATCCAAGGAAATTTCTTGAATTCACGCCAAACGCGCATTTCAAAGGGTTCAACCTTAGTTTATGCTGCCTCATTCGTCGAATGAACATCGCAGTTGTTTAAAATGGTCTTCTTCTTTAACAGATTTGACCACTACATCATCTACATAAACTTCCACAATTGCAGTTATCATATCATGAAAAATGAGATTCATTGCTATTTGATAAGTTGCCCCCGCATTTTTAATCCAAACATTACTAACCATCAAAGCATCAAAAGACCAGGGCATTCTAAGGCAGTTTTGTGTTATATCTTCGTCGGCTATGTAAATTTGATTATATATCCCGAAATATCCATACATAAAAAGAGTACATCACATGTCCTGCAGTTGAGTCTACTAGAGAGTCTACTGTAGGCATTGGATATTAGTCTTTGGGAGTAGCCAAGTTCAAATTCCTAAAATCTATGCATACCCTCAACTTGCCATTCTTTTTAAATACTGGCACTATATTGATAACCACTCAACATATCTGGTCGTTATAATAAAACCCGCTTTTAGCAATCGCTCTATTTATTTATTGATTCTGGCAATACATTGGGGGCGAAGCGTCTAGGAGGTTGCTTATGAGGCTAAAAATCCGATTTAGTCGGCAACCTATGTTATACCAAGTTTTTATCCAAACAAGGCATGTGTTCATATTCCGAAGCAAAACAGTCTTTAATAATTCTTCAATAAAGCGATTAATCTGTTACTAACCTCGTGAGCAACATTTGGCTAACGAACATTGGACGATCATCTCCTCTTCACTAATGTTAACCTTGACCAAGGTGTCTTGAGCTTGCGCATATCCTGACTTAGGGATCTTCGTCGCTTCATCATCCACGTCGCTCAGAGAATTTTGCTCTTCCAGGCAATCCAATTTATGAACTTCCCAATCCAAGCTCTGATCCATTTCGGACACTATCAATTTGTCCTTCAGCATCTTAACGCCGCTTCTTTCTTTCTTCATACATCCACATTCTTTATTGAAAGCCATCAGCTTGGCTCTGAAGGCCTGAACTTCGGCCTTTTGTTTTTGTTGTCGAACATTCATTTAAGGTTGTTTGGCCTCTTTTTTTGCCAATTACTGGCTCTTCCAAGGCCACTATGTTTGGCTTCATTTGATTAAACATTTTAGTGAGTGAATCCATTGAGAAAGGCTCTTCGCTTTGGGCAGTAATTTGAGTTTCTTCCCCATCTTGAACAAATCTGACGGGCCCATAATTCCCTTCATACTTGAATCTCTCCACTGAATTCGTTTCCGCGACAAAGGGCCTATGGTCTGCCTGTACAACCTCTGCTTCCCCTTTGTCGTTCTAGAAGACTAAACATTGATGGAGTGATGAGGGAATACATCGACTGCCATGGATCCATCTCTTCCTAATAGCACGTTGTAGCTGGTAGGACCATATATCACGAAGAAAACAGTATTCCTGGTGGTTGTCCCTACAGTTATTCCAGTGGCCATAACTCCTTTTGATGATGTTGCCCCACCATTTAAACTTGTAAGAATGACTTCCGTTGGGATCATATCGCTTCCTGTCTTAGCAAATTTCCTCATAATTCTAGCTGGAATGGTGTTTATAGCCGCTCCATTATCAATGAGTACTTTTACTATTGTTACACCATTAACCAAAGCTTTAACGTACAGTGGCCTTAAGTGTTTTGTTAACCTCATCGCTGGTTTTTTGAAGATGACTTTTTCAGCAGCGTCTATTTTCACTTCCTGCCTATTTTCTTGCGGGCTATCTCTTGGTGATAGATCAACGTGCAGTACATCGGACTGAGCTTTCTTTCCTTGGGTCCCTTCCTTCTCTTTTCCCAATATTTCTTCTTCAGTTACCCAATTTGTAGGGGGAGCATTATTCTAGGGGGGCGATTCATACTTTTCAGAGCGAGTTACCAACTCTTTTTCTTTTGGGCGTCCCATACAGCACATAGAAATCAAACGATCGACCAGATGGTTCCCCTAATAAATCCACTTCGCGGACCCCTTCTGGTGCAATTGTTTCAACAGGGTGTTGCGTGACACTTCCCTTTTCCGTCTCTCTGCTTCTAAATCCATCTCTTCTTCAACATCTGTCATACCATCATTCCCGCCATCATCATACGTTTCTCTGGAAGTTTGGCCTTCATCGCAGACTAGCACGCAGGCGTCTTCCTCATTATCCTCTTTTCCTTTGCTTTTGAATCCATCGGCCAACAAGTAGTTTTTAGCCAGGACAGGAGGTAATGTGCCAAGCTGGATAGTTAGAGGTTGTTCGGGATCATCTTCATATTTCCTGTCTCGCTCAAAATTCGATCTACCAGATGAGCTTTCCGTCAAATCTCCCATTGATTCACCAGTGCCTGTTTCTTCGCTATCTTCCAAAACGTTTTCGGGTTGGCAATTCTGAGCGTTTTGGGCGCTCTAGGGCGTGATTCCCCTTGTTGTTGCTCATCATCCGCCCGTAATTACGTTGGTAACGCCTTTTTTGGGTTCTGGTCATTTCATTGAACGGCATTACCCTTCGTGCGTTGTTCTGGAACGACTGCCATACATTTGGTTGGAGAGGTTGCGGCCTGAAACGTTCTTCTTTGACCGGCCGGTCTAAACCCCCTTTCTCTATGGATTCCTCCATACAACGGCATTTTTCGCCCCCTGACGGGCTGAGCGACTGATACGAAATCAAGCCGATGATGGGATGGTCGTGTCATTGATGACCCTGTATTCACCTTCAACTCGTGCTTACAACTGTCGCACAGAATATCTTCGCCCTGTTTGGGCTCTTTCCTTTTGATGCGTTCAAACACGCTGGGAAGCGGCTTGTGTTTTCTCTTCTTCGTCATCAATCACCAGTTTAAAACCTTTTGCAGTTTAATTTTTCCAAGCCAGTCGTTATCATATTAATTGCTAGTGGCCGTGGAAATGGGTTTTCGTCCACCGCCATCTTCTTCTTTTCTTCGAACGTAATTCGTCCCGATTCCGATATGGAATCCTGCAACACATGGCGAAAAACCATACAATAATTAGTCGCATGTGGCCATGCATTAAATGGCCATTTACAGCTACTCCGTTTTACCCTTAATTTTGTTTCAGAGTCCGGGCATTTTGTGTTTGTCGCTCAACTTAATCTGCTTATCCTTATATAATTTATCGAATAATAAGATCAGCTTTGGTTATGTCGAACGAGAACGCTCCGTTTTTTTTTCTGTTTTTCACCTTTTGCAGGTTCATTTTTGCCTACTATTTTTGGCTTAAATAACATGGGACCAGTATATGCTTCTCCTTTTACTATCTCAGCCAAGCATATTTCGGTCTGGTCATAATAACCATCATCGATAGTATGAACATTGAAATTCGGGTTTTTATAATAAGTCCTTTACTGGAAATTTTTCATTTGTTCTTCCTCTCTTACCAGTCGCTCATATATAACGACATTCGCGCTAAGTTGGAATAAATCAGGAAATTCTCTATCTTGGAATTTCTTCTTTAAGTCAAAGCTTAAACAACTTTGTGCGACTTTGACAAATTCCTTTTCAGTTAATGGCACGAAGCATTTACTTCTGGCCTTTTTGAACCTTTGTAGGAAATTTTCTGCCCATTAGTTAGGCAATTGACGTAAATTCGCCAAAGTCGGCCATGTAAACTTCGGACTCAGTTTTTTAATAAAATTGAGCATGGAATAATTGCTCCATTTGTTGCCGTGTTTGGAACGGATTTTGCTGGCAAATTAATGAACCAAAAAAAAGCTACTCCTGTTAAGGAACTTGGGATCAACCTCAACTTATGGTAGTCATTCACTTCACCACTTTGCAACGTGAATCTCCCTACATGTTCTAGTTTAGATACTTCTCCTAGGCCAGTGAATAGTGAGAATTCCGGGTACTTTGGTACCCTCTAGGCCAATGGATATGCTTGATCTATCTAATCAGGGTATGGCTTGGTGTAAATTGGCTTAATCACCGGACGTACCCGACTGCTATTTGATCTTGTACTATTTCCATAATTTGGTTTCTAGCACGGCGTTAGGGTCATACGGGTTCCCTATTGGTTGATTTACTGGATGATTCGTGGGAGGTCTAGTGGTCTGCCCTTGATTGGCCATAAAAGTGCCATTATTCAGGTTGTTATGAACGGTAAACTGAGTGTTTAAACTGTCATTCGTACGCAACCCGTTCTGTCCAATATTTGGGACATTGTCTCTCATGGTGGTACTACCTCCCAGGTTGGACGTAGTGTTATTATTATTCAAGTTCAAGGTTCCGTTTCCCCTTGGGTTTGAAGTAGAAGGGCCAAAAGGTGGCTCCAAACTCGGGCCAGAATTTACACCAAGAAAATTGTATGGCGAGGTATGCCCTACGATAGTCCTAGATTGAAGGTGATTATCTATAGGCATGACAGGTAGACATATTTGGCCTACCACTTATTCATGATTCATTCAACGTATCTAGTTGTTTAGCCATATTATCAAAATGCCTATTCTCGTTTTGGATAAATTTCTCCATATTATGAATGCTACGTAGATTTACCTTTCAACGACATCCTGCGTGAGGTCTCCCAGCAATGCACGCATTGTGCGAGGGCTCAATTCTGTCATTGGCTCGTAGCGGCTGTGACTGATTGGATTTTGTCCATCTGTCTGTGGAGAGTGTTGTTGCTCCTCGTATCGCTCAACCACAGACTGGACTACTCCTTGACTTGCTGGTTCTTTATCGGAATTTTTATGAGGCATGATATCTTTCCTCTTTTTGTATCTTCACTTCACAAACAACCAACTGTCCACTGGGCGTGCCAAATTGTTTTCGCGCGTTTTTGCAGACCCGCCAACACATTACCGAGAGAGATATAGGGTCAGACGATTGTGCAAGGAACAGACCTCTTGAGACAAAGTCCCAAAAAGTGGTGCGTTTACCAGTGAAGAATTACAATTGGGACGTAGACAAAACGCCTTCAAGGGGCGTAAGCACACGAGTACTGAAAAAAGGATTAAATTTAAACTAAGGAATAAAAATTACATGATCTCTTGTAGAGAGTTTTTGATTCGGTCCCTTTCTTCTATGACGTTACTTCTTTTATACTTCTTGAGCATCCCTTGGTTATCGAAACTGCTCAGACTTGCTTCGTATCCTTCGTAATCGCCCACTCTTTTAGTGAGGAATCACTTATTCGGGGAGTAGTTGCTTAGTAACCGCTGCCACTACCTTTGTTGCTTCCTGGATCGTGGGATCGTGCCGGGTTTACTTGCCAACCGCTTCCAAACTGTATCCTTTAGACTTGTTTGATTTTGGGCGACTTGGGGTTCTGGGCGACAATGAGGCTGTAGTCCTGGGCGATTGTGCCGTACCATCTTTGTTCGGCCTCTGGGCGTCCTACAACCTTGGGGCGATGGTATTCCTTTGTTCTTGGGCTTCCAATATTCAGGTTTTTCCACAGGCCTTCAACTTGGGCGTTTCTTCTTGGGCCTTTTAATTGGCTTCTGTTGGGTCTTTACCTTGGATTTATCAATTGGACTTCCTTTCGATTTTGGGCTGCATTTTAGTGTGTCAACACATCCACTAAGGTTTGTTGCCGGGCAATGTCGACGAGGAGATATGACAGTTGGCCCAGGAGTTTTGCTGGTAGTACATGGCCAGTTGTCCACCCTAAACTGTGTTAACTTGAGAGCTGAAGTGGCTGGTCGCAAAACTATGGGTTGTTCGATATAAGTTGGATATTGATATGGTTTTTTTACGTTTCCTTTTGTATTTTGTTGGCAACATCAATATTGCTAATAGAGTTGAACATGGTTCAGTTTGAACTCTTTTCGATTTATTTTCAAATCAAGCTATTTAAACAGGTCTAAAAAAAATTCAAACTTAACAAACCATATTATTTTTTGAACCAAACTGAAATGTTTTGTGAGATCGTCATCATTGTTTATCTTATCGAGTGCGGTGGTCCGGCTGCTTCAGTCCACGGTTGCTACCTGCAAAATGATGTCGGGGTTTTCTCCTCCGTTGTACCTCCAGCGTGAGAATTAGTAATCGGTTTGCGAGAGTAGGATAATAGTATAATGTAAGTTCACGTAGTTCGGGTTTCAAGAAGACAAACATTTCTCACCTTGGAGATATTTATAGGCACATGTAGCTACGCATGCGTTTGGCGGTTGTGGTGCCAAGTGTCCCACGTAAGCCTCCCCACTTCTCCCACGTTCGGGTAGAATGACTCCCACTCATCAAGTGGTTGGTTGTTCTCACGTTTGCTGTTGGACGGTTTTTGTCTAGCATATCATTATTCGTATGGTTGTGTGGCGTTGACCTCATGCGGTAGGCATGGGGGGTCTACAGCTTCACGCGATAGGTATGGGGGTCGTAGCATGGCCTCATGGTGGTAGGCGGTCTCATGGGGGTCGACGGTCTAGTGGAGGTAGACAGTCTTATACTAGTAGACGAGCCGAGCGAATGTAGAAGGCCTCATGGGGGTCGATGGTCTCACCGGGATGATGGATTCGTGATGGTAGACGTGTAGCGTATTTTCGAGAGTCTTGATCTTATTTGTCAACGTTGTTAATTATCAATGCCATATTATATCATTAGCCCCTCTGCCTCTTATTGATGTTTATCGATAATAGACAGCTCCTCCACGTCGGCTAATCAACTCACGTATCAAAATTGATATCTATTTTTCAGAAACAAAGGAGCCTTTAAATAGTCTCAGGAAACATGAATTTAAGCAAAAAGACCGAGATAGACATCCATTAAATCAACGTAACTAAACACGAAAAAGTAAAAAATAACGCTAAAACTTTGACTGCCCGGTAACACACCCTAAACTGCTTTTTAATGCTGAAAACGATCTCAACCACGGATACCCAAGTTAGGACGGTGTGAAACGCTGCGAGACGTTTCCGAAAACATATTATAATAGAAAATCTGACACTGGTGCAAAATGTTATATGCGTTTCTTTAGAACAGCTCTTTCAGTCAAGCGAATCGTACGTGTACCCTTGATTTTCAGTTTTGGGGGGAAATTTCCCCCCAAAAATTCCAAAAATTTTGAAACCCTCTACTATTTAAGGAGTTGTGGGGGCTCCCATTTCATTTTTCCACTCTTCGTCAACTCCACTCCATCTTCATTCACTTCCTTTAAGGTAATTTTCCTCATCTCGTTTTTTACTTTGTGTTTCTTAATGTATAAAACCTTCATTTCCTCATCTTCCGACGAGAGTGAGAGTGAGAGTGAGAGTGAGGGGGCGAAAGGGTCGACTGACCCATCTTCGGATGGGCCGGCTGACCACGGACCGTGGCCGACCAGCCTTGCTGGTCGACCCCATTGACTAGCCCCACGGCTGGTTGCGATTTGCCCGTCGATGGTGACCTTCATTGTACTCAAATTCTGTTCGAGTCAAAATTTTCAATTCATATGACCGAGTTTCAAGATTTTCAACCGGTTTCACCAAAACTTCATGTTGGGTCAGTTAGATCTTTAAATCAAAATGTAGAAATTGGGCGAGACGCTCGGGTGAGGAGGTGCTCCTTGAGACTCCCAAGTATCATAGCTTATACAACTCCCCAACTAAGTTAGAAAAGTCACTTAAGTATGAATGGATAGATAACTACATCTATAGAGCCCCTAGGCCCGATGAAATACTTCCCGAAACCGACCCCCGCGAGGTCGTCGTTTATAAAGACATCATGGACGGTGGTTTTAGCTTTCCCATACATCCCTTCTTTGTCTCATTATTCAAAGACTTCCACTTTACTCCTAGCCAAATAAATCCCAATGCATGGAGGAAAGCGTTCTATTTTCTATATGTTTGCCTTAGTAAGAAAATTCCTCTTTCAATCGATCTCTTCAAGTGCATTTTCGAGATGCACGAGTTAGCTCAAAGCAATGCCTTCGTCTATTTCACCTCTCGAGTCCCGTTACGCTTCCCAAAGTTTAGGAATTCCAACACCGGGTGGAAGTCTCGATTTTTCTTTGCTCGCCCTCGTGAGGGCCAATTTCCTTTTAACACCTATTGGAGGCACCCCTTAATTCGTCTATTCAATAGTGAGGTCGAGATTACCCCCCTTCCGAAAACACAAATCCAAAAGTTGACCAAAATTTCAACCCTCGCACCTAACCTGAGGTCGGTCCTGACAATGAGGAACATATTGCTAGTTAGGATCAGTCGTCCTACTGGTAGGTTTTCATACCCTACTTGTATATATTATTTTTTAGAATATCTTTTGTGTTACTTTCTATTCGTTGAGCTTGATTAACTCGATTGTTTGAAAGCAGATATGGACCTTGACTTGGACGAGGTACTGAGGTCCATACCCGCATCGAGGAGTGATAAGGGGTTTGGCCCTATTGATGGTAAAAATTTCACGCCTCATTCTTCTTGCACTTCTTAACTTGTCATTTCATAAGCTCGATAGTCTTTGTTTTATTGATGCAGGCATGGATTTCAACTTAGGGAAGACCATGGACTCCTTGGCGGAGTGCGGTCACGAGAGTGACGATGATTCACTTCCCGCCCCATTGAAGAGAAAGAAGGCCTACAATGAGGGAGCACAGCAGCCTGCAGCAGAGGAGGCTTCTCATCTTTCGAACGACCATGTTGAAGTGGTCCCGCCACCAGTGGATATAAGGGACAACCCAAGTCGTGTCGCACCCGAGCGTGAGGGTTCTCTACCAAATTTTAGATTTCTTCCTTCTTGCGGCTATTCAGAGATGAGGCCAGTTAAGTCTTTAGTTGTGCCCAGTCGTATTGAATCGATTTCTTGTTGGAGTGCCGTCGACATTGAGAGGGTTTTGTCGATTCACATTTCACACCCAGAGGGGACTTTTTTTAACATGTTCTAATGGTGTGATCTCTTGTCCCTTTCAGGCAGTGGCTCAGGTTAGGCTCGTCGAGTCCTGACGTCGTTTAACGTCGGAGTTAAAGGAGTTGAAGATCTTTGCAGAAGAGAAAGAGAAAGAGGCTCACCATTACAAGAAGAAACTTTCTTCTTCTAGGAAGTCGGTCGAGGATTTGGAGTCTCGTTCTATGGAGCAGGAGTCTAAGATAAATAACTTGCGCTCTGTTTTAGGTCGGGTTCTTGAGGAGGCAGTGGCGAAGTATAAGGCCTCTATAGAGTACGTTAAGGATGTAGAGACCTCGATAGAGCAATACAAGTCGTCTACTGACTTTGCTAAAGCTCTGAACTCTTATAGGGGGAAGGTGATGGCGGTTTCCATCAAATTGACCAATGAGTGGGTATCTACTGAGCATCCTTCCATCGATCCCACAGGCTATGATAAGTTCTTAGCAAAGCGCCAGGGCAAGGAAGGCGAAGCCCCCCAGCCTAAGACATTTGGGCAAACATCGCAAGGCGGGATTGAGGAGACCTTTCGCTCGAGCTGACTCGATCTTTAGTTGTAGGCCTTTGAGCATTTTCTATTATGTTTTTGTCAATTAGTTGCTTTGCACATTCTTTTGGTCCAAGATATGGACAGACACTTTTGTTAAATTTCAAGTATGAGTACTTGTTTATTGAATATCATTTTGGTTTTGCCTTCTTCATTTTTTTTAATTGTTGTGTGTCGAGCAGTCATGTATCGGTCAGGTCGGGGTTAAGTGATTTTGAGCCCTAACCATTTCAGGTTTTGAAGTCTCACCACCAGTCCCTATCGATTTTGAGCTAGCCAATTTTTAACATTTTTGCTCACTACTATATGTCGAGCTATCTTGCATCGTCGAGGTCGGGGCTAGGTGATTTTGAGCCTTAACCATTTCAGGTTTTGAAGATTCACCACCAGCCCCCAGCGATTTTGAGTTAGCAAATTTTGGACTTTTTTGCTCACCGTTATGTGTCGAGCTATCTTGCATCGTCTATGTAGGGGTTATGTGATTTTGAGCCTTAACCATTTCAGGTTTTGAAAACTCACCACCAGTCCCTAGCGATTTTAAGCTAGCCAATTTTTGACTTTTTTGCTCACCGCTATGTGTCGAGCTATTATGCATCGTCGAGGTCGGGGCTAGGTGATTTTGAGCCTTAGCCATTTGAAAACTCACCACTAGCCCCCAGTGATTTTCAGTTAGCCAATTTTTAACTTTTTTGCTCATCGCTAGTGTCTTCATTTCAAGTAGCTATAGACCAACATCTCATAGCAAAAAATAACTTGCCTAGATTTGGGGACTCAATAGGCACACCGAGACGTCCCAGCTAGGCTGGCCCTTCTGTAGCACCCTTATCATCTGTTGTCACTTAGGCCTTTCATTAAATAAATTTCAATCTGGTGTACGTATTGCAAGCACTACATCATGAAAAAATCTAGCTACAATATTTACAATCAATCATTGCATCAGAAATGAGGAAATAATATTCGCCTAACAACTATATTTACATGCAAACACTACGCTGCTCGTATCCCACGCTTACTTATCGACCGATAGTACTAATTGAGGTGTTCAGCATTTCATGGCCTGCCCAATGGTTTTCCGTTCAAATTTCTCAGGCTGTAAGCTCCCTTCCCGAGATTCTGGATCACCTTATATGGTCCTTCCTAATTAGGTCCAAGCTTGGTTGGAGGGTGGCATGCTGTTGCTACTCTTAGTACGAGATCTCCTGCTTGAAAAACTATTGGTTTTACCATACGGTTGAAGTACCCAGTGGCCCTCCGCTTATAAGCTGTCGTCTGCATAGCTGATCTCTCCCTCACCCCATCTAATAGGTCGAGCTCTGCATTGGTGGTCGAGACATCAAGCTAATTGGCCTTTATCCTGCCAGATTCGTTCAAGACTTCCACTGGAACAACGACCTCCATTTCAAAAGATAACTTGAAAGGGTTTCCCTTGTCGACTCTCGCGGGGTGTTGTGATATGCCCATAACACGTTAGGTAGCTCGTCTGCCCAAAGCCCTTTTTGCTTTTCTAATCTTGTTTTGAGGTCCCACGGGATTGTTCGATTTGTGACTTCTGCCTACCCGTTAGATTGAGGGTGAGCTACCGAGGTGAGTCTGTGATTTATGTGGTAACTTGAACAAAAAGCTTTGAAGTTGTGGTTGTCAAGCTGTCTGCCGTTGTCGGTGACAAGGACTCTTGGTATACCAAATCTGCATATTATGTTTTTCCAGATGAAGCTTTGTACCTTCGTCATGGTAATGGTGGCCAAAGGCTCCGCTTCAACCCACTTGGTAAAATAATCAAAGGCTACGACAAAAACTTTCACTGCCCCTTAGCCATGGGTAAAGGTCCCAGAATGTCCATTTCCCACTAAAAGAAAGGACTCACCCCAAAAATGGCTGACTGTTGCTCGGTGGGAACATGAATTAAATTTCCATGACGTTGACATGCATCACACTTCCTTACCAATTCCTTAGTATTATCCTTCATCATAGGCCAGTAGTACCCCTACCAAAGAGCTTTGAAAGCAAGGGTGGCTGCCCCCGAGTGGTTGCCACAAATCCCCGAGTGTATCTTGAGTAGTACATCCTAAGCTTTTGCTAAATGCAAGCACTTCAAGTACGGCATGGTAAAACCTCATTTTTATAGCTGCTCGTCGATCATTGTGAATGATGTCGCTCATATTTTCAGTCTCCTAGCCTCAATTGCATCATTGTGCAACTTATCTTCCGTCAGATAGTCTACCAACGGGTCTACCCAGCTCTTTTCAAGCTCCGAACTTGCAATGTCATCTATGAGTAAAATGCTCGGTTGTCGTAGGACTTGTACATTAGCGGTGCTAGGTAGATGTTTAGGATTAGTCGATGCCTGCCTAGATAGGGCGTCTGCTCGTTCATTGTCTTTGCGAGGGACCTTGGTTATCTTGAAACTCGTAAACCCCCTTTGCAAGTCCCGAACCTTCATCAAATAGGATGCTATCTTTCCATCCTTTGCCTCAAATTCTCCTATCACCTATCTGATGATCAACTGGAAGTAACTGCAAATTTCTACTAACGTTATCCTAAGTCTGGCTGCCAAGTTCAAACCTGCGATGACTGCTTCATATTCAGTGTCATTATTTGTCGCAGAGAACTCAAAACGCAACGAATATGCCAACTCCTCAAATTCCGGTCCTATCATAATGATGCCGGCTCTAGACCCCTCGCCATGTGAGGACCCATCTACAAAGATTTTCCAAACTACTTCCGCTTGTCGTGGGTAGTCGGGTGGAATTGTTAGTTATGCAATAAAATCTGCCAACACCTGTCCCTTAATGGCTATTCTTGGCCTAAACTCAATGTCAAACTCACTCAGCTCGATTGCCTACTTCAACATCCTTCCCGATGTTTCAGGCCGGTGCAAGATTTGCCTGACAGGTTGATCGGTCATAACCTGTACAGTATGGGACTGGAAGTATGGTCTTAACTTTCTGACTGCTACAATCAACGCGAATACCAACTGCTCCGCAGGGTGTATCGAGTTTTCGCATCCCTTAATACCTGGCTGACATAATAGATCGATTTCTGCACCTTCAGGAACTCTTTCACCAGTACTGCACTGACCGTATATTTTGACACTGTTAAGTATAGGCTCAAAACATCCCATGGGCATGGTCTGGTCAAAATAGGTGGCTGCTGTAACGATTGCTTCAAAGATTCTAGCGACTCCTCACACTCATTGGTCCATTCGAAATTAGTAGATCCCCCAATCGCATTGAAGAAGTGATAACACTTGTCCGCAACTCGGCTCGTGAAGCGATTCAGTGCCGCTATTCTGCCCGACAGCCTCTGGACCTCTTTCCTATTTTCAGGGCTCTTTATCTCTAAAATGGCTCGAATTTTATCCGGATTCGCTTTGATGCCCCTCTGAGTGATCATGAAACTAAAAAACTCACCACCTGTTGTTTCAAAAACACACTTATCTAGATTGAACTTCAGCCTGTTTTGTCAAGCAGTGTTGAACACTTTCTGCAAGTCTTCAACATGGTTGCTTGCCTTCACACTCTTCACGACCATGTCGTCCACATATGCTTCTATGATACCTCCGAGCAGACCTTATTTACCATTCTCTGATAAGTTGCACTAACGTTTTTTAGACCAAATAGCTTGGCCGTATAACAATACGTCCCAACATCAACTATGAACGAGGTTTTCTCCTGATCCAACTCTGCCATGGAGATCTGATGATACCCAGAGAATGCATCCAGAAAATTTAGTCGTTTGTGACTTGAGGCCGCATCACCAGGTGATCTATTCTGGGTAGAGGGTACGAGTCTTTCGAACACACCTTGTTGAGTTTGGTGTAGTCTACACACATACGCCTTTTTCCATTCGATTTTTTCACCAGGACGACATTTGCTAACCACTCAGGATATTGTACTTCCCTGATGAAACATGCCTGTAGTAGCTTATCGACCTCGACCTTTACTACCGCTTGTCGCTCTGGGGTAAGATTTCTTTTCCTCTGCTTTATTGGTTTAGCACCTGGTAAGACACCCAGGTGATGTTGTACAATAGACGAGTCAACCCCTGGTGTGTCACTCGAGTTCTATGCAAAAACATCCAAATTACTTGTCAGACATTTCGGTAACTCCTCTTTCTCGCCCTGCTCCAATCATGTCCCCACACTGAATTCATGTCCTCCTTCCACCATAATTTTTTCTGTAGCATCGAGAGGTTCAATACGCCCCCTTGGGGGCTCGAAGTCTAGCATCATCACTGGTGAAAATCCCTACGTCCGTATGTTGTCCACATAGCACTTCATCGAGGACTGTTGGTTTTCCCTCACATATCCCACACCTCGACTGGTTGGGAATTTCATCATCTGATGGTAAGTAAAGGGAATGACCCCTGCATCATTCAACAACGGTCGACCGTAGATCGCATTATACGCCATGGGGGTTTTGATGACCAGAAAATTTTCTAGGATGACCACATTCGCTGGCCAAGTGCCCAATGTTACTGGTGGCTCTACTACTCCTTCTGGAATTATAGTAGCCCCTCTAAATCCTATAAGGGAGGTTGACACAGCCTTCAACCTTTTCGATAAAATTTTCAAACCTTGAAATGCTTCCCAAGTTAGAATATTCGCTGCACTCCCGCCATCGACCAACACCATTTTTACATCATAGTCTGCTATGTCTCTAATTATTACTAAGGCATCGTCGTGGAAGGCTTCCACACCTATCAAGTCCTCTTCATCAAACGTGATGCTCTAATTAAACCTTTCCCTTTTCTGAATAAACAGACTGCAGCGGTCCGTGCATAACTTTTTCTAGTGGAGTTTGAGTCTCCACCCACTGCAACTCTTCCAGCAATTACATTTATAACATCGGCTCTAGGCGGAGGTCGGTCCTCAACCTTCTGCTTGCCTCGATCATTCATCGCATACTTAGTCAAAAAGCACCGTTTTAAGAGGCGCTTGATCTCATCCTTCAAATGTATAGACTATTCAATTTCATGTCCATGGTCCTATGGAAGTGGCAATACTTGTTCTTGTCCCGTTTGCCAGCTAATGCTGCCATCAGTCTCGGTCATTCAAATTCCTTCATATCTCGAATTTCCATCAATATCTTGTCTCGCGAAGTATGCAAAGGGATGAAGGCTTTGACCTCCTCCCGTCTCTGCCTAACCATCCAGTCCTGAGGGTACCCCTACTTAAACGCTCATTCATCTGCCTGTCTTTGTCAACGGGTTTTCATACATTGCCTACCTTTCACTTGTTGCTCCCCATCTCCCATCATTTTCTAAGATTTTTCATGACATTTGTTTCTTTTTCTGCGTCAACATACTTGTCACCCTTCTTCGACAAGTCATACATTAACTCTGAAGGATTTTTGGAAAGTGACATCTTGAATGCTCGATTCCGCGTCCCATTCATTAATATTGTCACTACTGCTAACATCTGAAGGTCTCTTATACCAAGTGTTACTCTGCTGAATCTGGCCAAATACTCTTGTAAAGACTCATCCTTTTCTTGTACCACATGCATCAGTCCTATAGTTGTTTTTCGTTTCCTCTTGCTGCTAATAAAGTATGCCATGAAACTTCTGGACAATTCGTCAAAGGTCTTAATAGACATGGGTGCCAATGCTGCCACCCAATCTCTAGCCTCTCTCCTCAACTTCGGAGGGAATGATCTACACATTACTACGTCTGGGGCTCCGTAGAGCTTCATTAAATCAACGAAGGTCCGTAAGTGGTCCAGCGGGTCTGTGACTCCATCGTATGCTTCTATCATTGGTTGTTTAAAGCCTTTAGGCAAGGGTATGACCATGATCTCAGGGGCGAAAGGATCTTCCTCCAGGATCATAAGTCTGCTCCTGTCTTTTCTCTTGGTTAATGCATAATCTATCTTCAGGGTCATCATCTCCTCTATTTTCTTTTCCAAGTCTGTATGGGTTGGGGAATCTATGGAAACACGAAGCCTAGAGCCCCCATGTCTCCTATTGTTGGCTGAGTAGTAGGTGGGGTTACCGTTTGAGCCACCTGGGGTGGTTGTTCACGTACGGTCTGACGAACTCTATGGAGGGGCTACGATTTTCTGCGTTTGACCTTGCAAAAGGGTCATCATGGTTGCCAATTGTATCTCCAAGGCATTAAATTGGCTCTGCGTTAAGTACTGTGGAGACAAGAGCAGATCTTGACCCCTTGCGACAGACTCCGACTCCGTTTCCGTTCTATTCCCGACCATGCGTGTTTCACTCATTGTTCGTCTTCTTGACATAGCTTTTTCATTCAGTGGAATTTTCCACATATGGTGCTAATGAAATGTTTTGTGAGATCGTCCTTTGTGTTTTGTGAAATTCGTAGAAATAAACTTTTAGAATAACAACTGGAGATGTCCCTAGTCACCCATGAAGTCAATGTGCGAAATCCTAATTCATTACCATTTATCTAGAAATTCTGAAAAAATATACCTTTTAATTACGAACCCATAACATTTCTCTATTAAATTAATTTATTTAATAGTGTCATTGTAAAACTTTACTTGAAATGAAGTGTTAATGTTTTGAAATCCACTATTAAAAGACGCCATTAATTCAAATAAGTACTAGTTGGTTCAAAAGTCGTTTAAGGTAGTAATTTATTGTTCTATCAATTAAAAGAAACTATATTTTAGTGAATAATAGAAAATATGCATATTAACATGTATATACACACACGTACATATACACATATTACATATGTATACACGCACGCATGTACATATGTACACACATACAGAATACACATATATACCACCCATGTGGACATACTTATATATGCATATATACATGTTATTAATTTGGATCACACGATAATGACGATAATGAAATAAACACCAAAATAAATACCAAAATTTACGTGGAAATTCAATACGAGAAAAAACCACGAGTAGATGAGGAGAAATCCACTATAATCAATAAAAGTTGTGTTTTCAAGATCTTAATACACTCAATTGAAATCTAAAGATCTCTAGATGTTGTATGAATCTCTCTCTCTATTACGTTCTGTTGTGTTTTTCTATATAAGTCGTGCCATATTTATATATATATAAACCATAAATAACAAGTTGTAGAGAAATGTGAGTCCAAAATCACGTCAAAATCGAAAACGTGCCAGGCCGGATAAGCATGTCGCTCAAGTGACAAGAGGGCGAGAGGCAGGTGACAACCCCGTCGCTCGAGCGTCAGGGCAGCACCAAGCGAGTGACCAAGTCACGGGTTGTTTTCTACCGGACTCGCTCGAGCGTCCATCTAGCGCCACGCTAGCGAAAATACAATGACTTTTTCCTCCGATCCATAATTCTGATCTCTTCAAGTTATGACTCCATCAATAAACACGACTCCTCATCTTCCAAACAAGTCTCAATGGACTAAATTAATAACAAATACCCACTGAGTTCAAGCAATGTTCAAATTTAGCAATATGAGGTGATTTTGTCATCATATCAGTAGGATTATCCTTGGTATCAACCTTGCTCACTACAATACCACCACGAGCAATCACATCACGCACAAAATGATACATCACATCAATGTATTTAGTCATCTCGTGAAACATTTGATCCTTAGTTAAGAAAATTGTACTCTGACTATCACAGAATACTATAGACATCTGCAAATCTTCACTTATTTCACTAATAAATCCTCACGGCAACATAGCCTCCTTACATGCCTCTGTAATGGCCATGTGTTCTGCTTCTGTTGTAGACAAAGCTACTGTATTTTGCAAAATAACTTTTCAGTTGGTAGCACAACTTCAAAGGGTAAACACATACCCTGTAAGTGATCTCCTCTTATCAAGATGCAAACAAACATTAGAAGAGTCACTCAAGTATCTAAAGATCCACTGCACTGCTTTCCAATGTTCCTGGCAGTGTTTGCCATGTATCTGCTAACTGCATGTGCCAAATCAGGTCTTGTACAAACCATTGTATACATAAGTGAATCAACTACACTGGAATAAGGAACCTGAGACATGTAATTAATGTCTTCATCTGGCTGAGGACATAAGTTAAATGATAATTTAAAGTGGGTAGCCACTAGAGTACTAACAACCTTCGCATTCACCATATTGAATCTTTCGAGCGCCTTTTCAATGTACCATTTCTGACTTAAATACAATCGACAGCCTTTTTATCTCTCAAGATTTCCATATCAAGAATCTTCTTTGTTGCACCCAAGTCCTTCATATCAAACTCATTCCTGAGTTGACACTTCACTTTTCTGACATCTACTTTATCTTTGGCAGCTATGAGCATATCATCAAAATCTAATAACAAATATGTAGTCGATCCACAATATTCATTTTAGAAGTACACATAGCTATCGTAATGACATTTGAAGAAATTATGAGTAGTCATGAATGAATCAAACATTTTATACCACTGTCTCGATGACTGCTTTAGTCCATACAAGTACTTCTTCAACAAGCATACATAGTCTTCTTTCCCAGAGACCGTGAACCACTCAAATTGTTGCATGTAGATGCTCTTTTCAACTTCTCAATGTAAGAATACTGTCTTGACATCCATCTGCTCAAGAATGATCACATATGACTATTTATTTTTATAAGAAATCAATATTCAAGATTTGTTGATTAATGTGTAAGTTGATTATTCAAATATTTTTTGGAACTCGTGAAGAGCTTTTAAAGGCAATTGGTTACTTGAATAAAGAATTTAAGGCAAAAGATTTTAGAAAAATAAAATTTTGCTTCGACTTGTAGATCAAGCATTTATCCAATTATATTCTTGTTCATCATGCAACTTTTATAGAAAAAGTCCTAAAAAGTTTTTATATGAAAAAAATATATTCCCATTTGATTCCAATGAATATTTATTACGTGAAGTAAAAAGCTCGATGTGATAATGAATATTTATGGGCCCTCGAGTATCATAGTTCATGGTTCGAGACTAATGATGATGTTGGATATTATTTGATCAACACTAAGGTCATCAATCATTTCATCTATCACATTTGGTTATCATAACGATTTATGTGGCAGATATTTATTATATACTTCAGCACAAGTCGATAAATAAAATATACAAATCTCAAGTGATATTGTTACGAGGGTGAGTAAATACATGTTGTACTCCATTTTCTTGATCAATGTTTTTCCTCATTGAGTTTTCAAGGAAAAGTTTCTAATAGGACCACTTCCATAATGTACTAAAAACAATAATGTACTCTTTTGTATTCATTGAGTTTTTTCCCTTATGACCTTTTTTAAGAAGGGTTTAACGAGGCATCTTTTTTTGTTTTATTTATCCTCAAACTTTATGGTTTTACTCTCATATGTTACAAATCGTATATAAGACCTAAAGAGAGCAACAACAAGATCTATTTTCACCATACCGTCATGCTCACTAAAGTTAAATAAATAAATAACTTGGTATGGAGATGGTATTGCTTAGGAGCTATAACAAGGCGGTATAAAACACAATTCACTAAAACTATTTAATACAAAAATTTGGAAGATAATTTGTTAAAGACATTAATGCTCGATACAAGGATTTTCATTGATTGAAAAATAAAACGAGAGTACTTTTTTAATGGTTTTTTTTTTCTCTATTAAGTTTTCTTAACAAGATTTTAATGAGGCTACATTTCATCATTCAGATTTTTTATTATTTGTTGTATTTTTTCCTTCCTAAAGTCCCACAAAATTTTTTGCCAAATAAGATTTTTAATGAGACGAATTTTGTGTAATTAGTCGTTCAAGTAGATTCTTAATTAAATACTATTTATGGATGATAATTGTATCCTTGTAGTCTCAATTGTATCTTGTAAATATGAGGATTTGATTCTTAATAAAATACACTATTGAGCCTTGTATTTCTCAATACTCTTACAATTTTTTTCTCTTTTCTCATAGTTTTACAAAACTTATAATATAATCTACAATATGCATGAATTAAAGTTAAACGGAGGTTTTAAAATGTCAAATGTAGAATGAAAAAGAAACCAATTAAGTAGCAACGTCATAATTATAAATTTCACCCAATAACAAGGGAGCAGCCACCGTTTTTTCAGGCATAATGCAAAGATCATGGTTGTTTTCTCTCTTTTGCAAATAACACACGGTTCACAAGTCAAAGAGGCTACATATATAGTTTAGGTTATAAACCAAATTGGGCCAAGAAATGGGTTAAATGGGCCAAATCAAAAGAACCATCCAATAAGCTATAATTTGGGCTGTAAGCAACATTAATAAATTAAGTTACTTCCAAAAATCAACGTTGTTTTTAGATCGAGTCTTTAGACTTCGTTGTTAATAATCAATTCACCATTGGTCGAGGCTGGTGAAATATAATCCTACGTTTTACATCATTGACCGGAATTTATTGGACATTAAAATCCAACAAATCTCCACTTTGATACCACAATCAACTTGTAAACAACAAAAACATAAAATTAATAATTGCATAAGCAAGGTAATCAATAAATTGGGATCACAGACCTTATCTCGTATTTCGAACTCAAAACAGATATTATACCTGCTACATGTACTAACAAGAGCAAAGACCAAAAAAACCCAAGTAGGAACAAGTAATCACAGTGATGAATCAAGAGCATATTATATATACGAAGAAGATATAACATATAATAATGCAGATCTTTTCAAGCATGTTTACACAGAACAGCGACTAACACCAAGTTAATCAATCAAAAGGCCAACACATATACAACAAATGCATAAATGACCACACGAAAAGATCTCACCACACTTATTATATCCCATTTTGTATTGCTTGCTCCTCGAGTACATATACCTCCTCTCATTGCCCACCATGTTTACTATATAGACCACTAATCCATGTCTAATTGGTAAATCACAATAGATACTAAGTCCACGGTGTATATGATTGGACTACTAGTATGAATACTTTCAAAGGCTCCTAAGCAATCATTTCTTTCTTTATCTATAGCATTTATCCTCTATCATTAACTCATTTCTCTCAACATAAGTAGATAATGGGTCTTTACTTAACAGAAATGATAGAAGTGTCATTCTCACACTTCACCAAATCAGGGTCTTCTCAGATAAAGGATTCCAGACATTTAATACATATCCACTTGTGATTCAATTTGCCCACATCCCTCGGTACATACCATCAATGTACCCTTATACAGATATACTCCACATTACCAAAAGACACCTAGCATACTATTGCTAATGCATCCCAAACCATTATGTATGCAAACACATTACACCAAGTAATCAAATTGCTTTCAAACTCATGCAAATGCACGTATGAAACACATTGAAATGTTACATATAACGATGCAATAGAATTAAGCAATCACACATGTAGAAATGATTATATACAGATGCAAATGCAGTAACTTGGTTCACTCTGAATAAACCTTACTAAGGTCATCACTTGACTGAAAAGCAACATTTGCCTCGCCCCTCATTTTACCCTTCTGATTATCCTTCTTCTTGAGATAGTCCCTTATAAAGTATTCAGTCTTACAACAGTTGTAACACTCCTTACCTCAAACTTATCCCAAACCCTACCATTCTTCTTATCACCCTCATCACTCGAGTCATCACTGTCTTGAAATCTACCCAAACTCATTTCTTTAAACTTCATCCTACTCCTCATCATATGTACTTCACCTCACTGCTCATCTTGTTCTCTTTTCCAACCTTAGGGGCTGTTCGATACTGCTTAAAATCCAATTAAAATTGAAAATATAGCCATTATTGGGTCTCACTCGTCTAATAAAAGCCAACAATAATGGCTAGTTTTTTAATTTCAATCCGATTTTAATCTCTACCGAACACGCCCTTAATTCTCATCTCCTTACTCCTAAGAAAATCTATGACAACCTTGGGTGTTAATAGAGGTGGCAATGGTACTCGGACGAGCCGAGCACCCGCTTGGCTCGTTGGTTTTAGGGCGAGCTCGGCTCGTGCCCGAGCTCACCCAAGGCGAGCCGCTCGTTCATTATTTTTTTTTTCAATTTAATAACTATAATTTATAAACTATTAAATTACTAAACTTAAAATATACACACACACACACACACACACACACACAAATTTTACTATTTTTTTTAAAAAATATACATTTTTCAAAATAATTTTAATTTTTAAAATAGTAAGAACAAAATTTTATTTGTTGAGAAATTAGAATCTAAAGAGAAATATATATAAACACGTTTTGTAAACAATTTTTGAGATATACATTTTTCAAAATATTTTGATTTCTTACAATTAAAAAAAGAAGATAAACACTCCTCCTTTATCCGGGTTTGGGACCGTCTACTTCAATTTCGAGTAGGCGGAGTTAAATATTGTACACAAACAACCTGTTACGTGTACATTTGTTTTTAAAAAAAATTATAAAGGTATGAAGTTAAAATATTGCGATGAATGTGGTGAAATTAAATATCACTTACTTGGTTACATGCAATTTCGGTATACTTATCTTGAATTCGATAATTAGCGTCTTTCTAGTCCTTCACGCACATTAACGCTTCCAAAATATCTTCTTTTAGTCGACTCGGACCTCATAGAGAACCCTCTTCCCTGCACTAAAAGCAGACTCCGAAGCTACAGTGCTAACCAGATGTGTTAGTAGATCTTTTGCCATTGCAGAAACTACTGCCTATCGGTATTCGTTATTTCGCCAGAATTCAATGATATATTCTGAACTTTTACTAGTTCTTTTGTTAGTAGGCAAAAGTTGACTAAAGTAATCAATTAATTCATATGGCAACGCATTTGGATTTGGACTACGATTGGAACTTTGAGTACATGCAGTGGAAGCCAAACTACTACTACTACTACTACTACTACTACTAGAGGAACCACATACATATACAATTGTATCAAATCTATACGAGTGCATGCTTTCAAATAAATTCAAAATTTCAGTGTCATCATCTGTTATATTAGTATGAGGAGTATGTGTATGTACATGATTAATTTGTGCACCCATTCGTGAAGCATATAATTCATACATTTCACGAAAAATCATTTCCAAATTTCTATAAGTAATAGGTATATTAAAAGTTAAAGCATTTGACATTTGATCAGTTATAAATTTAGTACCCGATAAATTATATTGGGGGTCCATGACACATGCTAAAGGAAATAACATAGGTAATTCTTACCAATATTTTCTAAATTTCAATTCCATGGAATATATAACAACATGAAAATCGGGGTCATTTTGAAATCTCGCAAAAGGTCTAGCAGCTATATAAAGACGTTCAAAAACCATACAACTAGTGAGATAATAAAAATCAGACAATATATTTGTAGACTCATAAAAACTTGTCAATTTTTTTTATTTTAAAAACTATATTCCAATCGGATTCACTCAAAATAGTATCGTCTTCGTCTCTAACATGCCTATTGTTATAAAATTCAGTAATACACGCTTCATAACCTTCACACGATTTTAGTAATAAGTACGTGGAGTTTCATCTATGACCTACGTCAGTAATAAAGATTTTCATATTCGTCATCTCAAATTCTGCACAAAAATCCTCAAATAGTTGTTTTCTACTAGGTGTACACGTGATATACATAAGTGCATTCCTAATTCAGTTAATTTTATCCTTAACATGTTTTAAACTGTCTTGTACTATTAAATTAAAAATATGACATACACATCGAATATGAAATAAATAGCCACCGGTTGAAGATATACAGTTGTATCAGAATGAAGAGTATTTCGACTTATCCTTTGGTATCTCAGTTGAAGATATCTTTTGACGTAGTTAACGAAATGTTGGTTGTCCGCTATTGCTAGTGGCAACTCTACCGTGACAACGACCTTCACCATTCCTATTCGAGCTTCATCATTCGAATACATCCATGTAGAAAGTGGCGTAGTAGTAGTAGCGCCGACTTCTGGAGTACCAAGGGGTAAGTCGAACATGATTACGTCCACCCCATCTTCGTCCACCCCCTCTTTTAGCGCCGACTTATGGTAGCATTTGACCAGCTGGAAGAAGCCCATGTTTGGCCGAACATGATTTGTAGTGATGGTTGAAGTGGGTGGTTCCAATGCCTTTTTGCCATGCCAGTCGTTGTTGGCAGTATTTACATACTGCTTCGATTTCTGGAAGTCCATCGATCATATGACTAGTGGGAACCAATTTGAAATGGTCCCAACATTTTGCCTGCTCCTTCCCCTTTCTCTTCCATCTTACATCGGGAATATTTAACGTAGGTTCTTCATCTTGTTCCAAATCAATTGGAACGCTAGTTGCAACATCAACATCATCCAAATCAATTGGATGACTATCTCGAACGTTGAAATCTTCAATATTTTCAGGAATTGGTAATTCATTGAAACCTGAGAATTCATTCCCAAATTGATTTTGAGGAGGTCTTTGTGTTTCGTTCTCCATACTGAACAAATTTTGAACAAATGATTGTGGATCCATTTGTTATGAATAATAGAAATTGAATGTACAAATGTAGAATTGAGAAGTGAATAAAGATTATGTAGTAGTGTATGAAATGAATTGTAAAATAGCAAGAAATAATATAAAAAATGTAGAAGATGATTATAGAATAAATGAATGATATTGTTGATAATTGATAAATGGAGATTGAAGAATATAAATTGTAGAGAGTATAAATATAGTAAATAATGAGATATTGATATTGGTGGAAAAAAATAGTTGATTAGGGTTGGTATTTATAGAGGAAACTTATGAAATTGAAAAAAATAATAATAAAATAAAATAAAATCGAGGACCAGAACGGTCACTATTTATTCAGTGACCGTTCTGGTCCTCGAAACTTTCAATTTTTTTAAACGAGCCACGAGCCGAGCGACAAGCCGTTCGTCACTGTTATGAGCCGAGCAGGCTCGACTCGTATAGCGAGTCGCCTTGCTCGCCTCGTGCTTGGGCTCGTCAAAGATGAGCCCGAGCTCCTTATGGGCGTGAACAATACGAGTCGAGCCGACAAGCCACTCGACTCGATTGCCACCTCTAGGTGTTAAGGTGTCTCTACTATATTTAATTGCATTCTTAACCTTCCTATATGAATCAGGTATAAAATTAAGCAAAAAGATGGTATTATAGGTTTTGGATACATTCTCATCACAATTAATAATATCCTGAACAAGTTTCTTCTTTATGTTCTTTTGACAAATTTTCAAAAAAATTGCCATTGATGGCTTTTGAGATTTTTTGTTGACTAAAATTCTACTCATCATTTGTTGCCAAGTTGAAACTCTCATTTTCCATTGAAGATTTTCATTGCAAAATATGAAGTCATTTTTGAAAACAGAACCACCAAAATGCACAATTAGGTTACACAAAGTAATCATAAGATCACAATATACGCCGTTCTAAATTCTCAAAGTTTTGTGATATTGGAGATCTTAGTATCAATGGAATAGTCAAATGGGTCAAGTCTAAGTTCTCTAACAGAATAATCAATTCAACACAAAGGTAAGTCAACAAAAATTCAGTTTCTCACATAATGCAGTCTTACACGTGACTTCATGGCAATTAAACACATAATCAATAATCAACTTGCAATTAAATTCAACACTTCAAGTAGGGAAAATAATTCTTAAATTTCTAACACAAGTAATGATTACCCCCACAATCTGCAGTCTGTAAATAACAAGAGATGTGAATTTACTAAACTTTAAAGCACCACTATTCTTCATAAAGCTCTAGCAACTGCAGTAATCAATCAAACTAATCGAATCTCAAATGTACAAAGGGTGAACTTGTCCAAATTTCACTATATAACTTGAAACAAAAAACTACCACCACCAAGATGTTAGAAATAATGTTAGGAACAAACTTTCAGAATGGGCCCTTTGATAGCCTAAATATATTAATTCAAACAACAAGCACAAAAGGGAGAAATGATGTAAACGGTATAATTGTGGAGGTTCGATCTAAAACAATGACCTACGTCCTCCGTTACCAATATCTTTGGCATGAGCAAGTTCTTTTTACTATATTGATTGACTTGTTGTGCAATACAACCATATACTACGGTTTCGGTGACTTACGAATAAGGAGAACCGATCATTATACAATATTTAGCTTTACATGACCTTAATATGACCCACAAGGTAACTTACAATAAGGAGTACGATCCTTATATAATGTTGATTTTTACAAGATTTCAACACGACATAAACTTTATCAAAGTGATTTTACAATGAAATTCCTCTTTCGATAAAAAAATACAAACAAGTTAAGTATTAAAAATCCTAACACTTCAATGAAAAGTAATAAATAATAGCGCAAGTGTTAGATAAAAACTTTGATGAATATGATAATTAAAAATTAGATTCCATCAATCAAAGTGTTTCAATGATAATATGAAGAATAAATAAATGTAATGTATGCTTAAAATCTTCTCAAGATATATTTCTCTTCTAACGAATAATTATAATAAATTAAGTAATAAGAAAGAAATGAGAAATTTTGATGAATATGATGATTATAAAAGTTTGATTCAATCAATCAAAGTTTTCAGTATGAAGAAGTAAAAAAATTTATGCAATATAAGTGTAAATATCTTCTTCAAAAATATATCTCTCTTTTAATATTGATATAAATAAGTTAAGCACAAAGAAAAACGAAAAACTTAGATGAGATAAATTATTCAAGAAGTTTGATTCAACCATCAAAGTTTTTGTTATGAAAAAATAAATGAAATGCATGTAAAAATATACATTTAAAGAAAATTCTTCACAAAATATATTCTAACTTTATTTCTCAAGGTAAGTAACATTGTAAAAAGTTTAAGGGTGTGTTTGAGCAATATTATTTTGGAAGAATGTATTCTGAAGTAGTAGATTGATGGAAAATATGTGGTTGAAAAAGAAGGAAAAATTATTTATATGATGGAATATATTATTTGATTGAAGAATGTGTAGTTGAAAATGAGTAGAAGAATGAAAATGAAAATTTTAATGTGTAAATATCAAATTATAATACTTACATTTTTTGAATAATAATTTTTTATGCAAGGTTTTTTATGAAATAATCTTTTCATACATAATACGATTTTTGAGCTTTTATCATTCATTACTAAATATAAAGTTATTAGTACCTTTATATTTGAAGTAAAAAGTCTAGTTTTGTTTTTTGTTTTTTTTTATATCTTGCTTCGAAGTTTGCCTCCTAATCTTCTTATCTTGATATTTTTTTGATGTCATCTCTTATACTCTTGATCTTGATCTTTCTTGTCGTTTATCTTTTAAGTTCTCATCTCGAATGATTTGACTTAAATTCTTAACTTCCACTTTGATTTTCATTTCGAATTTGGTTTATAATGCTTGATTGATTTCAACATTAAACTATCATCGCTCAAAATCAATTATTAGAAACAATATTAATTTTTTTTGTTATGATTAAAACATTAAAAATGAAATCAACCATAGGCCAACAACTTTCGTCAAATTCCAACCAACTCACCCGAAGGCACCACCATCGGAGTGCCACGCACTGCTACCTGCCACCATACTCACCACCACTGACTGCGCCTCCACATGCATGTCAAGGATCTGGTCTTCGTTTGTCCACTAGGTAAGTTATTTGTTTGAAATTAAGTAAGCATGTTCAATTTTTTCTGAAGAAAACTGGACAAAATTTTGATTTGCCTCTATGCCAATTTTCTAGGTGTTTTCAGATCGACGTTTTAGCTAAAATCCACTATCTAGAAGCTCCGATACCAATTATTGCAGAAACTCACTCCAAGATATTCGAATAGGTGATTTTTGAACTCAATTTCACATTACATTTTTCTACTAAACAACCAATCTAAAAGCTCTGATCCACGACCAACAATCACTTATGGTATCGGAGCAGGCCTTTGATAATTCCTTTTTAGGAATTTGCACCAAGTGTTGCAGCACTTACAACCTTAGTTTGGACCGCTGCGTGAGCAAGGCTTTGATAATTCCTTTTTAGGAATTGCACTAAGTGTTGCAGTACTTACAACCTTAGTTCGGCATAATGCGTGAGCAGGGCTTTGATAATTCATTTTTAGGAATTTGCACCAAGTGTTGCAGCACTTACAACCTTAGTTCGGCCTGCTGCGTGAGCAAGGCTTTGATAATTCTTTTTTAGGAATTTGCACCAAGTGTTGCAGCACTTACAACCTTAGTTCGACCTGCTGCGTGAGCAGGGCTTTGATAATTCCTTTTTAGGAATTTGTACCAAGTGTTGCAGCACTTATAACCTTAGTTCAGCCTGCTGCGTAAGCAAGGCTTTGATAATTCCTTTTTAGGAATTGCACTAAGTGTTGTAGCACTTACAACCTTAGTTCGGCCTGCTGCGTGAGCAGAGCTTTGATAATTCCTTTTTAGGAATTGCACTAAGTGTTGCATACTTTCTTTATTTATAAACAACCACACGTTACAGCTGTTCTACTGGTAGTATTTTTTAAGGTGTTCTGCGTTCTAGGGGTGATACAAAGATCTTCCTTCCATGGCAAATCAGAATTTCTTTTCACGTCACTGAAGCAATTGATTCATTTTGCCAAATGAATCTGGATTTTCCACACAGAACAGTTGATCATTATGCAAAAAGGTTTTTTGAATGGTTTTATCCAATGTCACACTGGATAAAAATGTTCAAAGCTTTTTCATTAAAATTCAAAGACCTTAGAACTTCTAAAGACAATGTTTATGTGATCTTAATTTTTCAAAGACAAGGTTACTTCACTGATGCAGGAACATATGCTCATTTCTCTTATGTCAAGAAATATGCAGTTCAACCATTCAACATGCATCAAAATTGGGAGCATTATCCAAAAGAATTTCGAGAATTTCAAAGACGCATGGCAGAAATTAATCAGACAATTCCTCCTCAAATTTGGCCAGCTTATGAAGATGATGCACCATGGGAAGCTTTACTAGTAGATTATACTATGAAGATTCAACAAGATATTCAGGTTTACCAAGAAATAAATCTTCAAAGATTTCTCACTGCACGTGATCTAGATTATGACTACGCATTTGATTGGCAATGGGGACAATTATATCAAGGAAGGCCAACACAAAGCTTTGGTGAAACGTCAAGATTTTCAGAAAAGACTCCAGAAGGACGACAGCAAAGAGAAAAGTAGCTGAAACTTTCAAAAAAGTTTCTTGACAGTTTGGACCGTAGCGTAAAGAAAGAAAAAGAATTTCTTGAAAAAGAAACTAAAAGAATTGAAAAGGAACTACATGCCGACCTCTGGTGGAATTCTATGACTAAAGATAAAGGAAAAGCAGGATCTAGTAAAGGAAAATTACAAGATGAAGAATCGAGCCAGACAAATGAACAAGCAAACGACAGTCTTTTCCAAGATTCACAAGATCCGTGGCCAAATGAAAAAGACATTAATACCCATTGGTGGAATCAGTACGGTTTACCATCGCAACCAGAAGATTCCATGAACTTGGACACACCATGAAGAAAGCGACAATAGAGCTACTTTATTAAAGCTACTTTATTAAATGCGCTTTATTAAAGTTGTTTGTCTTTTGTAATCATATCAAGATAAGGATAAGATTGTGATAAGATTTGTGATAAAGTTTGTGATAAGGTTAGGTAAAATTAGATAAGGTTTGTAAGAATAGGACATGTGTCTAAAGTGATAAGATAACGTGGGCCCCGCATGTAACATGATAAGATCACGTAGGTCCCACATGTTTATTTTAATACTTTCTCTCCTCTATATAAGGAGAGCTTCCCCTTCATTGTAAATCATCTTGGAAAACCTTGTAGTATTTGGAGTTATCAATAAACTAGTGTGTTTCTATATTCCTCATGTTCTTTTAAATTCTCTTCCAGTTCTTACTTAATTTCAGAAGGTACGAAGTGATTGTAGATTTGAGTGATATGAAGTAAGATCTGAGTAGAAACATGAGTATGCTCTGCAGTTGCACCTCTTATGGTGAACCTCTGCATCAGAAAGTGCTCTACTGACTGTATGATCCGTCCGGGGTTACAGTGATTTACGGCAAGTCCAAAAGTCCGGCCCTTTGTTGAAGCCCGTGTTAGGCTGTGTGTGGGCTAGAATACCGTGATTTGCTGTAGGTTGCTGTCACTCCGCATGTGTGGTATCAGAGCCACGTTGTTATCTTATTTCATATTATGATAATTTATGGTTGCTAAGTACTGGAAGAAATTAAGGAAGAACGTCTCTTAATCATGTCTTCTTCAGAAAGCTCTAAATCTTGTATATTACCCTTTTCCTCATCCTCTTCTTTTAGAAAATCTGATGTTTCTAAGATGGAATATCTCTATGAGATATCCTATCTCTCTGAAACTGATAAAGTTCCACTCACAGATCTACCTCTTGTAAATCCATATCTCCTTTACACAAAACCTCGCCAGTCTATCTCTAAAACTGTCCGTAGCCTTATCTCTCCACAAAAATCCCAAGCCAAAGAGTTTGTTCAAGCTTCAAAGTTTGATCAACATCTTCTGCCCGCTACAGAAAAAGAACAGTTTGTTATACTGGAATTACCTTCTCACCTTCCAAAAGTATGGTTATCTGAAGGATATACTCATCTCCACTTTGGAGCTGTCAGATTTGCCTTAACTCTTCATGGAAGAAAAGGTCTCCCTACAGTTTCAAGGATTGCTTTGTTGGACACTCGCTTCTCTGAGTATCAACATGCTTGCATAGGAACTGTAGAGACAACTCTTAATGTTGGAACTGTGCTGGTCACAATGTTTCCAAATTTCAACATGCCCATATCAGATCCACAGTTACTTTCAGCCTTAAAAGTTCAAGTTCAAATTGTTGGAGCAGTACCATCTTCTGTTACGTATGCAGCTACTCTTCATTATCAGATGGTATTCAGGATACAAAATCATTCCCTTGATTTTGCACAATCTCAAGGAACTGATGATGCTCTACTTCTCCATGTAGAATCAGACCATGTTCCTAGCTGTACATATGTTCCCAGGCAAATTCCTAGGGCAGAGTTACTCAAACTCATTCCTGAGACATGGATCACAAGTTATGAACAAGCTCACAAAGAAAACGAAAATTCTGTTCCAATACAATCCACAGAACCTTTTTTCAGAAAAAAGCCCAGTGGTGAGGTTGAAATTGCCTTCAAAAGAGATGTTGTTTCCAAACGACCCTCTTGTTTTCCTACCCAGTTTGCATATGCAGAAGAAGAAATCCCTGTTTATGCTTTTGATGCAAATGGAAGGCCAGTATAAAGCAGAATAGATGACACCGAACACATCTTCTGGGATGTTTTCTCATGCACCAGTTGTTGATCAGTAGATGATGATCCTCCTCCTCAAAGAAGGAAATCCAAGAAGAGCAGTCAAAGAAAGTTACATAAAGCTTTCTATGACAAAGATCCAGGAGTTGGACTACTTGGAGAACCGTCAGGAAAATTTGACTACTATGTCAAATATACTGCACCACCTAGAAACGATGATCCTATAATTCCTACAGGATGGGATGATGATGATGACTGCAGCAGATATCATAAGAAATGGGATTGGGACAACAATTCGCCATCCTCTCCTTCTCCCATGATAATGTTTCATCCTCCTACACAAGAAGGGTTTCCTCCTTTAGAAACCTTTGAAAAGGATAATTCTACTCATTCTTGGAAAATCAAAAATTCAATCACTAGGAGATCAAATGGATCAGTACAACCTCTTTCAGCAGCAGAAGCAGCCTTAAATTGGCATTCAGAAAATGCAGTACAACAAAATGCTTTGTTGAAAAGGATTGACCAAAGTCAACAGAGGATTGAAAAAACTCTACAACAGCAGACTCAGACTCTTTTAACCCCTTTTCAAGCCTGTAGACAAAGAATCGAAATTCTACACAACGATATAATGAACCGTCTACAAAATCAGATACCATTTGATGCTCAAGAAAGAGAAATCAAAAACCTAAAAATACAACTTGCTTCTCTTGAGTCAAATCCAATGATCCCACCATCCACACCATACTATCCCTCAACCTCTTCCAATTCCCCAACATGACCTCTATATTCCTCCACATACCAAGGATCCACCTCCACCATTTTCACTCCTGAAGAATGGGAACAAAAGAAAAAACTGCTCATGCCCTCGAAAAAGATCAGATCTACTACTGTTTGCCAAATACAAACCTCTCACTCTCAAGAATCTCCACCGTTGGAACAACCTCAAATGATGATTAAAAATCCTATCTCCAACTTTCTTCAACAAACTCATAGCCAAGCCACATACTCCTCTCATGTTCACTCTATAACAGATGATATCAATTCTGATTCCGAGTATGTTGAATCAACTGGAAGAAATTCTAATGAGTCTGAAAATGATAACCCTCCTCTCTATATGGCTGATCAAGCAGGACAATCTCATGAACCTACTGTTGATGAACCAGAAGTACTTGATGATGATATGGCCGAACCCCATGTTACAAATAATTATTATTCCTCAAATAGTACTTCTTCAACAAAGTTCACTTTTGATGACGTCCATCCATCACAGTGGAAGTACAGACTACAAGAAATGAAAGCCTGGTGTACTGCTAAACTTCAGAGGCTAAGCATGACTCATACAAAGGTCATTAAAGCTTTCTTGGCAAGGATGACAGGACTCCTCAGAGATTGGTATGATTCTATGGGTGAATACAGACAATTACAATTTACCCAGGAATCAAACACCACAGATTCTTTTATAAACTTTTTATATTGGGAATTTTGTGGAAAATCTGATCACGACAAGGAAATTGCCAGAGAAGAATTCTTCAAACTAAAGTGTTGCTCATACAATCCAAAAGACCTTGAAAGACACTTTAGAAATGCTGCACAATGATACTATCTTATTGGTGGTATGGATGATACCAATACCAAACAAGCTTATCTGGAATCAATTCCTCAACCTCTTGGTCAAGAAACACTGAGAACAATGAAAATGAGAGGACAGCCTTTGAATGCTACATCTTTTGGTGAATTCCATAATTGGATCATGAAAACGTTGAAAAAGCTTTGCAATCAAAATGCTTTCCTCAAAGATATAAATGCAACAGGAAAGAAATTGGAGAAAGCTTGCGATAAGCCTTATTTGCAGATCAAATGCAGTCGTTCCATGAAAGACTGTGATTGCAGAGGAAAAAAAAAATTTCATAAAAGAAGAATGAAGTTTTCTCGCAAAGAGGCTCATCTTAATCCTTTTCGAAAAAAGAAAAGATTTTTCAGGCGTAAGTTCTCAAAGAAAAAAGGAAACAGATGTTTTATCTATGGAAAGAAGGGTCACTTTGCAAAGGCCTGCCCTAACAAGAAAAAGGAGACAATTCTTCACCAAATTTTCACAGCTACAAAGATTGACTATGGTGATGATGATCTCGAATATTTATTCTTCGAAGAAGATGAACAAACGCATGATACCATCTTTGCTCTTTAATACGATTCTGATGAAAGTCTTTCTGACGAATCTGATGATGTTGAAGAATGCTATGGCATGCAAATTGTCAGTCCAGCCTTTTCATCTATTCCGATGCCAATGATTGAAGTAAAACTCTTTACAGGAAAATATGAAAGGCCCATAACAATTGCCGCACTATTTGATACCGGTGCAGCTTGCTCAATTCTCAATCCTGCTATACTTCCTGATCATATGTGGAAAAATCATCGACAAATCTTCCAAGCAGCAAATGGAGATCGTTTCTCAACTAAAATAATCAGTAAGCCTGTCACAATTCAGTTCTTTCCAGAACTTGGTATTTCTCACAAGTTACTAGGTTCTACTTTACCTGGTAAGGATATTATCATTGCATGGGATATTATCAAACAATTGTGGGAAAAGAATGTTATTCCTCGCCCAAATGGTCTCAGATACAAATCCTACTTTCAGCCCTACATACAGATGACCTCGCATTGCGTTGCTTGTACACTGCATTTCTGATTTCAGCCATGTTCCTTTTTCCCTCCATTAAATCTAGCTCTTCCAGCAATTCTTGCTCGTTTTTATCCTCATGATATGCCAAAATTCAGACTGGAGGGATTTCGATTTCGAGGGGAATGATAGCTTCCACTCCGAAGGCTAGGGAAAAAGGAGTTTCTCCGGTGCTATTTCTAATGGTGGTGCGATATGACCATAGCACGTTGGGAAGCTCCTCTGCCCATCCTCTCTTAATGGTATCAAGTTTTGCTTTCAATGCATGCTTGATAATCTTATTGATAGCCTCTACTTGGCCATTAGCCTGCAGGTGATTCGGTATAGAGAAATATTTCTGTATTCCCAACTGTTCGCAGAAGTTTGTAAAGCGAGAGTTATCAGAATGTTTTCCATTATCCGTTATAATGGAATGAGGTATCCCAAATCTGCATATGATTGATTTTTATATGAATTCAGTAGTCTTGTGCTTGGTGATTTTGGCCAATGGTTCGGCTTCTGCCCACTTGGTGAAGTAGTCGACTCTACGATTGCAAATCTCGTACCTCCTTTTCATATAGGCATTGGACCGATTAGATCGACCCCCATTTTGCAAAAGGCCATGGCTCTGTAATACAGTTCAGCTCCCCCGGTGGGAGTTTGATGTTTGGAGCAAACCGTTGGCACTTGTCGCACTTTTTGGTGAATTCTAGCGCGTCTCTTTTCATAGTTGGCCAAAAGTATCCTTGGTTTATGAACCAATGACTGTCCTCTAGCATAATTCCCACATATACCTCCATGGACTTCCTCCATAGCACGTAATGCCTCCTCTTCATTCAAGCATCTGAGCAAAGGTATAGAATATCCTCGCTTATATAAGATATTGTTGATTAGAGTATACCTTGCTGACCTTATCCGCAATTTCCTTGCCAGGGCGGGTCATCAGGGTATGCATCTGTTAGTAGATATGAAATAACTTCATCCACCCATGTTTGTTTGAGGTCGGTCATCATAGAACATTTTCAGGCTTCTCAATGGCAGGGCGATGGATTCTTCCTATCGGTATACTATCAAATCTTTCGATCGCTTCGCTTGTGGCCAACCGAGCTAAAGCGTCAGCGTCAGCGTACCCATTCTGAGTTCGTGGAACTTGTTCTACCTTGATACTTTCAAAATTCTGTAGCTCCTTTTTGACGAGCTGGAGATATCTGTTCATCCTTTCCTCTTTAGCTTGGTATGCTTCGTTGACCTGATTCACCACTAGCTGTGAGTCACTGTACGCAACCAAGAAGTCAATCTTCATTTCATTCTCCATCTTTAGGCCAGCTAGGAGGGCTTCATATTCAGCCTCGTTGTTAAAGGCATTGAAGTCGAATGGTAATGCTTCCCAAATAGTTGTTGATCCGGACTTATTAACCAATTTCGGCTCCTGCTCGTTCATCTGTGGAGGATCCATCAACAAAGAGTTTCCAAGGTGAGAGATGTAATGGCTCTTGTGCTTGGTCCGAGCTGAACTCAGCGATGAAATCGACAAGCGCTTGGGCTTTTACAGAGGCTCATGGCCGGTATTTTATATCAAATTGGCCGAGCTCGACTGACCACTTTACCAGCCTTCCTGAAGTATCGGGCTTTTGTAGCACTTGCCTTAGTGGATGATTAGTTAAGACGTTAATGGGACGTTCTAAGAAATATGGTCTTAACTTCCGAGCTGCTATGAGTACTGCATAGGCCAATTTTTCCATCTGAGAGTAACGAGTTTCAGCATCATGCAAAGCTTTGCTAACATAGTAAACGGGATGTTGTACTCTTTCCTCCTCCTTAGTTAGTACTGCACTAACAGCATACTCTGAAACAGCTAGGTAGAGAATCAACGTTTCTCCCATTTTTGGTTTGGACAGTACGGGTGGTTACATCAATTGCGACTTTAGCCGGTCGAAGGGGAGCTGACATTTTGATCTCTATTCAAACCTTTCCCCCCCTCCTCAATGTATCGAAGAAAGGTTTGCACTTGTCTGTTGATTTTGACATGAAGCGACTAAGGGCGGCTATGCGTCCTGTCAGATTTTGAACCTCTTTAGGCCTAGTGGGAGGACGTATTTCGATGATGGCCCTTATTTTCTCCGGGTTAGCCTCGATCCCTCTGCGGTTTACCATATATCCTAAGACTTTTCCCGATTTTACGCTAAAGGCACACTTGTGGGAATTCAATTTCATTCCGTATGTCCTCAGGATCTCGAACATTTCAGCAAGATGTTGCGTCTGCGCTTTTGACCAACATGTCATCCGCATACACCTCCATGGATTTTCCAATTTGCTTTGCGAACATGAAATTAACCAAGCGTTGATAGGTGGCTCCAGCATTCTTGAGGCCAAATGGCATAATTTTGTAACAATAGAGACCTCTGTCAGTGACAAAAGTTGTGTGTTCTTGATCATGTTCATACATGGGAATCTGATTGTAACCTGAATATGCATCCATGAAACTGAGTATGTCGTGTCCAGCAGTAGCATCCACCATCTGGTCTATTCTTGGCAAAGGGAAGCTGTCCTTAGGACAAGCTTTGTTTAGGTCGGTGAAATCGATACATACTCTCCAATCTCCGTTATTCTTTTTGACCAACACAGGATTGGCAATCCACTTTGGGTACTTCGCTTCTCGGATAAATCCATTTCTGAGCAGTTTCTGTACTTCCTTGTTTAGAGCTTCGTACTGTTCTGGATTTAGAGATCTTTGTCGTTGCTGTTTAGGCTGCACCAGATGGTCGACTCCTAGCTTGTGGCACAAGACTTTCAAGTCTATTCCTTTCATGCCAGCGTGTTCCCAAGCAAAAACGTCGAGGTTTTCTTGGAGGAAGCTGATGATTTGATCTCTCAGTGGAGATCGGAGTTTATGACCTATGATCAGCTTTTTGGGTGGGTTGCCTGTACCGACCCTGATGACATCCAATTCTTCCACAAGTTCTCCTCCCCCGCACTTTTAACCTTAGGTCCAATGAATTTGGTACGGATTCCAATGTGCACACCATACATGGTCTGGAGGGTAATGAATTCTTTTTCCCTCTAAATCAACCATCACTTTCTTTGTTTCCTTTAACCTGTCCTGTACCATGGGGCATGGGGAATTTGATGGGATAGTGGTACAGGGATACTATTGCCTTGAGATCGAACAATAGAGGTTGTCCCATGATTGCATCATAAGGGGACTTCGAGCTCAGAAATACGAACTCTGTATTTATTTTGACTTGACGAGGAGAATCTCCAACCTTAATAGGGAGTCTAATTACTCTTTTGGCTTCATATAGGATGCCATCAAGTCCCATGATTATGTTTGGATATGGCTGCAGGAAACCAAGAGGAATCCTACTTTCTTTCCAATGTGCCAAAGTAAAGTATGTTGATGGAGCTCCCAATATCTACCAAAACTTGGGGGATGTTAATTTTGGACAAAAGTACTAGGATCACCAGAACTCCAGGGTAGGGGTTTGGATCCGCTTCTTTTTCTTCAAACAACAGTTGGTCATCAATCGCTTTCTTGTGATATTTCTCTGAAATATCGATCTTAGTAAGATCAGCCACTATGAGTCCTTTGAATTGTGGGACCTTGGTATGCTGACAATGTTGATTATTCAACATTTGAATTTGGGGACTAGGGAGGTCGACATTACAGGTTCTTGTTTCGATCTAATTTCCACGTATCATGCCTGGCCCATTTGGAGTTGAGAACTTTATGCAATAATGATATATTGAGGTCGTAGCCTGCAATTCGTGCAGTAAAGGCCTCCCCAATATAGCATTATAATTTGAAGGGAGATCCACGATAATGAAATCAGCTAGGATTCTCCTGTGGCAAGGGGGTTCGTCGAGCTCTACACTGAGTACTATCTGCCCTCGAGTTTCAATTGGGTCTTCGGAAAAGCCTTGCAGTCTTCTGGAATACAGTTGAAGGTACCAATCTTGTATGTCCATTTGCTTCAGAGTTCGGTAGTAGAGCATATTTACCGAACTCCCATTATCCACTAAGGTTCGGTGTATTTGTACACCTGCCACATTCATGGCGATGACTAGCGTATCACTTTGGTTCTGTAAGATTCCTTGTGCATCTTTTTCTGAAAATCCAAACCATTCAAAGTTCGGTGGAGCGATGACTTCTATCACCGAACTTTTCACGCTGTAGTTTTTCCAGACGTGTGTATCCCATGCCAATTTGCGTCTAGTTCTTCGCGAACCTTCTAAGCATTGATTTCTACTTATCAATGTTCAGATTTCAGCACGGGGTTGTGGGTCGCGAGCTTGGGACCCGTTCTGAGCTTGTTGAGCTGTTTCCTTACTGAATGGGTTGTTGAAACCTAGCTGGATTTGCTTCTTGGGGTTTGGCTACAAATTCTTGCAGGTGACCTCGCCGGATAATCGTTTCCACTTCTTCCTTCAGATTCCGGCAGTTGTCGGTATTATGCCTTGCTATTTTGTGATAGCGGCAATACTTTCCTTGATTTTTCCCAATCATTTCTTTCCTTTGGGGTTGAGGTCGGTGGAAGGTCTCTTTCCCCTCAGTCTGTAAAAATACTTCTTCCAGAGTTGCATTTAGGGGGTGATATTCGCGGAATTTATCGGGATATGGCTTGGGGCGACCCTGCTCCCTTCTGTCCCTTCTTCCTTCCCGACCTTGATCCTTATCTGTATGTTTCCCTTTTGTCCTTCGTGGGGATCTGGAAGTTTGCTTGACATCTTTCTGGTCAGAGGTGGCTTCCTCCGCACTTATATACTTCTCAGCTCGGCTTAAGAGTTCATGGTATGTCCGAGGTCCGTCTTCGTGGACAGACCACTAGAATCTCGTTTTCGGCCTTAACCCTGAGAGCACTGCCTTGAGTGCAGCGTCGTCGGAGATTTTCTCCACCTCCATGTATTGCTTGTTGAACCTGTTCAAGTAACTCTTATGGGATTCGGTATTTCCTTGCTTAATGCTTACTAGCCTCTCCTTTGGTGTAGTCCTTGCCTTCGATCCCATGAACTGGGCAAGAAACGCAGAAGCGAGATCATTCTAGTTTTTTATGGACCTTTGGTGCAACCTTCGGAACCACCGCTGGGCTTTGTTTCCCAATATTAAAGGGAAAGCACGACACATAATGGCATCTCCAGCTCCCTGTAGTATCCATGAGGCATATTTGTCCAAATAATTGATGGGGTCTCCTTCCCCGTCGTATCCAGTTAGTTGTGGCATTTTTAATTTGTCAGGTAATAGTTATGCCAAAATATCCCCAGTAAAGGGTGAATGATGTTTTGTTAGGTATTCCTCCGTGCTCCCTTTATTTTTGGCCTCCAGGTCCGCTATACGCTTCTTGAGAGCGCTCATCTCAAGTTCAGGCTGTTCAACAAAAAGGTTGCCACGAGGCTCCGTACGTTCTCTAGTGGGCATCAAGGAATGTCGGGAGCCCAATCTATTGAACACGCTATTCGTTCTTTTAGCCATGGGTGAACTTCAGACTACTTCAGTTTGACTTTTGGTGGATTCCTCGCCTGAAAATTGTAAGGTCCTTCTAGTAGGAGGTCGTCTGGTCTTTTCTCGGCGAGGAGACTCCACCTCGGTATCTTGCGGCTGATTCCAAGTTTGGTTTCGTTCCAGCCTGCTAACAATGTTTGTCAACTTTTCGATGGCTTCCTTCATTGTCACCATTTGAGGGTCGATAGTTACATTTTGACCTCGCCTTTCGGAGTTCCTTGGATTGCTAGTTTGCTCCGGACGAGTCTGGGATTGATTTTCAGATGCTGAAAATTCGTCCATGATACTATTTTATGGGTTTTGTGGAGTGATGGGGCTATTTTTCAAGTTGGGTGCCCTCCTTCTAGCGCCAAACTGTTGACGTTGAAAAATGTAAAAACAAAGTTCAAGCTAGCTTAAAATATGAACAGGAATTCTGATGAGTATTGATCTACTGATTAATAAATGTCTTTGACCACAATCCTTTCCTTCTTTCTATTATAAGGAGTTTTTGATATAATGTCAAAGGATTGTACCCTTTTTAGAACCCCCCCCCCCCCCCCCCCCCGATGTATCATTTCCTAGGCCTTTTATAGGAGATATTTGCATGCATGTCTGTACTCATGTCTTGTCAATCCTTTACACATGTACCTTCCTAATTGGTGATTTGTAGATTCTGTCAGTGATCTTCGATCGTTGTTACTGTTCTATCTCGAAGGAATACACGTGCTTCCTGGGTAAGCAACAAAGAACTGAGCTGAACTCATACACCCGATCTTGTATTTTCACCTCGTTATCAGATATATTAATTCGGACTCGTTGATCTCGGAGGTCGGTGTCAACATGTGCAAAAGTTGAAAAATAGAAAAATCATATTTATCAAACAGGGCCTTACAAGCTCAAAATCCATTGAATCCTTTTAAATTTATAATTTCTTATAAATTCACACCCTATTGATAAAACCATATTTTAGTGAAATTTATTAAAATCTTTATTATGAATACATAAATTTTGATTTTAATTATTTAGCCATTGTTTGACATTCATTAAATCAATTTTTTTTTTTTTAAAAAAAAACTCATTTTCAACCATAATTTTTCACAATAAAATATTTTTCACATAATCGGAATTGTTTTCTACTTTGTAAACTCACATATTTCGAAAAAAACCCCTATTCCAAAATTAAATTTTTCCAAAAAAAAAAAAAAACCATTTTAGTGAATGTCAAACAGTGGCTTATATTCATATAGATTTTTAAATTCATTAATTTAGTCAAGAAAGGCGTGTTTGTATAGAAGAAAAAGTTAATTTATAAATATTTTATATAATTTGGGTAGGACATAGGTTTGGCAGCGGCGTCCTAACTCTTTGCCACCTGTTTGTACCTCAATTCCCCGTTGACCCATTCCAAGCCTACGCTGTTACTCCATTTCTTTTATTCTTGACTTTTCTTGCGTCAAATTCTGGCACAACGACTCGTAGTCAACCGTGACACGTCTGTCACGTGAGACTTTACAATTAATTATTTTTTATTAACATAACCAAGAAAAGTGTTCCATTTTACAACCAAATTAAAACTTTACTTTTTGGGCATAGGCAACCGCCCCCCCCCCCCCCCGCCCCATTTACTATTTATTTCATTGCATTCGATTGACTCCTTTCGTATACTATATTAGATTAGACAGATTTATTTGAGCAAGACAATCGTCGATCATTATTGTACATCAAATTAAATAGATCAATTGAGTGAGAGTCGTCACTCGATAGATGGAAATTCGACATTTTGATATCAGCTCCTTGTCGCTTAAAGATTGAAACTGTAGTATGTTTCAAAGGTTGTCGAGCAAAATTGGAAACCAATTTAATCATACCATACAAAGTCAAACAAGTTTTAAATAATTCCCACTTCTGCTTTCTTACTTAGAAATTGTCATAAGAAATTATGATCATGTTTAATTTAAAGGTCATTACTTGACTTTAATTCTTCTAGAATCACTTCTTACATATTCGTTTTCAACTATATGTTCTAAAAAAATAAATTATTTTTTCCGTTTTCCACACTCAAAAAATTATGATTTCACTAATTGAAATTAACGATCAATCAAACTTTGTAATCTTCAAATGTGATTATGACATTATTAGTCGGCTAATTACAGCTTACCATATTAGACAAATTAAATTCTTAGACCACTCCCAATAAGAATAATTACTAATAAATTAGCAAAATAATCTCATTGCAGTGTTTGATAGCAAATAAGCAATAATTGTTGCTTACTAAAGACTTTTATTAATTTTAATTGCACCATTTATTGCATTTGAAACTCTCATTTACAAGTAACAGCTGAAAAGAACAAAAACCCCAACCCATGTTTGGCTTTTTTTTTTTACTGAACACGATTAATTTTAACTTATTTTGAAAAAAAGTAACTTATAGTCAGGTCATAATCCAATATAAGTCACGAGTTTTTTCTCATACTTGACCATTTTTTCACAGAAGATTTCTTTCTGTGATTCAGTTTTATAACATAAACTCTACAGAAATTCATGCATTTTGTGAAGGCTTAAAATAAAAACTGCAAAACCCACGTTTTATCTTTCCTAAGAATTATCAACCGGAAAACAATTTTTTAAATCTTTTTCGTGATTCCCGGCTTGATATACTCCAAATTTATCAGGATTTTTCTGGTTTTTCCTCCCACTGAATCTCGGTAATCTTTCTTCTCTGTATATGTATGTTAAATTCGTATTCATATTCGTGTTGATTAATCAATGCTAGTTTGTGATCATATGGTTAAGCCAAAGTTGAATAAACACATATGAACAAGTACTTGTTGATTTTGTGTTTGCTATCTTAACGTTAAAGTCAATGTGCTCTGAAGTCAACGTTAAGGAATCACAGTTTTTTTGTTTGTAATTGAATTGAAAATTGTTTATATTATTTTTTGTGGGCTATTTAATGGATACTGGGATTGAATTCTGGCGATTAATTTGTTTATTTAGAGGGAAATAAATTGGGTTTTACTTAAAGTTGTGATCTTTGTATAGTAGTGCATTTGTCAAAAGATAGCATGTGATTGGTTGCTTGTGGAGGTCAATGTGGGATAGAAGCACATGTGTGTTTTTTCTGGTGATAGATTTAAGCCGTGAAATTAGTTCACGGGATTTATCGAGTAAGATTCAGTAAGAACAATTTAGTTTCTGGGAAAATTTTAGCTGCATCTATTTGATATTTTTGCTCATTTCGGATCGAGATATTGGGTTTGTGCATTTGTGGTTCAATACTGGTGTTGTAGTTGAATCTCATATGAAGTCCCAAATGTTGAATTGTCAGTGTTTAGTGCACATGACTCTCTCCGTTTCTGTATTTTACAGAGTTTTGATCAATTCATTTTTCGGTTTTCCTCTTATACATGTCTTCACTTTCTTTTGCAGAGTGGTTGCTCGAAGCTCAATTGGCAATGCAGAGTAGCCACTAAAGCTATTGGTGATTAAAGTGTAGAACCAGAAACGATGTCTAAAAAGGGGAATTTCGGACACAGGTTTTGACTCTTTTTTTCTATATATGTGGTTCAACCGGCCTAAGGTATTGTATATGTATGAGACATTGATTTGTTTAACCTTCAATTTCTGTTTTGCCAGTTCCAAACCAAATCAAACTATGAGGATTATTATTATTGTATTTGTTGGAATAATCATCGGTTTCTTTATCGGAGTGTCATTTCCTTCACTTTCATTGACAAAGGTATATAATCTATGCCTTTCACGCATTTGTATGGCTATTGTTATATATCTAACAAGTTCTACGATTTTGACAGCTGAATATCACGTCCTATCTTATTCGTGATTTTTCAATCATTGGGAACAACACTATGGGTGGGTCAACCCAAAAGAGTATAGAAACCAACTCTACCGGAAGTCAAAATGTGAAGGATATATCAAAGGTATGTACTTTTCTTGTTAATTGCACAAAATCAGGAAGTCAAGGCACTGTCTAGACTTCATATTTTTTAGAATCGAAGATGTTATTTCATTATAAATGAAGGAAACTGTATATTTATAATCTAGTTAAAATGATGCATTCTTCGAGCCCTTTTCATTTCTCCAATATTTATACTTGTAAGCTAATGAATTTGGGAATAAAATTATGTTAAATCTATTGTTGAATACCCCCAAAACGTTTCTGATTCAGATTTGGGTTCCATCAAATCCAAAAGGTGCAGAGAGGTTGCCTCCAGGAATTGTTGCATCTGAATCGGACTTTTATCCCCGTAGATTGTGGGGTTTACCCAATGAGGTGAGAAATCTGTTTATATTATGGTTTCATAATCATTCTGTTCTGATATTCTGTTACTTGAATCTACACTTTGAATCCCAAGCGCTAGCAGTAGTACAAGATAGTTCTTTATTGTTACAAATGATTTTTAAAGGTTGATAGTATATTAGTGAAAACAAATCCTATCACTTTGTTCATAAGCTATTGTTTTGGCTTGACGGTTGGGCCTTGCATAAGGTGTCTAGGAGCCATCTCACTTGTCGAACATGTCAGGCACTGAAATTTGTTTTGTGTTTCATGTCTAGAGACTAGATGGCTATTTTATGATAATTGAAGTGTGGAACTAACATTACTAGCATGTAAAAAGTACAAAGACTTAAAACATCTCCTGGGTTATTATTTGTGGAGGAAACATAGATTTTGCTTTGAAAAAAATGGTGTTGAAAATGTACCCAGAAAATAAACACTTTATATTAAAGTAGGACATGGCGAATTGTAATATATAAAGAGAATATTGATCTCTGACAAAGTTGTGGTCGTCCAGGACTTGGCCAGCAAACCAAAATATTTGGTGACATTTACTGTTGGATATAATCAACGGAATAACATTGATGCAGCAGTGAAAAAGGTCAGTTAGTCTCCCTCTTCCACCCTCGGCCCCCGTGCTTTCAATCTCACCCTGTTCTTTCTACAGTTTTCAGACAACTTTACTATCCTTTTATTTCATTATGATGGACAAACAACCGAATGGGATGAGTTTGAATGGTCCAAACGAGCAATTCATGTGAGCACAAGGAAACAGACGAAGTGGTGAGCGTCTATTGAAAAAAATTCTTGATTTTCTTGATGCTGTTTCGTCAACTCACCTAAATATGCTAACATTTGAATCTTCTTGAAATATGTAAAAGGTGGTATGCTAAAAGGTTTCTTCATCCAGACATTGTGGCCTCATATGATTACATCTTTATTTGGGATGAAGACCTTGGTGTTGAGCATTTCGATGCTGAAGAGTGAGTATTCAATGAAATGATTTGGCTTTGCTGGAAATCTTAAATCAGCTAACTCAATGTGCTTGTTCTTCTTCGCGTTTTAATATTTTCAGGTACATTAAACTTGTGAAAAAGCATGGCTTAGAAATATCTCAGCCGGGTTTGCAACCTAACAGGGGGACGACTTGGCAGATGACTAAAAGAAGAGATGGTAGTGAAGTTCACAAGTAAGGATAATAATTTTATGTCATAGCCCATGGGCTAAAAATAGTTTAGCAAAGTTTCATGTTGATCACTAACCTTCATTTTCCGTACAACTTGGTCACCATACTTAAATTGTTTTTTTATATAATTTACTCACAATGTCTATATCCATCAATTTGAATAAATGAAAATGTGATTTGAGAGCCTATTAATTTGTCAACTAGGTTGTCACATAAAATTTTCTGTTAGTGGTCGGAATGACCAAATTGTAACAAACTTCTAAATTCATCCGAAACGAAGTTTAAGTTATTGATCAACTTTGTAGAAAATGAAGTTTTAGTGAACAATCGCTAAAATTTCAATGTTAATTATTGTCTTAACCCCAAATAGCCAACCAAAACTAAATTTTCATCCATGGTTATGGTTGACTGATAAATTAATTTATCCACTTTTCCTTCATTGCCCTTTCATCTGTGTATAGGGAAACGACAGAGAGACCAGGCTGGTGTTCCGACCCCCATTTGCCTCCCTGTGCAGCGTACAGAACTTTCTCTCTACCTTTACTAATGCCCTGTTTGATGGACATTATTTAAGAAAATGAGTTTTGTAATTTGTTGGAGAATTTTTGGTTAAAAAGTACGAAAATGTTTTGGGTTTACGTGCAAAATATTTTATTTGAACATCGTGTGGTTGAAAATGATTTTGAGGAAAAATGAGCACCAAACAGGAGCTAAATCATTTTTCGGTTTATCCTAGTTTTTGTTCTTAAAAGTCATTTATTATCTGTCTCGTTCACACACAGATTTGTGGAAATCATGGCTCCCGTCTTTTCCCGAGATGCATGGCGCTGTGTGTGGTATATGATTCAGGTTTGTTGTGAATTTTGTTATTTTTCATTCTTAACTATTAAATCCTTAAATTGCGCTATTATTTTAGTTACTGTATGCATTTATTTGCCTTGATTTGCATACTGTAGAATGATTTGGTACATGGTTGGGGTCTTGACCTGGCCCTCCAAAGGTGTGTTGAGGTCAGTTGTGCAATATCCATTAAAGAATTCACGTTCGATTCTAGATAGTCTACCACTTTCTTAATATTTGATAATACTTGTACCGCTATTGTAGCCCGCTCATGAAAAAATTGGAGTTGTAGATTCTCAATGGGTCGTTCATCAAAGTGTTCCTTCCTTGGGGGACCAGGTAAAAGATGGAACTGGTGAAAACTTGACACACACACGCACACAAATATATTTACATTGATCAATCACCGACTATTTCTATTCTGTTCTGATAGGGGCAAGCAGAGGACGGGAAAGCTCCATGGAGAGGGGTAAGTAGTTTCCATCGTATATAATATCCTATCCTTGTGCGCACTTTTGTATATGAGTTTCAACTCTATTTTTATCCACGTAAAAATTGTAAAAGATATATACTAAGTAGCATCTCCGATCTCCTCGATGCTAATCTCGACCCACTGTCGTTGTTGCCTCTTCTATACATAATAGAATTCTTTTTCATTGATCCAGGTACGACTAAGGTGTCAACGAGAGTGGAATATGTTCAAGTCTAGGATGGCTAACGCAGAAAAAGATTATTACAAGTCAATGGGAATTGATCCTTCCAATTTCACAGCTCATTGATGGATAGCATGAGATAATTTTACACAACCTATAAATTCATAGCCATTATTTTCCATAGGGTACACAGAGAACTACAAGATAATTCAATATTCTAGATGTGGATATACATTTTCACAATATATTTATAAAGCTCATTAATCTTTAGATGCCATGTTTACGCATCTTTGTTCATATTGAACCCCCTCGTCATTTAAAAGTTTAAGCTCATAGTTAGTGAACGTGTAGCATGTTCACGTTATCTTAACTCGTGTGGCTACAAATGAAATGTGCAACATACAAGGTGTTGATTTTAGAGTTATGGTAGGTAATTAGAATTTATTTTGGTATCACAGTGGATGTATGCGAATGATGAGTCGAGTTTGGAGAAGGTGTAAGTTGGGAGTATTAGCACGGCCCACCTTGTCCAAGTAAATTGAGATGTATGATGTGTAAGTTAAATTAAAATTCATGTTCTAATCCAGGTTTAAAGTCATGAGTTAGGCTCATGGACTTTTTAAATAAACATGCTCTCTCACGTGCAGTCTCATTCTTTTTCAAAATTTTCAACAATTTTTCTGATATAATTTCATCTCGTTTGTATGTATTCCAAATTTTTGAACTTCAACATATCTTCTATTCTCATTCGTCTTTCTTGGTGTAGTCATTCTATTGGGTGGCCATTAGAGATAAATGATCTCTACCAAGGGGTGTTAAGTGGGGGCTACAAATGAATCGAATTGCGAGCCTCTCATTGATTTGCACGAGTTAGCCTGCTCGTAATTGATGAGTGAAACGTAATTTTTAATAAAAATTTTGACAATCCGTGAGCGGACTTGGCTCGGCCCACCAAGGAACGACCTGGTGGGGATGAGCTGAGCCCACATTTAGTGAAGCAAGCTGGCCAAGCTTGGCTCGCCAAACAAGCAAGCGCGAGACGGCTTGTATACTAACTAGCCTATTTAAGATTCCTGCCTCTTACCTCTTCTCTTCAATACGAATTTAAGCAGTGAAACGCGTAAACCAGAATTGTTTGGAGAAGTGGCTTGAAAATCAACACAGTACTTGTCCTCTTTGCCGTTCCATTATGTAGATTCGATTTAAACAGAACCGCAATAAATTTATGCATGCTTTGTTTGTTTACTTTACTTTTATCCCTTTGCAGTCTTGAAATAAATGTTTGCTTGATGTGTGCTTAGTTTCCTGTAAATAGAAGATTATGCATTTCATAGTTGTTAGTAAATACAGCAATCAAGTTAGATTATGCAAAATTACTACTGCATTAAAATTTTGGGATATAAATCTTTTTCTGGCACAATATTCGTATAACTTCGCAGATACATATACAAGTAGACAGGTAACTCCTCCAATAGAATTTGAGAATTATGATGAAAAAAATACATGGAATTTTAAAATTAAACACACTAGCACATTATTTGTCTTATCCATAAATTTCTTCAGATATTGATGGTTTAGGAGGCTCAATATCCCTTCTTAGACATCCATTTGCTTAGTCCAAACTTCTCATGCTCCAGTTCGATGAACTCTGCAGCTTCAGAATCAATGTCCTCGTCAAAGATTACACGTTTTCCATCAGTCGAGTCCTCAGCTGTGCGCCAGTTATCCACCACGATTCTGTGTTCAGCCTTGGGAATAATCTCTTCAAACTGATTGGAGTTCAAAGGAGCACTTGGACGTGGATGCATGTCTTTAAGCCACCATGCCATATGCTCAGCTTCATAAAGCTCGTAAGCATCCCGGGGTTGATGATGCTTTTGATGCTTGTCATGGTGCTTCTGGTTTCGTTTCTTCTCCATTTTATGTTATGAAAACTTGTTAACTCACTAGTAAATATATGGCAGGTACATAGTTAATCTTTTCGACTATTTATAGTTGAATTGTCGATTGCCTGAAATGATAAGATGGAATCTAATACCTTTTACTAATCGTCCAAAAAATGGAAATATTGAAAAAGGGAATTAGTAGATTCTTTGCTGCTAATTTATTGGTGTTTATGAATTTCTCTAAAGAACCTCTAGAACTTGATAACTGCATTAAATAAGGGGAATGATGATTGTTCTCGTCTTGGTTTGATCGTTTAACTCATTACCTGTGGCTATCAGGGAATCTGAAGAATAATCAAAGCATTTAAGCCGAAAAAATTGGCAGAGTTGCCAATTCTTACCAGAATTCGAATCTACCTTTGTTTGATCCAAGTTTGACACAACTCTTTCGAAGGTTAGGCAAACTTTTAGGCATATGAATCCACCCAGGATAGAGTTGTAAGACGGGTTTGCCTGCCCAGGCCCGCCCTTTGGACGGCCCAGGCCCAGCTAAAATCTGTAAAAGTCCGGGTCTGGCAGTCCAAGCCAGAGGCCCACTTCTATTTATTTATTATTTTGCTTAGCTCAGCCATTCGATTTGTCGGCATTGACCTAACATGCAAGACATGATACAATAAGTCTATAAATCCGATAAATTGATGTCAATATTGCGTGTATGGTGTAACTGTCTATCTCCATATCAATTTATCCTAATTTTATTGGCTTTACTTGTTCATATATATTTTCATCTTTCACATAGTTTATAACTTTTTATTTATGCACGTATTTTTTTTTAATAAATAGCTTAAAATAAAGTTTAGCATTGTACTTAGAGATTTGGAGCTAATCATCTTATCATTTTGCTTTCATAAGAATCTCATTGCTACTCGTGGAATTTTTCGAATTTCCAGATACAGTGAGGAAAAATCCCCAACTAGTGAAGAATCGGATGTGCTGGTCCAAATTCGATCAGTTTGATATCAATAAAAACTACATTAACTAAAGAGTTAAAGTTAAGGTAGACACGCAAAGTCTTTAACATTATTAAAGTAAAAACTAAAATTTCGTCTATTGTATTTTATAGGATGGTTATAATTTCGTCGACTCTATGAGCAAACATTTTTTCTCAAGTTTAAAAAATTGAGATTCAATGTGTTTGATATAAGCATTTATGCCATACGTAAACCTTTTTTCTGGATGAGCCTGGAATTTCGTCACAAGACACCTAACCCAGATTCACTGTTGTCTGAATCCCGAGTTGAAACACTTCGGACACAGATTAAACAACACAAGTGATAAATATTTTCACGTGTTTTACTAAATCTTGTCCAGTATAGAAGAGAATGTCAAACATGGCCTTCAAAGTCAACTATTTAAAAAAGGACAATCTAAAACAATGTAATGAGCTGCACATTCCAACCTTGAAGAGTAACAGAACATGATAAACAATGAAGGGCGTCATATTCTCTGTTCATTTGACCTTTTAAATCATCTTTCTTACAAGTTATATGAAAATAATAGGCAAGAAACAAAGAACGAGCAGGCAAAGTGTACTGGACCGACAAAATGAGAAAAAATAATGTTCTTCGAGCAGGATTTGCCATGAATAAGAACCTCAGTCAGTAAAAATTAGAATGCTACATGATACAAAAGCATAGTCCCATCTCAAAAAATTTCCCCGAAGCTATTTGCTGCTGGTCATATGATGTTTCATACAAACAACAATGAAGACCCCGTCCACAACTTAAAAAGTTTTCATCACAGCAAACTCGCTCTAAGAAAATTTATACATGGCTCGCTCTAAAATCCAAGAATGCACCTTTTTTCAAAAACATCTAAGAAAATGAATGATGCAATTATTGCCGGCCATACATTTAGACATACTGAAGTCACAAATTGATCACGAAACCCTTTGCCAGAAACCAAACCTCAAACTTTCAGAAGAGGGTCCTGTATAGTTCAGCCACTTTCTCTTAAGCAATTTCCGGGCAAGAGAAATTTATATTTATGGGCATTTTCCAGAAGATATGCAGGGAGATAAACGCCCGAGTATGAATGGGGAATAGGTCCCATTTTCCCAATAATCTCCTTAAAAGAGTACTCCTCCGGCAGCATATCGAATAAATTTCCCCCCCTACAAATAACTCTCTGGACTCTTTTAGTATCCAGAAAATGAGAAAATCGAACCCTGTCAAAATGGCTATAAGCTTTTATCTTGAATATGAATTCATTAATGTATCGGAAGCAAAAGCTACAATGCCATCCTGCATCAGCCAAAATGTCATCAGACTGTCGATAATGTGCATATTTTGTCTTCCCCGATTGATATCTGTGAACAGAAGCTCTCCAGCTATTATTATCCACAAGAAACTCGAAAGAATAAAGATAGTTCTTCAGCCGAAGATGGAGGATTGGAGGTACATCATCGCACCATCTCAAAAGATTAATTGTGTGTTGACTCGGTATCTCATCAACGTCCGACATTATCAACAAGTCGTCATCCTGAATTTCAGCTTGTTTGAGAAGATAATCCAATGCCAGTCTCTGATATGCCTCCTCAATAAATGGATTTTCTCCTCTCCTAAATCTGCCCGGAACTTGCCCATAAGTCAATCGTGACTCGACAAATTTGAATTGATCTCGATTAGCGGAAAAGAATAAAGGCTTTGCCAGTCCAGTGAATGTCGAATTTGACTCGAGTAGTACAAATTCTGTCACACAAGGGTCCAATTCCTTCCATCGTATTTTAAGGATGTCTACTTCATTGTTGAACAAGACTACATCAAATACTCGCCTTGGATACTCCCGTACACCCCAACCATGAAGTTTACAAAGATTCTGCATCGATACATTCTTGTGATAATAGTGAGGGATATCATGGAAGGGCTTGGGCGGTTTTTTCCATAAAGGCCGCAAGAAGGTTGTGATCTTCGGTCCATGCACATAAATAACAAAGACGCACATCGGAACCAATACCAAAAGAAATAGATAGGTTTTCATATTCAATCCATGCATAATATACTTTAATCTCGACATGCTCAAGGTTCGACCTGAATCCTGCAAGTGTTAAAAATCATATTAACTATAAACTTCACAGAGCATATAAAATCAACAAGAACTACAAAATCTCCATATTTTAATGCAATAATCTCTCCATTCAATCTCAGTATCAAACATCTGATGGCATGTCTGTTACGAAGGATTAGATAGTATATTAAGAAAGAAAAATAAGCCAAAATCCGGTTCATTATACCGTCTAATTCCCTATTCAACCACACTTTGCATATGGAAACACTTTAATTTCGCCATAACATTCATCAAAGTATTTTAAAACACATAAAAACAAAGGGCAATACAGGTATTATCACATCATCACCATTCACTACCTATGATTTCATAAGGATATTCTGAAGGAACCAATTTACACGAAAAGTAAAAATGAAACTAGTAAAGAATGAGAAAAAAACCATTTGATAAAATTTCCGAAGATTGATATGGATAAAATTCCAAAAATTAATATCGATTTTTAGATGAAAAGAAAGTAGCAATCTTTTCTACAAAATTCAGAATTCCAAATTTGAAAATTCAATTATTTAAATTACAACAAATTAACCCACGAAAACCCCCCCACAATCGCTAATTCCCAAAATTGTCTCTTACAAGAAAAATTAGGAAAAATCAAAACCTTAAATGAATCCATTTTAATGCGTGTATATATTAATTTAAATAAAAAGTGGATAAGGAACCAAATAAATAAATAAATAATTTACCTTGCCATTAGCATCCCAACATATGTCGTCTGTCTTCTTAGAAGAATAACTGGATTCCGCTTCAGTCAATCTTGACTTATTCCGCATATTCCCCCTCGTGATTTCAATATCAAACCCAAAAATTGCAAACCCAACAAAAATCAAACTAAACCGAAATGGAGAAAAAAAATAAAAAAGGGAGAATCACAATGAAGTCTAAGAACTTCAAGAACCCAGAAACAAGAATTCTTGAAATTATCAAAAAATAACGAAAAAAAAGGATAAATTAAAAGGAATGGACAGGACTGGAGTGTAAGAGTCAAAGAAAGTAAAAATCATTTTTACTATGTATGTTTTTGTGTGTTAGAGCCTCACTGGTGAATGAGTGGCAGTTGTAAGAATTACAAAGAAGCCGTTTTCTCGTCTTCTACCCGTTGTTTCAGAACCATTTATAAACCTCTGTACGTGGGAAAGTTTCATGTTTGTTGACCAAACTACCCCTTTGCAATATAATTGGATCAATGAATCGAATCGAACCAAATTGAATCGAATCGAACCAAATTGAATCGAGCGATTTTTCATAAGTTAAATACCCGAATGAGTATCTAAATCAAGAATCGATGGGTTTGAGTCGGTTCTTGATTTTAGACCCAGAACTGAAGCCCCGAATAAGAATTAAATATAAATAATTTTTTATTAATTTTTTATATTGAATTAATTATATTATTTTAATTTTTTCTAAATAAATTAGCAAATTAAATAAGCAAACCAGCCAACTCCATGCCTAGCTAGCCAAACTTAACCTAATTTCTAAATTCAAATTTTTATTTTTATTTTTTGGTCAATTATTAATTTTTTGTTAACCCAACATTTGGGTCTTATCCTTCCCATTTGACCCAACATTTAGGCTGCTTAAAACAAATAAATTATTGATATTAATCACCGATATTTTAATATTATTTTTTACTTTTTGGTATTTGTATACATTGAATTAATCTTATTGGATAGCTTGTTATTTATAAATTTATATGTTTTTAAATTGGGCCATGTTAATTTGTAAAAGTTACGAATGAACATGTCATTAGTTTTATTTATGTAGTATTGCTGTAAATGTTAAAAAAAATTTAATTATGGTATGGAACCGAACCGAACCGAATGGAATCGAATCCGAACGGTTCCATAATTATATTTGAACCTGACGGTTCCATTTATTAAATATCTGAAAGTTTCGGGTCGATTCGATTATGAAGAGAATCGAATCGAACCGACCCATATCCAATTCTAGATCAAACTAGGTGTACACCTAATTTTACATCCCTTCACAATAAGGGGCCCATGTATACTAGAAGCTTTATTCTAATTAAAATTATATAATCATGGGTATTTTTGTCAATTTGTGGTATTGGGCTTTTGAGCTATTGAGCTAATTCTTGTATATTTATATTGACTTGCTTAATGCGAAATATGCATCAGCTGTGTGTTATTTTTCTTTTAAAATAAATAAATGAATGAATTGGTCATTAGAGAAGGTTTCTTACGCTAAACATATAAGAAAAGATATAGTCAAACTAAATTATAATTCACCCATGAATTAGATAAGTATAATTTGTTGACCACAAAAAATGCACAACAGATACCGGACCCACTCGTGTCCTTACAAGATAATTCCAACACGTGTAGATAAGTTACTAATCGAACATGTTACTAGTTTAAATGTGGGAGAAACTTTTCGACACGAGAGAAATATGTTTAGGCTCCGATAAATATATGAACAAAGGTATGCAATAATGAACGATTGACAAAGAACCAAGCTAAAGATCAAGATCACCCCATAAATTCTTGAAAGACCATATATTTGTAGAGAGAAAGTACATGAATTGTAGATAACCATCCCCATGTAATGGCACTAAGGAGATCTATTTATAATGTTACATGTACAATAATAAACACTGGATGAGAAGACACATGGCTCGCTCTCTCTCTCTCTCTCTCTCTCTCTCTCCCCTTAATTGAAACATCACATCATAGGCATCAATTTTGACTCTACTAGTTGCGGTGCACTAAATGTCCCTTAAGAAGGCGGTCGCCACATACCTAATGCTGGCAAGATTGACCCTTTTAACTATTGCAGTAGTCCAATCAATTATTCTAAAAGGATTTTACAAATTTAAGATCTCCAAATGCAGGTCATCATTTGCCACGGTTGAACTTTGGATTCCTCTTAGCTGGACCTTGTACATAACTCCATCATAGGGGATTCGATAGCAGTAGGGGCCTCGCCAAGAATAGTCTTTAACCATTTTTGGGCTTTGACGAGGTGGCGCTTGGTAAAGATAACATATCGGCAAGATGGGCTTTTCCTAGATGGTGCTTCAGCTAGTTTAGGCTTCGGCCAATTTGGCGTAACAATAATCCCTCAAGTCTATGTATGGTTATTTATATCATGCGTGGACTTTTGTCTTGAGTGGAGTTTCTTTGAGCCATATTTCCTATCATAGTTAGGCTTTTTACAAACACAATAATCCTCCAAGTCCAATTATAGATATTTATATTATAGTTGGAATTTGATGCTGAACCTAATTCCCATATGAAGTTAAGTGACTGAATCTCACCTCTTGAGCCGATGTAGGGAGGGGCTGACTTGTTGAGGCTTTCCCTTTTTTGTTGTAGCTGAAATCTTAATTTTGAGCAAAAGTAGGGAAGTGTTGAACTGCTGAGCCTTCCTTTTGATTGTCAATGAAGTATGTTATTGAAATCGTGCCAATGATTTGATTTTTTTGCATATTACCAAGAAAAAAATTGTGGCGTTACAACTTCCTATACATGCCTAGCCGCTACCATTGAATGTACAATGATAATCATGCTACTACATTTTGATGGTGACACGCCAAACCTCATGTGTGAGAAACACCCATTAATCTAAGGCGTTAATAAGAAAACAGTTTGTATTCAATACCTCAGATGTATTTAGAAATTGACACTTCATATAAAGTAAATCCAGGTCCAACGGTTGAGTTTCATCCTTTTCTCCTATAAAAACTAAAATTTCACCTAATGCCAGTTTTCACTTTTGCAAAATCTTCTAATTTCTCTAACATTCATAAACTTCTCCAGTTACTCCTTTCTTCGGCGACGCTACATTCATAGTGCTCCTTTCACTTTAGGTAATTTTGTTGAAAACTTTATCTTCCCATTCTTTCCATCTTTGTTTTCTATTTTTATTTTTTTATTTTTTTTATTCTAATGGCATCTGGATCGAGTACTAGTGGCGATAGGGTCACCATTGCTAGGGTTGGGGAGCAGGCTACATCCAATGGTTAGGATGGAAATTATTGGGCGATGAGTAAGGGTCCCGTGGATTATGAGGCAGGGTTGGGGGCTGCAAGAATCTCCTATGTGATGATCTCCCCAAAGTTAGCTGAAATTAGGGAAAATTTAGAATCCTAGATTCCATAGAAATCCTAGTACCCGAAGCCCATTAGCATGCTTGCTATCCGAAGCCGGGATGTGTGAGCATTAGTGAGTTCATCCTTAAGACATGTATACATCTACCTCTACACCTATTTTTTAGGACGATGCTGAGGTCTTACATGTTGGCTCACACCCAGTTGTTGCCAAATAGGTAGAGCCAGTTGGTTAGGGCATACTTTCTCCGGAAGGAGACCTCGCTTGGCGAGGATATGCCTATCCATGTCTTTCAAACACACTTCCAAACTCGAGTGCTTGGAAATGGATAATCCAAATGGTGGTACTACATGACACCTTGGGGGGGCTCATGCTCCCTTCGTAGTAGGTCTGCCTTCCTCCATAAAGGGATGGAAGGAGTCATGGTTCTGGGTGAAAGACAAGTGGCAAGATAGTTGATGGGGACAAAGCCCCAACTTGTATTGCGTCGACCCGATATTCCGAAGCTCATAAGTGTCGCTTCTTTTAACTTGTATTTTAATTTGTAGCACGTCTAATGTCCTTTGTTTTGCAGTTTCATGAACCCACTTCGAGCTTTCCCAGGCCGAGTGGGAAGTTATAGAAGATATCTACCGACTCTACAAAGGTCACGCTACTTCAATCGAAGCAAACTCTTCTTGGACTTTGGATTAAAAGCTTCCAAAGGTAAATTCTAATACTCTCTGTTTAATACATTGCTTAAATTTTCAACATAACCTACACTTTTTACAGATGATTTTGGAAAGAAAAAATACCACACTCTTGACATGGCACCAATACTATGAGCCTTTAGTGGGAAGAAATAATACCACACTCTAGTGGTGCGAAGCACATTAGGGAAAAATTGGAGCGCATCAGCAAGGAGCATGCTAAGAAGAATGAGGAAAAAGGGGCCTCGAAGGTTGATAATGGCAAAGGAAAAATGGAGGAGGCTCAAAAGAATAGCAAACTTTCCCATATTACCAGTTCAGCTGAGAAGTTCGGGACCATTATTGCCCAAGAGAAGGCGCCTATCTGTTACTACAAAAAAATGCGCCAACAGATACCAGGTCCACTTGCATCCTTATAAACTAATTCCAAAACGTGTAGACGAGTTACTTGTCAAACATGTTACGAGTTTGAACGTGGGAGAAGCTTTTCGACACGAGACAAATATGTTCAAGCTCTGGTAAATATGTGAACAAAGGTATGCAATAATGAACCATTGACAAAGAACCAAGCTAAAGATCAAGATTACCACATAAACTTTTGAAAGACCATATATTTGTAGAGAGAGAGAGTACATGGATTGTAGATAACCATCCCTCTGTAATGGTACTAAGGGAATCTATTTATAGTGTTATAGTACAATAATAACCATTGGATGAGAGGACACGTGGCTCCATCTCCTTAATGGAAACATCACATCCTAGGTATCAATTCTAACTCTACTAGCCTGCGACACACTAAATATCCCTTAAGAAGGCGGCCACACTATACCCTATGCTGACAAGATTGACCATTTTAACTCATTGCAGTAGTCCAAACAATTATTCTAAAAGGATTTTACAAATTTAAGATCTCCAAACACAGGTCATCATTTACCATGGTTGAGCTTCAGATTCCTCTTTGCTGGACCTTGTGCATAGCTCTAGCATACGGACTTTGGCAGAAGTATGGGCCTCGCCAAGAATAGGCTTTGACCATTTTGGGCTTCGACGAGGTGGCACCTCGGCAAAATGGGCTTCTCTCAGATGGTGCTTCAGCCAGTTTGCGCTTCGGTAAGATGAGCTTTGACCAATTGGGTTTCGACCAATTTGGTGTAACATAATTTATACACTCATTTAGACCGATAAATATAGATATTTAAGAGCTCTTATTATTAATTATGAATTAATCTATATATTTTATTTGGTAGGTAAAACTTAATAATTATAAGTGAAATTAGACAAAATAAACAAAAAAGGGCAATTTTCAATGTTCGGGAACCAAAGTGCAACTTTTAAATGCTTGATTCGGACCACAATATGATGAATACAAATGAAAGATAATGAATGGAAATGGCACGAGAAAATGACTTAATTGAATGGAAATGGCGCATGCGAGGTGCTTTTTTGCCAAACCCATGGTTGAAGCAACGCTCAGACGTGCTTACAGCATGGAATGCATTGTACGCTTGTGGGTTTTTTTTTTGAGGATGTGACTAGTAGTTTCCTAATTTGATCAAAACTCTCTTTGGAAACCATTTTGGGCACGATTTTGACCTAAATTTAGAGGCATATAAATAACAATATTCTAAAAAGCTAAGGCGTTGTGGCCAAGCTTCGAATTGACGAGCATGTGCAAGGTCTAGATGCAAGAAAACGTACAAAGGAATTTTCTTTTTTTAAATATTATTTTTAATTTTTAATAAATCTAAAAATTATTTAATAATTAAAATAATACTTACAAAACATCTAAAATTATAAAAAATACTGTGTTGAAAGAAAAAGAAAGAAAAGTGTGCCTACGCGAGAAAAAAGCGTGATTAGGCACAAAAAAGGCACTCCTAGCCTCGAAACAAGATGTTTTGCCCATACTTCATGCCTATGTGTGCTTTCTAAAACACAGATAAATACATAACAACATCATACATCAAATGACACCTCTCATACATTATATTTCATCAATTATTACAAGAAAGTGAGGCCAATTCATCAATCTTTTGAAATAACTAGTGAGACACACATGCAAGACACGTGTCATAGTATAGTTGGCTACACAATAGTGTTGACTGATTTTTGATTATTTTTGGAGACATCACTAATTAAATCTTATTTAACAAAACTTCTTCAAAACTTGAAAGTTTCAACGAAAAATATACAAATAAAAGTTAGAAACAAAAGGGGAAACTATTCATCCTAAACAATCAATATAAATCAAAACAGATGAATGTCAACTCAACTGTGAATATGTTATTAAGAAGGATGGCATTAATACAACGATATTAAAGCACACATGGGCAGTGTGGACAACATCGGAGTTGCAGTTGATGGGGGCAGTGCTCTCATGGAGTTCTAGGCAACACCCCAAACGGTGATCGACATGATCAATCAGGTTGCAGGGGTCGAGGGGACAGCGCCCTTGTGGGGTTCTAGGGGCAACGCCCCCGATGGTGATCAACTTGGCCAAGAAATATAAGAAGTAATTCAGTAATAATTCCGGAAATCGCTATACGTGGTACAAAGTGTTTTGCCCCTTTTATATTTAGTGATGAAATACAGAAAAAGAATTTTACATACATCTTATTATAATATAGTTATCAATTAGCACATTACAACAAATTTACAATTATAATGTAATCCGATTAAAAAAAGTGTAGACGTCTCTTTTGAATTTACCGATCTTATTTCATTTTCTCTCATTTCAGGACAATTTTAGGCTAATAAAAGAATATGTATTATGTATCTCAATGTAAAAAAAAATTGTCTCCGTGCTGCACAGAGACACGATCTCATGCTTAACGGAGACACGTGGGTTTTTTATTTTTATTTTTATTTTTATAACATTTTGAGTCGAAACCAACCTAAACCCACAATTTTCATACAATCCATTTCCATTCAAAATTATAGAATTCCCAACAATTTCTTGAAAATTTATCATTAATTTCATTATTCATTTATAGCAATTCACAAATAGCAATACTAAATTTGTAAATCACTAATCAATTAGTAAAAAATACTAAAAGCTCAAAAATTTGAAATTACGAATTCAAATTTACATGGGCACTGCATTACAAAGCTCGCGCACACACACACACACACACACACACAGTAAAAAAAAACCTCCATCCTTGGCAACAGTGTCGATGTCATCTCCACCAATGGCTAAGATGTCTGATGCCTTATTGTTCTTCTACTTCTGGCGTGTCCATTGCTGCTATTTTTCCTGCGATTTCTCGATGGTTGTATTGCTACAGTTTCGGGAACTCAAATCTCCAAGATGGCTGGAGGAGAAGCAAAAGGGCAGCTTAAAGATTTCAGGGGTTTGCTTTGGTTTGACGGTTTGATTACCGAATTTTGAGAAGGAACTTTGAGGATTTGAGAAATGAAATGAAAATGGGAAAATGAAAAGAAATGGAAAAATCTGAAACGACGCCGTAATGGTTGACGATAGGAAATTGTGACACGTGTCCGAAAAAGTTGCTCTTTTATATTGGTTAGGAAATTAAGAGGCAATTACAAGAATTTAATCAATTGAAAATTCAACCTTAATTTTAGGTCAAAGAAGATAAGGCACTATTAAAGATTCTTCAAGAAATCATTAAAGAGATATACGATTTCAAAAATTGACCTTCTTCTTTTCAAATTATTAATAGTCTGGGTGGTGTTCTACAATTCAAATATGATTTCTTATATTTTTTTAATATTAGGTTAGGTTTTTATTTACTAAGATATAGATGAACTCTTATTATGAAGTTTTTAATATAAATTCAATATTTTGACGCCTAATATGTGTTTATTCTTGGATGATTGTTATTGTATTTAATGGTTTTCAATTATTTGATCACCAATTGTTTGATTAACGAGTTTTATTGTTACTAAGAATGACAATCATTGTTAGCTCGTATAGGGGATAGAGATATACATTTATACTTCACATGATTTCAATAGACGTTCTAATACTTTTAATGTATGCTTTCATTTTTGCATCTTTCATAAAGATATAGGAAAGTCTCATGAGATGACATATTTAATTATACTCGAGAGAGATTATTAATTCACTTAGGAACATTGATCAACGGGATTGCATACATATTATCATGGCATTAAATTGTATTAAAATGGAATAAAGGGAAATTCCAAGTGTTAGTAATCATCTTACATAGTTTTTCAAAAGCTCTCATTATTTGTTCAATGGAATAATTAGTTTAATTACATGAATTGGTATGAATTCTTCATAAAAAAATTGGCTATTTGATTTAACATAATATTAATTGATCCCATATTAAGTATATGGTCCTTGTGGGAACGATACTACTTATTACTTTATTACTAGTTCATGATACCGTGTACTTACGGAGAGTTGTACAATCTAGTTTTTGGTGCTGTTGTCATGAACTATAGCATTAATTAGTTTTAGTTAGTCTTGGCTTTAATCTTAAATTTTTTTTGTTATTGCTTTCTTTGTTTTTAAATATATATTAGAAAAAAAATACAATGTTTTCTCTCCTTTTTTTTTTTTTTTTTTTTCAGGATTTTGCATGTTATGTTCAAGACATGATGATTTTTATCCATTTGATTCTAAAATCGAACAAACACTCAAGTTGAGAAGAAAAGAACACATAAAAGCACAGCAAAAATAGCAAGCAGAAACAATGGCAGAAAACATTCAAGATTCATTGGCTGTTGAGGTGAATGTAAATGTAGCACAACCGTTTGTGGCTACAGATAACAAGAATGAAAGGTTAATGAGGGAATACATGGTTCCACCAATGGTAGAAAGCATATCCAGCATAGGTTTTTCAGCATTCAGGCAAGCTAATTTTTATATCGGAACGGACGTAATAGAATAATGATACTTGTACATAATGGTTTACATAAGGACGATGTGTTAAAAAGAGAGCGTGGAAGCATTTTTATCGAAGAAATTTTGATCTAGACCGTAAGCCTACAGATACTCCAATAATTTTGAATTACAAACTTGGAGAATATCCTAATTAATTACCAACGGACAAGGGTGATACCACAGACTGGTAGGTAAGCTTATTTATCTTTCTCACACGTAGCCTCATATTGCTTATGCAGTAAGCGTTGTAAGCCAGTTTATGCACTGTCCGAACCAAGATCATATGAGTGCTGTAATGCAGATTTTAAGATATTTGAAGTCTTTACCTGGAAAAGGACTTACGTTCTCAAAGAATAACCACCTAAGAGTAGAAGGGTGTACAGACATAGATTGGGCAGGGAACATAACAGAAAGAAATTCAACATAGGCTACTTCACCTTTGTTAGAGGGAAATTGGTTAATTGGAGAAGCAAGAAATAGAAGGTGGTTGCCCAATCTAGTGCTGAAGTTGAGTTTCGTGGAATGGCTAAAGTGCTATGTGAGTTATTGTGGCTTAGGAGACTTTTGACGGAGATTGATTTTGACCTTGACTTCGAGATGAATTTGTTTTGTGATTATAAGGCAGCAAATGACATCTCCCAAATCATGTTCAGCATGATCGGACTAAGCATGAGGAAGTATATCGGCACTTCATCAAACAAAATCTCAATGCCAAGATTATCCAATTCCCTTTTGTGAAATCTGAAGACCAACTAGCAGATATTCTTATGAAGGTTGTGTGCAGTAAAATATTCTACAACTCACTGGATAAGTTGGTACTTATTGTCTATTGATATATACGTACCTACTTGAGGGGAGTGTTGGCATGAGTTATACTTTGAGCCATTAAAGGAGGAAATCATGCACCGCAATCCCTCAATTATAAGGCCAACTTTAGATCAGCAATTGTAGCCGTAGTGCATGTAGTCTACATATAACCTAGCTGTGTCCATGTATATACAGATTTTCTAATGAATGGAAATATAAAATTTTACCCAAGACCAACAGATTTTTTTTCCCCTAGCAATTACTCAAAAAGTATTAATAAACCAAAAGAACCCATTTGCGAATCACTTGTGCTATACTTTTTTGTTTAAATTTAAATAAATATACATTCATCTTTTTTAATAGCTCAAGTTTTGAGACGAGTGATTCAATAGTTTTCTTGTCCAATTTTTTTATTTTTTTATTTATTATTATTATTTTTTTTTTTTAAAGAAAAGATTGAACAAGACAAGCATTTTCATTTTTCTTTATCGTTCGGGCATTGAGTGAGGGAAATATATGACTGATTCTTCTTTTAGTTACATGAATTTCATACTAATAGAAAGTACCATCTATTCTTTTCAGGAAACCTCATTTTGATACGCATGTATCTCGCTCCTTTGTAACTATTTCATAAGGATTTATAAAGAAGAATTTACAATGAAGTTTCCGTCTTTACCCTACACGAGAACTTTTCACCTCAGTGCTCTGGATGTACTACGCGTTCTTGAAGGGAAAATGCCCTTCGACTTATCTCTATCCATTCCTTTGAATGCATCGTAAAAACTATTTATATTGTTTTGTTCCTTCTTTATACGTCCAAAAAAAATTAGAATAAGTAAATAAAACTTCATATATTCTTTGTAGTTGCATTCAATTTATTATAGTGTTTCCCAAATGCTCGTTCTCTAACGACTCTGGATCGATGAGGATTGAATCCTTGTCGGGTCTGTAAAATTTCAATCCTCGTCTTTTTAAGTTGGAGTCAATGACGAAAAATCCTCACATACTTACACTCGACAACTTTTGTTCCTCACCGACCCCTACTGTTAGGTTTAAAGTGTACTGGCAAAGTTTTGCGTCCAAAAAGTCATTTTATCGAGTTGTAATTGGAGTTGAGTTGTTGAGTGTTGGGAGTATATTTGGAAGAGATCAAGTTTTGTTGAAGAAGATCATGTAATGTGTACAAGCGCTCGAGGAATGCCACTTAAGCGCATAGCAGTGATTGAAGATCACATGGGATGCAATTCAAAATCAAATGTGTCAAAGTACCACAGATTATTCTCCAAAATTTTCAATCACAGGTTGAGACCTGTTTTTCGTATAAAAAATATTAATTTGAATTGGAAAAATGATATTTCTAGAATAAATGTAGCATTTCGAATTAGTTTTCAAACGCACTTTAATTGCTTCATATGAATATCAAAAGAGAAAAATATGACAAAAATACTGACGGATGCTAAGAGGAAACTTGAAATCGCCCGATTTTTCAAGTTGGCAGTCAGAGTCTACTAAGATTTAATTGTGTCTAAACAATTCTGTAATTTTAATCTTTTTGAGTGGATTATTTACTGTTACGTGTGTTTGGATGTTTTTTCTTTTGATAAGTTTTTCAAGGGTTTTTCCTTTCGTAAACAATTATGAGTGTTCTTTTTTTTCAGCTTGATATAATTACTTGAGTGATTGCTAAGGTTTAGATTATTTTCATTTCATCTAGATTCAATAATTTGTGACATGTTGATATTATTGTTAGTTGATTTTTAATTATGCATATTACACCTATTCACCCCATCTAGGTGTTAGTTGGGTCGAATCTCGATTATTTCACCTCCAGTTGGTGACGACACTGACTGCTCAATGACTAACCGATTATATAGTCGATAGTGAAGATCAATCATCACCGACTCCTTGTAGTATGTGAGATCTATGCTTGTAGAATCTGCTGATAATTGGCAGCAATGATGTGGTGATGTCTTTTGCTTTTCATTCCACACTAAAGTTTATATGCATAACCTAATAATCTATTATTTTGGTTATGTTTGCACTCACACTCCTCCCAAGTCCCACCACAGCTTTAACCAGCATATTGTAAACCCGTGCTTAAAGGCATGTTGTTGACACACTAAAATGCAGCCCAAAATCAAGAGGAAGTCCAATTGATAAATCCAAGGTAAAGGTCCAACAGAAGCCAATTAAAAGGCCCAAGAAGAAATGCCCAAGTTGAAGGCCTGTGGAAAATCCTGAATATTGGAAGCCCAAGAACAAAGGAATACCATCGCCCCAAGGTTGTAGGACGACCAGAGGCCGAACGAAGATGATATGGCACAATCGCCCAGAACGACAGCCTCATGGTCGCCCAGAACCCCAAGTCGCCCAAAATCAAACAAGTCTAAAGGATACAGTTTGGAAGCGGTTGGCAAGTAAACCCGGCACGATCCCACGATCCAGGAAGCAACAAAGGTAGTGGCAGCGGTTACTAAGCAACTACTCCCCGAATTAGTGATTCCCCACTAAAAGAGTGGGCGGTTACGAAGAACACGAAGCAAGTCTGAGCAGTTTCGATAACCAAGGGACGCTCAAGAAGTATAAAAGAAGTAACGTCATAGAAGACAAAGGACGGAATCAAAAACTCTCTACAAGAGATCATGTAATTTTCATTTCTTAGTTTAAATTTAATCCTTTTTTCAGTACTCGTGTGCTTGCGCCCCTTGGAGGCGTTTTGTCTACTTCCTAATTGTAATCCTTCACTGGCATACGCACCCCTTTTTGGGACTTTGTCTCAAGAGGTCTGTTCCTTACACAATCGTCTGACCCCTCTTTCTCGTAATTGTTGGCGGGTTGCAAAACGCGCGAAAACAATTTGGCACGCCCAGTGGGACAGTTGGTGTTTGGTAAGTGAAGATACAAAAAAGAGAAAGATATCATGCCTCATAAAAATTCCGATAAAGAACCAGCAAGTCAAGGAGTAGTCCAGTCTGTGGTTGAGCGATACGAGGAGCAACAATATTCCCCACAGACAGATGGACAAAATCCAATCAGTCACAGCCGCTACGAGCCAATGACAGAATTGAGCCCTCGCACAATGCGTGCATTGCTGGGAGAACTCACGCAGGATGTCGTCGAACAGGTAAATCTACGTAGCATTCATAATATGGAGAAATTTACCCAAAACGAGAATAGGCATTTTGATAATATGGCTAAACAACTAAATACGTTGAATGAAATCATGAATAAGTTGGTAGGCCAAATATGTCAACCTGTCATGCCTATAGATAATCACTTCCAATCTAGGACTATCGTAGGGCATGCCTCGCCATACAATTCTCTTGGTGTAAATTCTGGCCCAAGTTTGGAGCCACCTGTTGGCCCTTCTACTTCAAACCCGGGGGGAAATGGAACCATAAACGTGAATAATGGTAACACTACGTCCAACCTGGGGGGTAGTACCACCATCAGAGACAATGTCCCAAATATTGGACAGAACGGGTTGCGTACGAATGACGGTTTGAATACTCAGTTTACCGGTTATAACAACCTGAATAATGGCACTTTTATGGCCAATCAAGGGCAGCCCACTAGACCTCCCACGAATCAGCCAGTAAATCAACCAATGGGGAACCCATATGACCCTAACGCCGTGCTAAGAAACCAAATTATGGAAATAGTACAAGATCAAATAGCAGTTGGGGTACGTCCGGTGATTAGGCCAATTTACACCAAGCCATACCCTGATTGGATAGATCAGGCATATCCATGGCCTAGAGGGTACAAAGTACCGGAATTCTCACTATTCACTGGCCTAGGAGAAGTATCTACACTAGAACATGTAGGGAGATTCACGTTGCAAAGTGGTGAGGTGAATGATTACCATAAGTTGAGGTTGTTCCCAAGTTCCTTAACAGGAGTAGCTTTTTCTTGGTTCATTAATTTGCCAGCAAACTCTGCCCAAACTTGGCAACAAATGGAGCAATTATTCCATGCTCAATTTTATAAAACTGAGTCCGAAGTTACACTGGCCGATTTGGCGAATTTACGTCAATTGCCTAACGAGTGGGCAGAAAATTTCCTACAAAGGTTCAAAACGGCCAGAAGTAAATGCTTTGTGCCATTACCTGAAAAGGAATTTGTCAAAATCGCACAAAGTTGTTTAAACTTTGATCTAAAGAAGAAATTCCAAGATAGAGAATTCCCAGATTTATTCCAACTTAGCGCGAATGTCGTTAGATATGAGCGACTGGTAAGAGAGGAAGAACAAATGAAAAATTCCAGTAAAGGGACTTATTATAAAGACCCGAATTTCAATGTTCATACTATCGATGATGGTTATTATGACCAGACCGAAATATGCTTGGCTGAACTAGTAAAATGAGAAGCATATACTTGTCCTATGTTAGTTAAGCCAAAAATAGTAGGCAAAGATGAACCTGCTAAAGGTGAAAACAGAAAAACGCGAGCGTTCTCATTCGACATAACCAAAGCTGATATTATATTCGATAAATTATATAAGGATAAGCAGATAAGGTTGAGCGACAAACATAAATTGCCCGACTCTGAACAAATTAAGGGTAAAAAGTACTGTAAATGGTATAATGCATGGTCACATGCGACTAATTATTGTATGGTTTTCCGCCATGTGTTGCAGGATGCCATCGAATCAGGACGAATTACGTTCGAAGAAAAGAAGAAGATGGCGGTGGACGAAGATCCATTTCCACGGCCACTAGCAATGAATATGATAACGACTGGCTTGAAAAATAAACTGCCAAGGTTTAAACTGGTGATTGATGACGAAGAAGAAGAACCCAAACCGCTTCCCAGCGTGTTTGAACGCATCAAAGGGAAAGAGCCCAAGCAAGGCGAAGATATTCTGTGGGACAGGTGTAAGCACGAGTTGAAGGCGAATATAGGGTCATCAATGACGCGGCCATCCCATTATCGGCCTGATTTCGTATCAGTCGCTCAGCCTGTCAGGGAGCGAAGAATGCCGTTGTATGGAGGAATGCATAGAGAAAGGGGGTTTGGGTCGGCCGGTCAAAGAAGAACGTTTAGGCCGCAACCTCACCAGCCCAATGTATGGCATTCGTTCCAGAACAACGGAGGAAGGGTAATGCCGTTCAATGAAATGACCAGAACCCAACAAAGGCGTTACCAACGTAATTACGGGCGGATGATGAGGCAACAGCAAGGGGAATCACGCCCTAGAGCGCCCAAAATGCTCAGAATAGCCAACGAAAACGTTTTTGAAGATAGCGAAGAAACAGGCACTGGTGAATCAATGGGAGATTTGCCGGAAAGCTCATCTGGTAGATCGAAGTTTGAGCGAGACAGGAAAGATGAAGATGATCCCGAACAACCTCTAACTATCCAGTTTGGCACATTACCTCCCGTCCTGGCTAACAACTACTTATTGGCCGATGAATTCAAAAGCAAAGGAAAAGAGGATAATGAGGGAGATGCATGCGTGCTAATCTGCGATGAAGGCCAAACTTCCAGAGAAATGTATGATGATGGCGAGAACGATGGTATGACAGATGTTGAAGAAGAGATTGATTTAGAAGCAGAAAGACGGAAAAGGGGAGTGTCGCGCAACACCCTGTTGAAACAATTGCACCAGGAAGGGGTCCGTGAAGTGGATCTATTGGGAGAACCATCTGGTCGATCGTTTGATTTCTATGTGCTGTATGGGACGCCAAAAAGGAAAAAGAGGGTACCTCGCTCTGAAAAGTATGGATCGCCCCCTAGAATAATGCCTCCTCCTACAAATTGGGTAACTGAAGAAGAAATATTGGGAAAAGAGAAGGAAGAGATCCAAGGAAAGAAAGCTCAGTCCGATGTGCTGCACGTTGATCTATCACCAAGAGATAGCCCGCCAGAAAATAGTCAGGAAGTGGAAATAGACGCTGCTGAAAAAGTCATCTTCAACAAACCAGCGACGAAGTTAACCAAACACTTAAGGCCACTGTACGTCAAAGCTTTGGTTAATGGTGTACCAATAGTAAAAGTACTCATTGATAACGGAGCGGCTATAAACACCATTCCAGCTAGAATGATGAGGAAATTTGCTAAGACAGAAAGCGATATGATCCCGACGGAAGTCATTCTTACAAGTTTCAATGGTGGGGCAACATCAGCAAAAGGGGTTATGCCACTGGACATAACGGTAGGAACAACCACCAGGACTACTGTTTTCTTCGTGATAGATGGTCCTACCAGTTACAATGTGCTACTAGGAAGGGATTGGATCCATGGCAGTCGATGTATTCCCTCATCACTCCATTAATGTTTGGTATTCTGGAACGACAAAGGGGAAGCAGAGGTGGTACAGGCAGACCATAGGCCCTTTGTCGCGGAAGCGAATTCAGTGGAGAGATTCATGTATGAAGGGAATTATGGGCCCGTCAGAGTTGTTCAAGATGGGGAAGAAACTCAAATTACTGCCCAAAGCGAGGAACCTTTCTCAATGGATTCACTCACTGAAATGTTTAATCAAATGAGGCCAAACATAGTGGCCTTGGAAGAGCCAGTAATTGGCAAAAAAGAAGCCAAACAACCTTAAATGAGTGTTCAACAATAAAAACAAAAGGCCGAAGTTCAGGCCTTCAGAGCCAAGTTAATGGCTTTCAATAAAGAGTGTGGACGGATAAAGAAAGAAGAAGCGGCGTTAAAGATGCTGAAGGACAAATTGATAGTGTCCGAAATGGAGCAGAGCTTGGATTGGGAAGTTCATAAAGTGGATTGCCTGGAAGAGCAAAATTCTCTGAGCGACGTGGATGATGAAGCAACGAAGATCCCTAAGCCAGGATATGCGCAAGCTCAAGACCCCTTGGTCAAAGTTAACATTGGTGAGGAAGGAGAGGATCGCCCAACGTTCGTCAGCCAAATGCTGCCTCATGAGGTTAGTGACCGATTAATCGCTTTATTGAAAGAATATAAAGATTGCTTTGCTTGGGAATACGAACACATGCCTGGTTTGGATAAAAACTTGGTAGAACATAGGTTGCCGACTAAACCAAATTTTAAGCCTCATAAGCAACCTCCTAGACGTTTCGCCCCCAATGTATTGCCAGAGATCAAAAAAGAAATAGAGCGATTGTTAAAAGCGGGTTTTATTAGAACGACCGATATGTGGAGTGGTTATCCAATATAGTGCCAGTATTAAAAAAGAATGGCAAGTTAAGGGTATGCATAGATTTCAGGAATTTGAACTTGGCTACTCCCAAAGACGAATATCCAATGCCTACGGTAGACTCTCTAGTAGACTCAACTGCAGGACATGTGATGTATTCTTTTATGGATGGATATTCGGGATATAATCAAATCTACATAGCCGACGAAGATATACACAAAATTGCCTTTAGATGCCCTGGGTCTTTAGGGTGCTTTGAGTGGGTAGTAATGCCGTTCGGATTAAAAAATGCGGGGGCAACTTATCAAAGAGCAATGAACCTCATTTTCCATGATATGATAGGCAAATTTGTGGAAGTTTATGTAGATGATGTAGTGGTCAAATCTGTTAAAGAAGAAGACCATTTTGAACAATTGCGATGTTCATTCGAACGAATGAGGCAGCATAAACTAAGATTGAACCCTTTGAAGTGTGCTTTGGCGTGAGTGCAGGAAATTTCCTTGGATTCCTGGTACATAAAAGAGGGATTGAACTTGATAAGAATAAAGCGAAGGCTATTTCAGAAGCTAGGGTTCCTAACAATAAGAAAGAACTGCAAAGGTTTTTAGGCCAAATCAATTTTCTAAGACGCTTTATATCCAATTGTGCAGGGCGAACGAAAGCGTTCTCACCTCTCCTAAAGCTGAAAAATCAAGACGAATTCGTCTGGAAAGAAGAACATCAAAAGGCTTTCGAAAGCCTGAAGACATACTTAACGAGCCCACCGGTGTTGGTGTCACCAATCCAAGGGCGGCCGATGAAATTGTATATGTCGGCTGAACAAGAATCGATAGCGGGAATGGTCGCACAAGAAGACCAAGTTGGCGAAGAAAGGGCGATTTATTACTTAAGTAGACGGTTAACCAGATGTGAATGTAATTATTCTGCTATCGAGAAGTTGTGTCTCGCATTATACTTCACATGTACAAAACTAAGGGCCTATTTACGGCCTGTAACAGTCTATCTAGTCTCCAAAGTTAATCTGTTCAAATACATGTTTTCTCGCCCTATTTTACACCAACGAGTGGGTCTTTGGACTTTAGCACTGTCGGAATTCGAAATAAAGTATGTGCCCCAAAAGGCAGTTAAAAATCAAGCCTTAGTTAATTTTCTGGCCGATCATCCATGTCTGGACGTACCTCACGAACTAGAACTCGAGGTTGATTCGTTTGAATTGAAACCATGAGTTTTATATTTTGATGGATCGAAAACTTCTAAAGGAGCAGGTGTAGGAGTGGCTTTGATAAATCCTTTAGGAGTTTGCTATAAGTTCGCATTCACCTTGGACAGAATCTGTACTAATAATCAAGCCGAGTACGAAGCCTTAATTGTGGGTTTGGAATTGATGGTAGAGATGAAAATAAAGAATGTAATCGTCTGGGGCGACTTTCAATTGGTGATTCATCAATTGACCGGTGATTTCAAATGCCAAAGTAATTCTATCGTGAGTTTATACGAAATCGCCCAAGAGTTATTGGAAGAATTTGACCAAGTAGAGCTTCAATGTGTCAATAGAGTATACAATGACATGGCCAAAGAGTTGGCTCAGTTGGCTTCTGGCTATTCAAAGGCGATAAGTTGGGAATCTATCTACGAATACGGAACTATGTTGCCCGTTGTTCAACGGAGGGCAAGAAAAACGGAAATTCAATGCATAGAAAGTGGGATCGCGCTGGATTGGATAGATGAAATTAAGGAGGCCTTCAAAGAGCTTGATGGGCGAATTGATAGACGAACGAAATTGCGTTTATTGAACTATGCATTAATAGACGAAGAATTATTCAAAAAACGTTCTGATGGTGTGTTATTAAAATGTGTGAACTTGCAAGAGGCTAAGACAATTATGGCCGAGGTGCATGAAGGGATATGTGGAGCCCATCAGGCTGGCCAAAAGATGAGATGGCTAATTATTAGAAGTGGATATTTTTGGCCAAAGATGGGTGAATCATGTGTTCAATATGCAAAAAGTTGTTTAGCGTGCCAAAAACACGGTCCAATACAGAGGGCACCAGCAAGCAACATGGCACCCATTATCAAACCATGGCCGTTCAAAGGTTGGGCGATAGACTTGATAGGGAAGATTTACCCTCCATCGTCCAAACAACACACATTTATTATAGTCGCCACGGACTTTTTCACCAAGTGGGTTGAGGCAGTCCCTCTAAAGGAAATCACCCAAAAAAATATCATAGAGTTTGTCCGAGACCACATCATTCACAGATTTGGGATCCCACAAACTTTAATGGTAGATAATGGGACTTCCTAAATGGAGATCAAGTGAAGGAATTCTTGAGCGAGTTTGGAATTAAGTTGGTAAATTCCACACCGTATTACGCTCAGTCAAACGGTCAAGCAGAGTCATCCAACAAGACTCTGAAATCTATCATAAGGAAGATGATAGATGAAAATGCCAGAAACTGGCACGAATGCTTGAACAAAGCTTTATGGGCTTACAGAACGTCGTCCCGCTCGAGCACTAATGTCACACCTTTCCAACTCACTTACGGGCAGGAAGCTGTATTGCCCGTAGAAATCAACGTGCAATCCATAAGGGTGCGTCGGCAGTACGAATTGAACGAGAATGAGTACAAGGAATCGTTGGTTCAAAACTTGTTAGAATTGGACGAATTGAAGTTAGACGTGCTAGACAGGTTGCAAGTTCAGAAACAAAGAATGGCTAGATTTTACAATAAGAAAGTTATAGTCAAATTCTTTAATGCGGACGAATTGGTTTGGAGGACAATATTTCCTTTAGATAGTAAGGACCCAAAGTATGGCAAATGGTCGCCAAATTGGGAAGGGCCTTATAGAGTGAAGAGTGTGTTGCCTAATGGAGCTTACCACTTGGAAGATTTAGATGGTACTAGGCACATAAGATTTATTAATGGTAAGTACCTGAAGAGATATGTTCCATCCCTTTGGGAAAGTGAACAGATAAACACTTGAGTGATAAAATCGCAATCATAATCTAACCACGCCAAGCGACGGCAGTTAACAAACTGGACGATCACGTTCCGATAGCAAAATAAGTGATGTATTCATGCCGAACGATGGCGGTAAGTAAAATTGGACGATCACGTTCTAGAAAAAAAAATCAGAGAGAACAAGACATATTCAAAACAAAGTCCTTTATTATCCAGTGCTCCTTACAAACCATTCTTTACAAAAAAATTAAAAGACATAGGCAAAATACAAGGCGATACACGCTACAAATCATCTTCTGACTGAAAGGGACAGAAAGAGTGAAACCAGTACGGCCAGCCTTTCAGTCTAGGCCGTAAGAGGGTGAACTGCCCCTGCATCCTTCCCAAACGCATTGCTGCAGCGGTAGACAAGGAGAAGCAACCCTTCAATCCATGGCCAGATAAGAGAGTGAAATGTTCCCTACAGCCTTCCTAAATGCATTGCTGCAATAGTAGGTGAAGAGAAGCACTCTCAACAAGCAAACCGAGGGCAAAAGTCTTGCCTCGGTTTGACATTTCCTATACCTCCCATACCAAAAGTAATTTCAAAACAAAGGAGATGAGTCGAGAAACCCATCCCTGTAGAAGAGGAAATTGTTGGGAAACGACCGGAGTGCCATGCAATGGCAGAAAGCTCTGATGGTAAGGAACAGAATTTGAGAAAGCATGAGGATGAAAAAGATGAGTATAAACAGGCATATTTATAGGGGTTGGAAGATCAAAAGCCGGAATCTGGAAGGTCACATTTATGACCAGTGAGTGAAACCAATATAGCCCAAACATTTAGGGAAGAAAACTCAAAAGCCAAGAGAATATGCATGAAGGTTGGCACAAAAAACTGAGTACGAAGAAAATCGGCGATCAAGGATAAACGCTACTTCAAAATAACTATTCATTAATAATGGTGAATTATATCAGATTACATAAAGTAAAGGGCAGTCAGCGCGAAAAGTTACAAAATTAGAACAGTAAATGTTCAATTACAATTCGCCCCAAACTGAGCGCATTTGCTGCCTAAGTCTATCCCACTCTTCGCCATGCCTAGAGGAAAGGATACCAAACTCCGTCACCAAGTCATCGTCAACCTCCAACTTCTGATACTGCTCCAATAAAGATTTGGTTTTTGCAATTCTTGGGAGGCAGTACGCTTCTTAGCAGCTATTCTCGCCATGCAATCGTTCATTTTCGCTTGCAACTCCTTCATTTCAGCAGTCAGGCTCAACATCAAAGAGTCTTCCACTACAAGTTCTGAAGAAACCTCAGTCAACTCAGCATGGTTCCTGTCAATTTCCTGGAGCAAGGACTCTTTCTCAGAAGAAGCGCGAAAATATTGGGCACTTCTGGTCTTCAATTCTGCGTTTTTGGCCAGCAAGGAAACGATGTCGGCGTGAAGAACCCTCAGCTTCACTTTAAAATCAGTAGAAATGCTGAGAGATGGGAGTGAGAGTACTTGCAGTAGGTTCGCACTCAACATGTCTAGCTTGGCCTTTTGCTGAGCGGCGCTAGCACGGCCAATCTCCATATCCATGAAGGAAACATACTCAAACAGTGCCTGTTTGAGAAGTGTCATGTCCTCGGGTGCAGGAATGGAAGACGATGCAGAGGATGTTTTCATGCGCGCCCAAGAGGTGAATAGGTCTTGGATAGAGTTGAGAATGTTATCAGATTCCTGCAAAAGAAAGTTGCCAATATTGAAAGTTTCTCTACACAACAAAGCAAAGTCAGAGATAAGAGCGCAGTAAAAAGACCTCATCGCCGGTGGGTTGTTCCCTACAGCCTTCCTAAATGCATTGCTGCAATAGTAGGTGAAGAGAAGCACTCTCAACAAGCAAACCGAGGGCAAAAGTCTTGCCTCGGTTTGACATTCCCTATACCTCCCATACCAAAAGTAATTTCAAAACAAAAGAGATGAGTCGAGAAACCCATCCCTGTAGAAGAGGAAATTGTTGGGAAACGACCGGAGTGCCATGCAATGGCAGGAATCTCTGATGGTAAGGAACAGAATTTGAGAAGGCATGAGGATGAAAAAGATGAGTATAAACAGGCATATTTATAGGGGCCCCCCCCCCCCCCCCCCCCCCCCCCCCCCCCCCCCCCCCCCCCCCCCCCCCCCCCCCCCCCCCATGGTTTTGGAAAATTGATCAAAAGCCGGAATCTGGAAGGTCACATTTATGACCAGTGAGTGAAACCAATATAGCCCAAACATTTAGGGAAGAAAACTCAAAAGCCAAGAGAATATGCATGAAGGTTGGCACAAAAAACTGAGTACGAAGAAAATCGGCGATCAAGGATAAACGCTACTTCAAAATAACTATTCATTAATAATGGTGAATTATATCAGATTACATAAAGTAAAGGGCAGTCAGCGCGAAAAGTTACAAAATTAGAACAGTAAATGTTCAATTACAATTCGCCCCAAACTGAGCGCATTTGCTGCCTAAGTCTATCCCACTCTTCGCCATGCCTAGAGGAAAGGATACCAAACTCCGTCACCAAGTCATCGTCAACCTCCAACTTCTGATACTGCTCCAATAAAGATTTGGTTTTTGCAATTCTTGGGAGGCAGTACGCTTCTTAGCAGCTATTCTCGCCATGCAATCGTTCATTTTCGCTTGCAACTCCTTCATTTCAGCAGTCAGGCTCAACATCAAAGAGTCTTCCACTACAAGTTCTGAAGAAACCTCAGTCAACTCAGCATGGTTCCTGTCAATTTCCTGGAGCAAGGACTCTTTCTCAGAAGAAGCGCGAAAATATTGGGCACTTCTGGTCTTCAATTCTGCGTTTTTGGCCAGCAAGGAAACGATGTCGGCGTGAAGAACCCTCAGCTTCACTTTAAAATCAGTAGAAATGCTGAGAGATGGGAGTGAGAGTACTTGCAGTAGGTTCGCACTCAACATGTCTAGCTTGGCCTTTTGCTGAGCGGCGCTAGCACGGCCAATCTCCATATCCATGAAGGAAACATACTCAAACAGTGCCTGTTTGAGAAGTGTCATGTCCTCGTGTGCAGGAATGGAAGACGATGCAGAGGATGTTTTCATGCGCGCCCAAGAGGTGAATAGGTCTTGGATAGAGTTGAGAATGTTATCAGATTCCTGCAAAAGAAAGTTGCCAATATTGAAAGTTTCTCTACACAACAAAGCAAAGTCAGAGATAAGAGCGCAGTAAAAAGACCTCATCGCCGGTGGGTGGAAATTCAGGAGCTCCCCTTATTTCCTCCATCACTTGAGGAGATTTCCCCTTAGCCGGGCAAGAAGGACCTTCCCCACCAGAACTAGACACCAGAATCTCTGCACATTTCATATCACAGTAAACCAATGAAAACAGCAACGATAAAGAAAGGCCAAATGTATCAAAAGTAAGCCTTACCTTCTAGGACCTCGCTTGGGGGGTCGACACCCTGAGGAAAAGGATCGTCTGAAGACAATGTTGCTGGAGATTGATGCTTGGGCGGCGCAGCCTTGACAAGAGGGGAGGAGGAAGAATCGACCAAAACCATAGCCCCGGAAGAAGAATCCTTCTGGAAAGAAAAGCAAATCATTATCGCACGAAGAGAAAACAACTTGTGCAGTAGGTGAAGTTCAATTACCTTTCTCCTTATGATAAGGGGGGTGTCATCATCATCATCATCATCCTGCAGGGATATTACGGTCGCAGCTGGCCGCTTGCGACTAGGAGCACCTTTAGAAACGATAGGCTTCGAAACTGGGGAGCGTGTAGACGCAGTGGAAACGGGAAAAGTACCCCGTTTATCCAGGAGGTGGAAGGCACGATTTGCATCAGTTGAGAATAACCTTTGCTTCACTGACGGCCACAGTTGGTCAAAAAGGGGATGAGTAGCAGCAGTAGGATTGAAAGGAGCGAAAGTAAAGCCGGTTGCCAAAAGTTTATTACGGACATCGATGGCTTGGGCTTCTGTTTTGTTAAGAATGTAGAAGCGATCCATCATATTATTGGAGTAGCAAGGAGGGACAGGCCACATTTGGTCGAAACCAAGCTGGCGAGCACAAAATTGGGGCGCATATATCTCTACCCCCGCTTTAGCATTGGTCCCTGTCAGAATGTCGTGAAACAATTCTCTCCCTACTAAAAACTGAACCCAAACAGGCAGAAATGTATCCGCCTCGGCCAAAGTAGAAGGAGGCCGCACAAAAGGAGGAATTTGCTCGGAAGGAAAATGAAAGAATGAAAGGGTTGAACTCAAAGTGTGGAAGAAAGTGAAAACATCTCTCATGGACATATTTACAGGGCTCAGTTGATGAATAAGAAGCCCATAACAGGAAACCTCGCGAGGAGGAAAAGGTGAAATACCCAACTGAGGGAAATAAGATCTCAACCACAAGTGAGCAAGCCATAAAGGCCCACTGCCAGTGGGAGATGCATTATTCTTCAATTGGAATTGGAGCATGGCCATGCCCCTATAAAGAGCAGCCAGAAGGAATGAACATAAATTCAAAGGTCTACCCCGAGCCAACTCATGAGATAGGGGCAAGTAGCTCATAGAGGGTTTCAAACTAGGAACACAAAGGACGTATTTACAGAGCCAGACTTGGAGAAAAGCAACTCGCTCAGAATGGCTAGGCTCAGATACAGCGGTGACATAACTGCCCTGCAGGCTCGAGTAAGACTCAGTAAGCTTTTTATCAAATTTTGGGGCAGCACCAGAAATTAGCATGCCCGGAAAAATAGTATCGCCCAAAGGCGGAAGATTCAGCAAGGCCCCAACGTCCCTCAAAGTAATGGTCATAGGACCAAGAGGAAAAAACAAAGGTATTGAACTCGGGGGACCAATAACTTAGGGCGATTGGAAAAAGCACAGGGTCATATATTGGGGGGAAAAGGGTAATCTCCAATAGGTCCAGAATTTTAGCACGTTCAAAAATTGATTTGGTGGGACCATGAGCCACCATACGTGCATGCCATCTACGGAAAGATGCATCAGTTTTAGGCCAAGTACGAATACCTCTATCATGGATCGGCCTCAATGGCAAAGATTGCGAGAAAGGGAGATCCTCAGAACACGGGAACAAATGTCCGACAGCGGCCCGTTCGACGGATTCAGCATCATTGAACGACGGACCCAAATAAAACTCATTGCGGTCCGCATCGGATTGTGAAAGAAAAGACGGGTTCACATATGGTCTTGCAAGAAGGGTCTGGAAATCCTCAAAACTGAAAACATTGTCCGAAAAAGTTTGAGAAGTAGTCATTATGGCACAAAAAGTGATTTGTTTTCGAAGATGGTTTGATCTAAATCGAAGGTCGCCGCAAGGAAGACGGTGAAATGGCGAAAAAAGAGATGCCGCAGAAAGGTGAATGAAAAGGATACCGCGTACTTTTGGGGTTTTAAGGGTTTATAACGTCGCAACTTTTCAAGCACTAGAACGCAAGCGACGATTGAAATTCTGGGAAGTTCAAATATTGCGGGAAAGATACAGAACGAATATGGCAAAATTAATGATTAGTATTAATTCTGCCATATTGGGGGGTAATTGTTGACACACTAAAATGCAGCCCAAAATCGAGAGGAAGTCCAATTGATAAATCCAAGGTAAAGGTCCAACAGAAGCCAATTAAAAGGCCCAAGAAGAAACGCCCAAGTTGAAGGCCTGTGGAAAATCCTGAATATTGGAAGCCCAAGAACAAAGGAATACCATCGCCCCAAGGTTGTAGGACGACCAGAGGCCGAACAAAGATGGTACGGCACAATCGCCCAGAACGACAGCCTCATGTCGCCCAGAACCCCAAGTCGCCCAAAATCAAACAAGTCTAAATGATACAGTTTGGAAGCGGTTGGCAAGTAAACCCGGCACGATCCCACGATCCAGGAAGCAACAAAGGTAGTGGCAGCGGTTACTAAGCAACTACTCCCCGAATTAGTGATTCCCCACTAAAAGAGTGGGCGGTTACGAAGAACACGAAGCAAGTCTGAGCAGTTTCGATAACCAAGGGACGCTCAAGAAGTATAAAAGAAGTAACGTCATAGAAGACAAAGGACGGAATCAAAAACTCTCTACAAGAGATCATGTAATTTTCATTTCTTAGTTTAAATTTAATCCCTTTTTCAGTACTCGTGTGCTTGCGCCCCTTGGATGCGTTTTGTCTACTTCCTAATTGTAATCCTTCACTGGCATACGCACCCCTTTTTGGGACTTTGTCTCAAGAGGTCTGTTCCTTACACAATCGTCTGACCCCTCTTTCTCGTAATTGTTGGCGGGTTGCAAAACGCGCGAAAACACATGTAATTAAAATAAGACTTAATGCTATAATCCTTATTACTAATTGGATTGAATTAAAACAAGATTTGGGATTGTGTTTCTTCTTAGTGATAGAGATAAATATAAAGAGGTTTTATGTTCAGATTCATTTCCTCAAAGGTCGTTAGTGTATTAATTAGCGGTTTAAGTAATTGACACACGAGCAATTAATATTATTGAAATGTGAAAAATGGTTTATGCCACATTCATGTAACGGAAGACGATAGTAATTGTTGTTATCGACCTTTAAATGGAACAAATTGATTATAGTTACACAATTCATCTGTAATGGTTCAAAATTATGTTTTAGTGTAATGTGCCGCTTCCCGCTTGGATATTCAACTTTATGAAACTTTTAATTTTGCTTTTCAATTTGAGCTGGTGTATAATTATTTGAAGTGTGGTATGCTTATTTTAAGATAGCTTGACAATATAAAGAGGATTTGGAGACGGATGTTGCTATAATAGTAAAAGATTAAAACTAACTAGCTAGTCAAATAATACAACGAGAACTATTGGATAATTTACTATAATAGAAATGGAATGATTATTTATTTATGCGAAAGTCATGTAATAATGGATGATAATATGAAATTTTATTTAATTAAACTTTGATTTTGTTTTCTTTCTTCTAATGGATGACATAGTTAATGACAAGTCATTATATGAAACTTAATGCTATTCATACGGGAAACTATCGGTAGTATTCATACATGTGGCAGATTGTTATTTGATACATTAATGTGGTATTTTTTTTATTGTCTTATACATCAAATAATATGTTGTTACATGTATGTCATGTAGGGCGACTATCGATAGTCTTAACTGATTTCCTTCTCTCTCTCTCTCACTCGAACGTTTTTTTTCCTTAATATCATTTTTTTGTACATCAGTCTGTAAATGATTATGTACAAGTGGTATTACTCTTTTTGTTTAGGCAAAGGTTAGACGTAATGAAAAGTGAATAATAATCGTGTGGAAATGGTGGAATGGGCGGAGCATACAATGTAAGAATGAAGTGAAATTAAAGAGGGACCACCGCGATATTTAACAGGGTACTAATGCAAAAGTTAAATGGTAATCATGGGCTTGTTCAAAAGAAAATGATAGATATTTAGGGGTTGTTCTCTTTGTATTTCAGTTTTGTATTTTGTGTTTTGAATTCATTTGGGGTTGTGTTTGAGTGTCCATTTTAAGATTGTTGAAAATGTGTTCTTTTTGACATTTTGAAAAATTGTTTTGAAAACATCCAAAATGCGTTTTGAAAATTTTTGTTTGATTATAACTGAATTTTCTTTGTAAATTTTCAACTTGTTTTTCAAAACGCATTTTCATTGTTTTGAAAAATCGAAAACAGAAAATGGCTTGAAAACGGTAAATAGAATGTGCCCTTAGTTTTCAAGAACTTATACTATACGCAGGGCACAAAGTAAAGCTTGATGTAATTAATTACAAATTTCCACACGAAATATTAGACCATATTGTACAAAATAATGAATAAGATTTTAAATGTTCTGTTCATTAATCATATATCCAATTGTCTAATCAAAGTTTCATGTTTTTTAACAAGGCAATATTTGTGTAAATGGTCATCCAAGGGGAGCGTTATAAATTAAATATTATTTGTGAATGACTATATATCCGTGCAACCCTAATCATATTCTATAAATATGGGATCTTTCTTGTCAATGATATACACTTCAATTCCAAATCGTATCATATAAATATGAGGTCTTCATTGTTACACTACACCAAAAAAGGGCTTTTACAGCAGTCAAAAAACACTGCAAAAAACTTTTTGCAGCGTTTTTCTAAGTGTTGCGGAGGTCAATGTTGCCGTTGAAGGAAGACTTTTTGTAGCATCTATCGCAACATTTTTTTATAAAACGTTGCCAAAACTCATTTATATTAACCAATTACAACATTTACTTACTAAAATGTTGCTAAAAGACCTTTTTAGCAACATTTATCAACAAATGTTGCATTTTTAGTGTTGCAAATTGCTATTTTTGTTGTAGTGTTAGTAGTATAGACTTTAGTTTTGACTCTCTCATCTCTTCTTCTATTATTCTCTAGTTTTTCAAATTTTTAAAATATTTTGTAACCTTGATATAAAATTTTTAATCTTGGAAGAGTCTTGCCTCTAATCAATCATATTCCTGGTTGTGGCCCTAATGGGTGATTTATTCCTAAATAAAACTAGAGAGGTGCTTTAGTTGACCAGGGTTTGAGATATACATATCATGATCAGCAAGTTATCCACCTTGGTCGCTCTTCTGAAATATGGCATAATTTGCTTCGTTTTTCCTAACAAAAGAAAGGAACAAGATACGGCCAAAAACTGGGAAAAAAAATACTTGAATAGCATCAACAATCACTTGAAAAGAAGAGAAAAAACAAAAAGAAATTGGATTTAAACCTTAGTATTCCACTTTCTTCTTTGTAAAAATTCTCGTGGATTCTTCTAAGATTTATTTTGTTGTTGACTTTCAAATAATGATCAACAAATTTTTCTCACCGAATGAGGATTTTCCTTATAATCTCACTTTACACGATGATTAATAATGAGCAAAAAGGGAAACATCTATTTGGGAGTATAATATTTAAATTTTGTATACCTTTTTTTCGTTTTGGATGGGACTATTTATAGATTTCTCTTTGAACCTTGCGGGCAAATAGGTCTTTCTGGTTAATGACAATTGACAGTCATTCAATGGCTAATTTTCAAATATTTATGTTGCATGTACATGTTTTATTCACCAACTTACATGTCCTTCATTCATTGAATATGAAGTCATGATTTAAACATGTGTGCCTTGATGACAATTTTTGTCGATGTGGAATATCATGAAAATAGCTCGCCATCCATGGTTGGGAGTTCTTGTGCTTCAGGAATACTAGTTTTTATTTTCAAGGGCTCACATGTTTTTTAATTATTAATAATGCTTGCATAAAATGTCATGAGTTCAGTAATTCTTTGTATTTATTTATTGTTAACTAATAGTCCCCGAAGTCTGAATTTAATTGTTTATGTTTATGTTTAAATCTAGCACTTTTCGATTATATATATATATATATATATACTTGTTATTAAACGAGTTGGGTCAAAGAATACAATTATATTTACAATTGGTGAGTGTCAATATATACAGTAGTCTGCCCATACAATCCCATTATTCTAGGCTATACAATGGGATACTAAATCATCTAAATAAGTATAGAATTACAGAAAACTAAGATTAAGGGAATGATAAATCTTTCCATAAATGAGTGCTAATTATGTGCTCTATCATGTCCCCGCAAGCGCAAGGGTCCAGGAAGGACACTAAGCTTGGACCGATGAATAAGAAACTACTTTCGAGCTAATGGTTTAGTAAGGGAGTCTGCGAGCTAGTCCGATGTATGAACATGAGAAATACGAAGAAACTTGCGAGAGACCTGATCACGGACAAAGTGAAAGTCAATAGCAATGTGCTTCATATGGGAGTGGAAGACAGGATTGGAGCATAAGTAGGTGGCTCCAACATTGTCCCAGTAAATTGTTGGAGAGGCATGAAGTGAGATTGATAGTTATCGGAGAAGGTTGGTGATCCAATTCACTTCAGTAGTAGCGGTAGCAATGGTACGATATTCAGCTTCGATAGAGGATCGAGCAATGGTAGATTGTTTATTGGAGCTCTAGCTGATAGGATTGGAGCCAAGGAAGACAACATAGGCAGATGTAGAGTGTCGTGTATCAGCATCCCCAGCCCAATCGGCATTCGCAAATGCATAAAGAGCAAGAGAAGATCGAGCTGAAATGAAGAGACCATAGTTGGATGTTCCCTTTAGATAACGGAGAACCCGTTTAACAACAAGCCAATGACGAGAGGTTGGTCGATGCATAAATTGAGCTAACTTATTAACGACATAGCTGACATCTGGTCTTGTAAGAGAGAGGTATTGAAGTGAGCCAAGTACTTGACGATATTGAGTTGGATCATGACTAGAGGAACCGTTATCAAGCTTGAGCGTCTCGGAAGGAGACAATGGTGTACTGAATTCCTTTGCTTCATGCATAGTGGTTCGTTGAAGAGATCCATAATATACTTTCTTTGAGATAGGAAAAAGCTATTGGAGGTCCGCGTGGTTTCAATCCCCAAGAAATAATTGACCTTACCGAGATTCTTAAGAGAAAACCTGGTAGAGAGCCGAGCAGTGAACTTACAAAGAGTGGACCGATCATTTCCAGTGAGGATAATATCGTCTACATACACAAGTAGATACATGAAACAGGTTCTCGATGTGTAGATGAATAGAGATGTATCACTCTGAGAGTTAAGAAATCCAAAAGCTAGGAAAAAGGATCGAAGCTAAGTATACCATGCCCGGGGAGCTTGACGGAGACCATAGAGAGCTTTGTGCAGTTTACAAACATGAGAGGGATATTGAGGGTCAACAAAGCCTAGAGGTTGCTGCATGAAAACACAATTAGAGGGAGTTCCCTGCAAGAAGGTGTTATTAACATCCAGTTGGTTCAAAACCCAACCATTAGTTACAGCAATTATAAGAACAAGACGAATGGTAGCTGGTTTGACAACCGGGCTAAAGGTTTCAGTAAAGTCAATACTGGGTCATTGATGAAATCCCTTAGCCACAAAACGGGCCTTATAACGAGCTATAGAGCCATCTGGGTTCGTTTTGATCCTATAGACCCATTTACATCCGATAATGTTTTGTGAAGGAGAGGAAGGTACAAGGGACCAAGTTTTGTTCTTTTGAAGGGCAAGAAACTCATTATTCATGGCGGCATGCCAATGGGAGTGCTTGTTAGATTGGGTAAATGATGTAGGTTCCATTTGTGAGAGAGATGAGACAGTAGTTGTGTGAAAGGTGAAGGGTATTTTTAGTTTGTATATGTTGTTTTGGGCACGGGTGACCACATGAGATGGTTGGACAGGCAAGGGTGAATGGGAGGGACTACGGCTGGTGGACTGGTCATATTGGTTAAGTTTGTGACTTGGTATAGAGAGTGCTGTATTAGGGAGGTCTAGTATGGGTGAGATAGGACTGGTGGTGTTCAGGTGTGGTATAGAGTCAACAACATGTTCAACATAAGTATTTACCTGTGATGGAGAGTTCGAGAGGCAGCTTGAGGAGAGAGAGGAGTGGAGATAACTTGTTGAGTAGTAGAAGGACATTGGGTAGGAGTTGTAAGAATTAAGTGTGGTGTAGAGGAAGGCAAGCTAATAGAGTCAATAGAGTCACCAGTTGGTGCTTTGACTTTATCCAAATGTTTCCCTGTGAAGTCAGAGAGAAGTTTGGAAAAAGTTTGGTTGGAGAGACAAAGATCAGGATATGGTATAGTTTTGTAGGGGAAGATGTGTTTGAAGAAGACAACGTGCCTAAAGACAAAAAGGCGATTAGAGTGAGTATCAAAACAAAGAAAAGAATGATAAGAAAGTGAAAAACCAAGGTACACACATGGTCGGAAGCGGGGTTTGAGTTTATGAGTGTTGTATGGTTGAAGCCAAGGATATCATAAGCAACCAAAGACTCGAAGGGAAGTGTATTTGGGTTTTTGACCGAATAACTTGTCATATGTTGTGTCATTGTTGATAACGGGAGTGGGCATGCGGTTAATGAGGTAGATGGCGGTTTAGAAGACATATGACCAAAAACACAGAGGTATGGCAGCATTGTTGAGAAGTGTTAGGCCAGTCTCCACAATATGTCGATGTTTGCATTCAGAGGAGCCAACATGTTCAGGTGTATAAGGATGTGATGTAAGATTGGGATAAAAGGTGAGAGAGCGCTTTGTACTTACCACCACCATCTGTGTATATGGTTTTGAGTATAATATGAAAGAAATTTTCAATTAGCATTTTAAATTTTTCAAAAACAGTGAGTACATCAGATTTTAGCTTGAGAGGATATATCCACATGTATTTTGTAAAATAATCAATAAAGACAACATAATATCGAAAATTTCCAAAAGATGGTACATGGGCAGTGCCCCAAACATCAGAATAGATAACTTGAAATGGTTTATCACAATTAACAGATGAATTTTTAAATGACAGCTTATGACTTTTGTTACAAAGGCAAGAGTCACAGACTTTATTAGTAGATAAATCTGAAATATGGATTTTATTGCTAGCAAGTACTATTTTCTGGATTGGAGGAGAGGGATGACCAAGACGTTGATGCCAGAGTTGAGAAGGGAGGGCAACAGAGGCGGAATGAGAGATGGTTGAATGCTTGGTAGGTGAAGTTTAGGATTTGTGTACTAGCGTAGATGATTTTCCTTTCCATGAATGATCTTGTAATGGCAATGTCTCGAATCATGAGATATTGATCCTGACGATTAATTGGTTTAGATATGTATAAACATATATTTAGTTTTATTTATATCTTGTTCTCGTTTCTTAACTCTCTTCTTTACCATCGCTTTCAAGTGAATCTAATTATGGGTGGTTTTAGTTCAAGTTTTGTTTGAAAGTTTTTTCTTCAGCTATTTATTGTTGGATACTTATAATGATATGTTCGTGTTTAGGTTGATTATCTTTTAGTGGGATTCTAGTCTTAGTTTTCACTTGAAAAATATGTATGCTATTTTGCAATGTGTTTTTGTCATTTCTTGATGAAATTGAAATCTAGCAGTGGCTGTGTTTTATGTTATGCATTATTAATTACTATGAATTTTATGCTTTTGCTACTTCTTGAAAATACAAGTATTGGAGTTTTACTAAGCCTGAGGGGTAGCTCAATTGGTTAGACCTTGGGTTTGCTCCCCAATGGTCATCAGTTCGAGTCCCCTCAGGGCCACTGAAGTGAGAAACGACTGTAAATTTCAGGGCCCCGTGGGATTAGTCGAGGTGCACGCTGTTGGGAACCTACTTAAGCATGCGCAGCGGAAGTAAAGCAAATTTCGATTCCCAAACAAGGATCTACATTATGTTTAGATAGAAACTGTGTTTAGAAATAATACCTTGATGAATTCTGCAAACTCTTTTGCTGATTCACGAATTCCAATGATCACGATCTACAATCCAAGCTGTCCAATTGTCCAGTCTCCAATGGTGATCCACACAGAGAATAAGAATGACGGTTAGAGTTTTCTTTTCTCGTGCTAGCAAGAATAATGAAAATTCCATTAGGTTTTTCAAACCCTAACAGCCTATTAATATAAGTCCAAATGGGCTGGCCCATCTCTTAACTTAACCCGGTCCAACATTTAATTAATCAAATTAATTAAATCCGGTCCATGAATTAATTAATCCAATTAATTAATTCGGGTCTATTAATAAGCAACCCAATTAATTAATTATCCAACACTTGTTAATTAACTAATTGGTAAATCTCATTCTTCTGATTCTCTTTTGTGTGTGACCCATTAGGTTCCCGATCACGATGTCTAACGACGTAAATTATTATTTTGATCTAATCAAAACTGATAAATTAAAATACCTTTTTAATTTATCATCAATTAACATTCGTTGTCCCAGATTGACATCTAGCAATGTGTCAGGGCAATACATGTGACGGGAAATGTCACGTGGCGTGACAAAACCAAACTTGTTCGTTTACCGTGAAACTATAATCCTTTCGTCAATATGATCCGATCAATTACGAGATATGGACGTGTGTCAATCTCAATTATCGATCATATCTTTTATCCTACTGTTAAGTCAATATAAGTCGAAAACTCTTTTCCGACTTATGAGTTCACCTTGGCCAAGAATTTCATTATCAACTTAAATGGATGAAATGTAGATCATAATATCTTACTATCTAAGAGTGACGAATCCTCTATTGATCATTCACAACCTTCATATGATTCTTGACATACCCGAACGATGCCGTATTAGCGACCCTTGACAGAGCAACATCCGACATCACCAAAGCATGACTGTCCTCACATAAGGCACTATGATGACCTCAAGTCAAAAGAACAATTCCACTACCGAACGTTAGAGATTAACCACTGACACTCAGATAGTTTTCCATGTGGAATCTCTCAGCGGGTCTCCAATGTTTTGTTCTATAACAAAACATTCACGTGTTCATTCAAGTGTCTCCACACTTTAGTTTGTAAGATCAACTACTTACTTCATAAGTAAGAAATGCAACACGTGATGGTCTATTCGTAATAACGATATCCGTATCCCGTTATTACATATGACCACGGACGATTTAAGATTCAGTCATATGTAATTCGTATCTCACAATCACAACTCCTTGTGATTAACAAATCATCAAAACTTGAATCTACGGATTCTATTATTTATTTAATTAGAATATTAATTGACATAAATAATAGATATTGCCATAAATATGCATCGGTTATATATACATTAAAAGTGCTTATGTCCAAAGTTGATTGGACCTAGGGCATAACACTTACACACGCAAGTTGGCCCAAACATCCACGGTTATCAAAAAAAAAAAAAAAACAAGTATTGGAGTTTTACATAATCTGATCATTAACTTGTATTGGTTTAATGGTGAAGAGATTTCTACTTGTTGCCAATATCCCAACGTTGTAATCTGTATGGTTGCTACATTTTTGTTTTTTAAAAGCAATCAAAAGTTCAGCAGGGGGAAGCGTCATCCTCATTTCTTATTCTCCTATAGTATTGAGAATTTTTTTTTACGAATGGTCTCTTTCTGCATCTTTACAAAGCAACGTAAAGATCAAATGAGACTTACCAGACATAAAAGGGAAAGTTTTTCTTAACACGGTACTCTAACAAGCTAATATACCACGATGATCAAATACTTGAGGAAGCCAACAAAGCTTTCTCGGGATGCAAAGTCAAGCTTGCCGCTAAAGTACGTGTTATTAGAATAAGCTTAATGTGTATGGACGTGGAATTACTTATAATATCTGGAATATAAAGTTCAACGACGGTCATAACTATCATAATAGAAAAGTACAATTCGATGACTGTCTTTATGAATTTCATGGTAACCTTTTACGGCACTCTGATACAAGATAGAACTTCATCTATCATGGATGGACATGATGGACATCTGATCTTATTTTACTGTGTTTAACAACACTCTTAACGTTTCTGTGCAACTAGGTTTCTGGAATCCACTGGTGTGGTATAAGGATGAGAGTCATGCTTGTGAGCTAACATTAGGATGCTATAGCCTGACTGGAAAAGGCGGATACCGGTCGATAGCGAGGATGCTGTCCAGACATTATGGAACCTTAAATTTCACATGTCTTGAAATGAGAGACGGCGAACAACCATCAGAAAACTTAACATTGGCTCAGTTTCGTTGGCAATACTTGCGCTCGTGTCATGTCGTGTTTAAGACGTTGGTATTGAAAACTTAACATTTATCCAATTGGCACCATAATTTACTTATACTTTTATGTTTTTATTTTTCTATTTGGCAGACTTATATTGCAGTGTCATTCTACATTCTTGTTGATTGCTGTCTTAATTTGTTCAAATGCTAATTAAGCTCATGGCAATGTTGCTTGTATATGAGCTTGTTGGGATTGAATCTGAGTTTAGTTTATCATTAACTTGTTGATTTTAGATGGGAATGACATTGAGCTTATTTCTTGAAAATGGATTGCTTTCATAGCAGTTGTATTGATGCCTTTCTTCCCCCGACATTTCCCAGGTAAAAAGTTGATTTTGGTGATTTATATGACATTTGAAATTCACATGCTTAACTTAAAAAGTAATCAACTGTAGCTTATTTATTAATTGAGATGCCAGTATTGGATGTGACTCAACCATTCTTTTCCTTATCATTTTTGCTAATCTGCATTTTCCAGGTGGCTCTTGCTCCAATTATACCGGATGGAAAATTGAAGACAGAATAATGGAAGGTAGTAGGAGAACTAGAAGCAGACATTTAGAGAGCAGTTTGGGTGGTTCATATTTTTGGTAGTTTGTGATTAGTAACTTTTGTTTGGAGAGAGATGTAGACTTGGTGCTAGATTCCTCTAATTTTATTTCATTTTGAAGCTCATTTTTATGTAGGTGATGTTGTATTGCATTTGTAATGAAACTATCAATTTATATGCAATTCCAAAATTTATTCATATGGAGTCATTTTTAATTTTTCCAATCAATTTGTATAAATTGCTGTATAAAAAAGAGAGAGAGAGACACCTACGACAATAAACGTTGCCGTAAGGGTCCTACTCTATGACAACACCTCGATTTGCAACACACGTCTAAACGTTGCCGCAGGCCTACGACAACGTTTTTTAAATGTTGTCGTATGCCGTTTTTGTTGTAGTGGGTTCTCCATAATTATTGGAACCAAATTTTGAATAAGTGTGAGCTAATATTATAAATTATTTTCCCAATATTAAGCAATAATAAAAGAAATAAAATATACCACTAAATATATATTTCAATATTTTCTTAATATAATGTAAATATATCACCAAGTAGCATTCAATATCTAGCACAATAGCATCCAATTTAAGATGTGGCTCTGCATGCGACGCCTCAAGAAAGATTTTGAGGCAAGTAACGTGTTAGGAGTAACTCGAATGAAAATAATGCGATTCAATTATTCAAATGAATCAATTTGAATAATTATGATACTTAATATTTAAGCCAAGCACACTACAAAAAAAAAAAAAAAAAAAAAAAACGTGCATCCAGCGACCAAACTTGTTGGTCACTAAATGTTATTTCGTGGTCGCTAGATGTCTTTTGTGACCAAATCGTTGTGGTCGATTAATGGTCGCAAAATCACCGTTGGTAAATATCTTGAACGACCACTATAGTTGGTCGCTACGTGTGTAACCTTCAACGAACACATTTTGGTCGCTACAAGGTTTGATTTTTGGTGGCTGATAAAGGGAAAAATTGGTTGATTTACTGTCATCAAATGTTTTTAGCGACCAATATGGGTGATCGGTAAATAGATTAGGACAAGATGTTTTCACACTAACAACAACCAATAATTGGTTGGTGAAGATAATGAAATAGCGACCAATCTATGGTAGGTGAATAATGCTACCTTTCTTGGACCAAACATTGGTTGGTAAACATTGATGGCTTTAGTGACCAATCATTAGTTGCTGAAGGACAATGTAAGTATCAGCAACTAAAATATTGGTTGGTGAATGACAATAAATTTTTTCCTTATTTTCTAGTGACTATAATTTGGTTGTAGAATAAATATTATCAACCAATGTGTGGTTGCTTTACGTATGTATCAATGCTTTTATAATTAATATTTTTTGTTCCTACTAAAAATTTGTCCAAAATTTCAATTTTGAAAATTTAACAAAACAATGTCGCTACAAAAGAAAATTCTATTGCACGGATAACAAGTACTAATAGTCAAAGTATAATCATAAATGTTTAATATTTAACCATGAAAATATAAATTGTAATTTCAACAATATAATCATAATACTGCAGCACGAACTGATGGCGACAATGGAGGCGGATCATTGGCCGGTCCTGTAGGAGTATGCTGACTCATATCCATTCGTGCAACAAAGCTCTGGATAAGTAATACCTATTGTTCGAGACTTTGTGTAGGCTCACTAATAGCTTTATCTTTCTCTTTATCCCGTTGGGTAAGAATTTCTAGTTGTTGCATAATTTTATGGGGAGCTGTGAATGTGTTTCTGTATGATTTGGGAAGAGCAGGTCCAATCCCAGAAATAGTCCTAACACTCTTACCAAGAACTTGAGCACATATTTCTGCTTCATCTTCTAGCTCTGTTTGTGATTGTTGTAACTCCACCATTTCTTTTTGTCATACAATATCAAAAGGTTGTTAAAGTAAATAATATTAATGTTAAGATCTTTGTGTAATAAGCGATATATCTTACATATCGGGACTCAACTAGTTGGTTATCCCATCCTTTTGATGTAGAATGCATCCTCCTAAACAATTTAATATGTCCAACTGATTCTTCCTTCATACACTAAAAAGGTGGAGAAAATGTCATAATATAGCCAAATTAGCAGCATATTGTTGATAACCTCAACATAATTAGACAAATAGTTAAGAGTATAAAACATGTCTAAGTTAAAATTCAACCAAATATAATGCAATTTACTTTTAAGGATTACGTGGACCACCAAGCTCTTCTAACAATTTCAATATTATATAGTCAGGGTCCCACAAAAGAAGTTGATACACACAAAAGAAAAAAAAGGAAGAAAAAGAAGAATTTACGAAGCCGCCAACTTCAGAAGCTACATAATAAAACTCCAATATCTAAAAAAAAAAAATTGATGTGCAAATCTTGAAGACTGATTGAAGAACACAAAATCTGTTGTAGATGAAGCTGAGATTTGTAGATGAAAAATCGATGTTGTGTCAATTGAAAATTTTGAGTTAGTTTTGGGCGTGATTAAGATGAAGCGGCAAAGAGAGGATGAATTAATTTCGTGGAGGAAGTCAGGAAGATGAAACGGCAAAGAGGGGTGAATTAATTTTGGTGAAAACATGTTGGATGCAATGAAAAGATTTACGTGGGTGAATATGTAGGGTAGGGTATTTGGATTTTTGATTTTATGAGTTGACAATTTTATTTATTTTGCAAATCAATTCTAATTGGGCTAAGTTTTTTATGCAAAACGAAAGTTGAAAGGTTTACTAGCGTAGGCCCAAACACGTGAAGACTAGAATCTACCAAAAAAAAAACAAAATTGCAACCAAAATGTATCATGTTTTATTCAATAACAAAGAGCCTTTAAATAGCATCTAGAAACCTTAATTTAAGAAAAAAGACCAAAATAGACATCCATTAAACCAAATAACTAAAAACGCAAAAAAAGAAAAAAAAAAAAAAAAAAAAAAGGATAAAACTTCAACTGCCTTGAAACTTGCCTTAAACATCGAATTTGAGGCTGAAAACGACGTTAACTGGGATGACCCTAGTTGGGACTGTATGGAGAGCTGCAAGACGTTTTCGAAAACATATTATAATAGAAAATCTGACACTGGTGCGAAAGGTTATGTCCGTTTCTTCGGAACAATAATTTCTTTAGCCAATTTTCAAACCATCTCTTTTTTAAGCTCCAAAGTCAATTGTCCTACGACAGTTTTTAAGTGTGAACTGCCCAATAACCAAAATTTAATGCTTTGCCATGATGTTCGAGCGATTTGGACTAAATTCTATTGTTTGACTCCAAAAATGTGTTTTCCATGTTCCGGAAAATTGGATTGACGCATAATAAATACATATAGATGTGTTCAATTTTGAATTCTATTTATTTTTTATTAATTATGAATATTAGGGAATATTTTATTAGTTTTAAATTGACTCGGTATATTTCTCATTTATTTAATTAATTTTTAGTTTTAAACTTTAACATTTTATTTAATTAAATAAACACGATTACAGAATCAAAAAATTGAAAATGAAGTTCTAGCGACCATGGTATCGATGGTTGCAGAAGAATAGGTTCAGGAATCATTCCGTGGTCAGTGGTATGGAATGGTATACTGCAACCATCATGATTGGTAGCTCGAAAATACCAAATCTATCGAAAAAAGGGGAAATTATTGTGCCAAATGTTTTGGCGACCATGACATCGATGGTTGCAAAAGATTGGGTTCAAGGACCATTCCGTGGTCGCTGGAGTGGAGTGGCAAACTGCTACCATCACTATTGATTGCTAAAAAATGCCAAAATCATTTAAAAAAAGCGGGAATTTATTGCGCCAAATGTTTTAGCGACCACGACATTGGTGGTTGCAGAAGTTTAGGTTGAGGGACCATTCCGTGGTTGCTAGTGTGGAGTAACAAACTGCTACCATCACTACTGGTCGCTAGAAAATGCCAAAATCATTTTAAAAATACGGGAATTTATTGTGCCAAATGTTTTAGCGACCACGACATCGGTGGTTGTAGAAGATTAGGTTCAGTTACCATTCCGTGGTCGCTGGTGTGGAGTGACAAATTGCTACCATCACTATTGGTCGCTAAAAAATGCCAAAATCATTACAAAATTCAGGAATTTATTGCGCCAAATGTTTTGGCGACCACGACATTAGTGCTTGTAGAAGATTAGGTTAGGGACCATTCCGTGGTCGCTAGAGGTATTTTCATACATGGAAAAATCGTTTGCTCTTTTTCCGCACTATCTTTACCAATCAATCAAATGTACGGTCCCTAATTCTCTGAATCAGCGACCAAACATTGGTCGCAATAGAAAATACCAAAGTTAGTCCAATTTTATTAGACCAAAACCTATACCAACCATTCGTTGGTCGCTGATTGTGTCTTATAGCAACCATGTATTATTGGTCGATAAACCTTTGGTTGGTTCAGTTACCATCCACTGAAACTTTTGAATCATTCTACTCTCAAAATTATTATTTTTTTGGTACCAGGTTTTGTACTAACTAAGTTTCGTAATCAGTTGCTCCAACTAATTATTTTCATATTTGTACTTTCAAGTTAATTTTTTACCATTTCGATTCAAGTACTAAAGGGTCTACTCTTGAAGCAAATATTTGATCATCTTCATTTTTAATGATTGCCTTTCTCATGGATTGAATCTTATCATACGCTAAGATATTTGTAACCATGTGACGTACAATTTGAATTTTGGATTGAATATTGGAAACTCTATCCACCTGTTTCTATCATTGTACAAATTGTGAGATACGTGGATTAATAAAATTCTCAGGTTTAGCTTACCTCGAGTCTCCACTACGTCAAAAAACACCATTTGTAACATTAAAAAGGCAACATTTATTGATAAATGTTACTAAAAAGGTCTTTTGGCAACATTTTAGTAAGTGAATGTTGCCATTGATATTAATAAATGAGTTTTAGCAACGTTTTTTTAGAAGAATGTTACTATAGACCCTTTTTGCAACGTCTATCGCAACATTTAAAAAACGCTGCAAAAGGGGGTCTACCGCAACGTTTAAAAAACGCTGCAAAAAGTCTTCCCTCAACGGCAACACCGACCTTCGCAACACTTGGAAAAACGCTGCAAAATGTCTTTTGCAGCGTTTTTTGGCCGCTGCAAAAACCCTTTTTTGGTGTAGTGCTCTAATCACTTTGTATTTAAATTTTTTGGTGTAAGATTGATGAATATTTAGCAAAAGTGACATTAGCTATCAAATTACATATACATCCTTGAGTAAGTATTAGCAATAATAGTGGTATACGCACCTCTTTAAAATTTAAGTTGTTAGGGCTGCAATAGTCAAGACTGGAATTTGTTTTTGGGTATTGTATTGACTCGAGGTTTTCTTGGTTTCGAATTAATGAGCTAGTTCACATATGACATATTTCGCGCAATTTACATTCACTAAAATTGTTAACACGTTCATTCTTAAAAATCAAAATTGTTTAGTCAAGTTTACGTTTGAACGTCGAGTTGAACCAATGCACAATGCGACTAGGCAATTCGGATACTACTGCAAAAACATTTCATGCTGAAATCTTGTTTTTGTTCTTCTTCATGACATTTTTTAATCTTATTCCTTCATTTCAAGTTGGTCCATGTGGCACTAGTTTTGGAGACGAGGTTGACATTAATGTTTCACCGTTATTTTCTTAAGCTATGGTGTTTAAAATCCAATTATTAACACTTCTCTTTGATATAAATGTTACTCTATTTATGATTGAATGTAGGTGCACATAATTTTATTTCACTTTGCTCTTTTATTGTTTTCTTTGCTTTGCCATGAATAGGGAGTTTGCCCTTCTTCTTGCCAAAACACTATACTAATTAATATTTAATGCAAACTTATTCAACATACGAATTTTAATTTTTCACGGATATTTTGTTTTCCAACACTTTCGTGGAACTTTCACGTCCCTTATTCCATGACGATTTTTAGTTACCGGGAAAACTCTAATAGTACAAAATAACTCGAAATAATTATTAGCTATAATAGTAAGTAACTTGTACACTTATTTGGAACTTATTGTGAGCGTCGAAAGTTTTTCGTATTTCTAATTTGTGAACGTTCATGCCTTCGCATATATTTGATATTTCTAGCAATTTACATTCCCTAGCTACAAGCGATATCTACTTTTCCTCTTGGAAAAGAAAGCTGCCAATCCCAATTTTGTGTTTGTTAGGTAAAAACTTTTCATGCTCGAGTCTCCTAGTTTTCCGGTTTCTTTCTTATTTAATTTTAATTTTTTGAGAAATCATTTTTTAAGGAAATTGATTTTTTTTTTTTTTTTTAAGAAGTTATAGTCAAAAGTATAAAAAATTATGAATCCAAATTCAAAATTATGTTATAGGAAGATGAATTTAAAAAAAAAAAAAAAAGCGATTTCAAAAAAATATAAATCAAACAAGACACTTCTTCCTCAATTCGCATCAATCTTAGCATTATTTATTTATTTATTTATTTTTCCATTTACATCGCATAATTTAGCAGTTTAATTAAGTTAATTAACAAATCACAAACCCTCTATTGGGGCAACAAAGATTGATTTTTCAGTTAAGTTAATTTTTAACACGCCAAACATATCACCATCATTAGCCCATTGGCATAGAAGAAGAGCCAATCAAGAAGGGAAAGCAAAAACTAGGGTTTTGATGAGTAATTGTCTTGTTCGACTTGACTAAGTTCTTTGATTCGATCAAACACCCGACAAGTCACTAAATTAATGTTGTGCAATCAAGAAGGGTAAGCAAAAACTAGGGTTTTGATGAGTAATTGTCTTGCTCGACTTGACTAAGTTCTTTGATTCGATCAAACACCCGACAAGTCACTAAATTAATGTTGTGCAATCTAGAAGGGTAAGCAATAACTAGGGTTTTGAAGAGTAATTGTCTTGTTCGACTTGACTAAGTTCTTTGATTCGATCGAACACCCAACAAGTCACTAAATTAATGTTGTGCAATCAAGAAGGGTAAGCAAAAACTAGGGTTTTGATGAGTAATTGTCTTGTTCGGCTTGACTAAGTTCTTTGATTCGATCAAACACCCAACAAGTCACTAAATTAATGTTGTGCAATCAAGAAGGGTAAGCAAAAACTAGGGTTTTGATGAGTAATTGTCTTGTTCGACTTGACTAAGTTCTTTGATTCGATCAAACACCCGACAAGTCACTAAATCAATGTTGTGCAATCAAGAAGGGTAAGCAAACACTAGGGTTTTGATGAGTAATTGTCTTGTTCGACTTGACTAAGTTCTTTGATTCGATCAAACACCCGACAAGTCACTAAATTAATGTTGTGCAATCAAGAAGGGTAAGCAAAAACTAGGGTTTTGATGAGTAATTGTCTTGTTCGGCTTGACTAAGTTCTTTGATTCGATCAAACACCCGACAAGTCACTAAATTAATGTTGTGCAATCAAGAAGGGTAAGCAAAAACTAGGGTTTTGATGAGTAATTGTCTTGTTCGGCTTGACTAAGTTCTTTGATTCGATCAAACACCCGACAAGTCACTAAATTAATGTTGTGCACTCAATCAAAGCTTAAATATAAATATTTATTACATATAGAATGGAAATTTTATGTTTAAAAGTTAAGGCATAATGAGTCGATGGGGTAATTACCCCAACGGTACCTGAACTTTACACTGCTTTTGAGCATTTTAATAGACATATTCATTTGTTTCTAATTTGTCGTTTATTATGATATTATATTTTTAACAATAAAAGAATGAACACCATTCACTTTTTTGTACTACGTAAAATAAAAACTTGTAACGATCAATTTGAAGCCTTGCAAGGACATTATGATTAAACAAGTCATTAACAGAATATCAATATGTAATGAAACCTTTAGTGTTAAAAAGTACAATGAAATGTAAAAGGCAAAAGCCCGACACGAGAAGATGAACCAGTGGATAAAAATGCAGTTGAAGATCGTATTTAGGAAGATATGAGCAACATGCGACTACAAAATTGTGAAATAAATTACAAAGATGTTTCATGACTTTTTTTCTCGAGTTAACATTAGAATGTATTCGCTTACGTACAAGAGCATCATTCCACTAAAGTAGAAAAATAAATAAAATTTAGCCCATTAGACCCCAATGGCCCAATTTCACTCGCCAGCCCCATCCCCAGCCCAATCTCTCAGATAAATTGTTTGTTTCAGATTTTAAGCTCAACTCAAACCCATTGATTTTCTCTGGAAAATTAAATATAAATAGGTATTTAATTTTTTCAATTAAAAAATCAAGTATCGAGTTTATTTAACCAAAAATCGGGTAATAATTCAACTTAATAATAATAATATAAAATTATATTAATTTACCGATCCCCACACACTTCCACCCCCATTTAACCATTACTCCCAAACCCTAACGACATTCCCATCTCTTTATCCAAGTTCACACTCATCACAACAATCGCCTGACCATCACCACCACCGCTACATTATCACCACTTGCACCACCACCACCAACAACAATAACAACAATAACAATAAACAACTATCTCAAAAGCAAATCATAGGAGGAAGAGATCATCCAAAACCATCTCAAAACCATCGTCGTCCCCTTCACGTCAATAATCAACACAAACCAGACTACAGTTGCTCAACAACGTCCCGATAGAGCCCGTCAACAGAACAGCCCGTCTCTGCCAGTCCCTATCGCTGATGCGCTGTTTCTTAAGTATGGAAAGATCTGGCGGCAGGCAATGTTGCGCTCGAAGCAAATTTGGACATGCTATCGTGATATGGTGTGTGACGGCAGTTACAAGCCCATCGTCATTGCTTCTAATCAAACAGTGGTTGATCCACAACGACATGGATTTGTTGTTTCCTTTTTTTTTTTTTTTTTAATTTATGAATTTGATTTCTTCAATGATTATGGTGGTTTGGGTGGCTGATGGTTGTTATGTTGGCATTTTTTGCGGTTGTTGTTGTGTGCAGTGGTCGTTTTACGGTTGTGGGGTGGCAGTGACGACGTGTGTGGTGGTGGTGGTCGCAAGTGGAGCTGTGTTGGTGATGGTGATGCTACTAAGTTGTGTTGGCCGTGGTGGTCGCAAGTGGCCGTGGTGGTCGAAGTAGTGTTGGTGGTGATGGTATGTGACCAACTATTTGGTATATGTGATCAACTATTTAGTAATTTGTGATCAACTATTTAATTTTGATCTAAATATTCGATAATTTGTGATTAAAGAATAATTTATGACCAACTAAGTCTCTATTTGGTACACATTAAAATTTCTATTCTCATTCTTCTATTCATTTTTAACCACACATTGTTCAATAAAATAATATTTTCCATCACATCAATAATTTTTCATTCTTTTTCAACCACACATTCTCCATCAATCTCCTATTCCAGAATACAATCTTCCAAAATAATGTGGCTCAAATACACTTTAATTTAAAAATCTGTGACTGATAAATAAACCATGACTTAAATTTTTTTTGATTTGTGATCGATGAAATAAATTGTGACCTATCAAATTTTTTTTATTGTGACTATGAAATAATTTGTAATCAATTAATTTGATGATATGTGATCTATAAATATGTTGTGATCTATAAGTACGCATCTGTATCTATTAATTGTATAATTGTGATCTTAATATATTTAATTAATAAAATATATTTAATTAATTAATTAATACCTGAATTTTGAAACATAAAACCTGAAAATTAAGCATGCGTTCTTAAATTTTTAATTAATACCTGAATTTTTAAATATATTTCATTTACTTTTAGGCATGCACTTTGCTGTGATCTATTAATGCCTAAATTTATTGAGGGTTTTGTATATGAATATTTAATAATGTTCTTGTGTTTAGTTGCATATGAAGTAGAATGCTGTTGAGATCTTTCAATTTTCATAGCTTGAACATATGGGTTAGGCGTGGATTGGGTTGGATGAAGATATTCTTGTATGAATTTGATAAATTGTTTGCTCTTCATTGTGTTGAGCGACTGCTCGCTACTTGACGCGAACTTGACCATGCCCTTAAGACATGTCTCATTTGAGTAGACCCATTTGTTAATTGTACTAAAACTTGTACCCGGAGAATCAAGTTGGAGTTGAGTTTGTGTATGATCTATAGCTCCATGTTTGACTGAATACTTCTTGCAATGTCTATTTAGGTGGGTAGTTTTGATATCCTTTTCCCATGCCAAACTTATTAACTTATTGTACAATACGTTAATACTACTTTGTGTTTAGTCCAAATTATTATTGGTTATTTAGACAAAATCATGTCCTGGTTGAATTGTATAGTTTATCAAATTGTAATTAAAGTCAAAATATGAATTATTGAATCCTAATTATAGCAAAAGAGTTTAAATTGATAGTATAGGTTTTGAAAGAGTACAAAATATCCAAGAAAATCACATATGATTAAGGGAATGCAATTACAAGTCTAAAGAGTGTCAAAAAGCTGTATACCGTATAAGTTATGCTTCAAATTCTCAGTCACAAATTGCAGCACATATTTACATAGAAAATATTGGAATTTGGACAAAACTACTAATAAAAGATTGTAGTCATTTGAGTTATCTTTTCAACGCATTTTAAATAAGTGTGTGTATATACACACACACACACACACACACACACACTCTCTCTCTCTCTCTCTCTCTCTCTCTCTCTCTCTCTCTCTCTCTCTCTCTCTCTCTCTCTCTCTCTCTCTATGAACGTTAAAAAGTGTGTTGAATCATATGTATTTCATAGAGATCATTCATTTGAAGATCCAAAATATTCATTGATTTAAAGATTCAACCACCACATTTTACTTGATCCATAAATTCATCCAAATCATATTTTGTTGATCAAGCAATATTGTTTCATATAAAATCACATATCAAAACACACAAGATATTTTGATCAAACACTATACCACCTAATACACCGGAAATAAATCGATACCAGGGATCGACAGATGTTGTAGAAGCACAAATTCAGGAGGACTAAGGTAAGGTATCAGAAGTTGGGATCTAGCATAAGGAGCACGCAGTTTCGGAGGACTACGATATAAATCAAGAGTTAGGATTTGTTTTGGAAGAGCGCACCTCTAGTAGGATCAAGAGAGATTGTAGGAATTGAGGTCACAAGTTCTGTAGGGTAAACAGATCTGGACCATACTGTAAGCTTGCTTTGATTTATAGTGGATTATTAACTTACAAAGTGTCCGAAATTTTTATCCAGTTGGGATTTCTCCGTGATCATTTTTAGTGTTTTTTACTGGTTTAATTATTAATTATGGTATTCAAACTTAAGACAAATTGACTTGTTTGATCTAACCATCTAGAAACAATTAAAAAATAATTTGTTGTTTTAAATGTGTAATTCTGCACGTTGGGTCTAAATATTCAGTAAATTTAAAACTTTCACTTTGTAATATGGCTTTCCATCAACTTGACTTATGACCACCAGTTTGAAGTCTTCTCAGCACTTGGCAGTTTGTTTTGTTCTTCATTTATCGGTTGCACTTAGTATATGCAGTTCTTCTCCTTCGTTGATGTCATCCAAATTAATTGGATCAGTACTCACAAGCATATCTTCCTCCTCCAAATCAATGGAAAATGGGATGTAATTAAGATCACTAAAATTGTTATCAAACATAGGAGATGCAGCAGGATTTGCACTTTTATGGCGTCAATGGTGTATTGAAGTCAATACGCCAAATATAACCTTAGTATTATCTAAATAATTATTGTGAACTATTTGGTAGAAGAAAATTTTGTTAGAAACTAGAAATATAATATAGAAATAATAGATGAAGTTATGAAAATTGAATTTAGTAGAATGTAGAATTGTAGATTGTAGAGAGTTTTTGTGTGAAAAATGAATTGAAAAGATAGGCTCTCTATGGAGAGTTTTTTGTAAATGAAATATGGTCATATTTTACGAAAAAAAGGAGATTGTTGGTCACATATAGTCCTTGAGTTGCTCATCAAAAAAAAATTGGGCTCAACTCGATCCTGTGCTTGTCCCTGATGAGCTTGAGTAGCACATAGGTCGAGTCTACAAGCTACCAATTGAAACCCCTAGATATCTGAAACTAATATGCAGTATTTCACGCCTAGGGTGTTAGATCTTTAAGCATTTTCATCAGAAAATCAGATTTTAAACCAAGCCTTAATACTACATCATAGTCTAAGTGCCCGTTTGACCCCCATTATTTGACATTTTAATGGTTGGAATAGTGTCTTTTTTGAAAAAAAAAATGTATGTTTTTGTTTGGGATAAAGGACACCATATCAAGAAGTAAAGGAACATAGAGATTTTATTTTTTGTTTATTAAGGTGGAGATATTCAGGGTGGGTTCGTTGGCAGGACTTTTGAAGATGATTTTTTAGAAGTGTTTTGATTTAAAAGAGATTTTAGAGGAATCTAACTTAAGGTGGTTGTTCGCTAAAATTATATAACGCAAGTGCACGGGTCGCGTTCAAGTAATGGAATAGGTTTTTTGAGTCTGGGTTGTCGATCCCTAGAAAAATGTTTACTTTTGATTACACAACTTTAGTCAATTAAATTTAAACAATAAAAACAAACACACAATAAAATTTGATGTTGGAAAATAAGGAAATTTAGCTAAAATCTACAAAATGAGAAAACCTAAACACTCGGAAATTTTGGAAAAAAATGTGGTTGAGATTCATGGTTTCGCTTAACAGTCACCTAATTAATTTCTCCACAAACCAATTAACAATTACTCATTTACAATGTTAAACCCGATTTTTCAATTTTATTTAATTACATCTCTCAAGCGAAATTAACCTTAATTAATTAGTTTAACCTACTATATCTCTATATCGATTAAAACCAAACAATCACATTAAATCTTAGTGAAAATAACTCAATAGATCACATAGGGTTATGAGTATATCTCTATCCCCTATACAAACCTAGAGTATTTACTATTTGGTCTAAAATGTACAATCTTCTCTCGAAAGATGTACAAATAACTAAACTCAATCATTTAATGGCCAAATAAACAAAAGACATTCAACACAATAATACATACACATGAAAATAAACATTTTAACATTAAAAGGCAAATATTAAAATTAATTAAAGTTAGGTTAAGTTACTACCATAAATTCGAACACAAATAACTAGTCCATTTTATACAAATAATAAAAATGAGAATATTTATAAAATTACATTACAACTATGACAAAATAATTGAGAAAATACAAAGTTATAGATAAAATCCTTTTTTAAAGTTTGGCATTGATTTCCCCAAATTCTTGAATGTATTCTCTTTGTGCTCTTGATTTTTATCCCCAAAATACCAAAAAATAGAAAAAAAAAAATAAATATATAAGAAAAAACCGGAGGGAGGGAGAGAGAAGCATAGGCTGCTGGGTTTTAATAACCCTATTCAGAAATTGTAGCTCTGGTCCCAAAAGTTTCGAACAAATGGTAAAAAGATCACCGAAAAATTTTAAAAGTGGCGCCTAGGCGCTGCTACAGTGTTGCCTAGGCTCCAAGTTTCTGTCAAAAAAAAAAAAAACCAAAATCACAAATTATTGGTTTTAATTTTACAGCCAATTCTCCTACATAATTGCATGTCAAGTCCATCAACTTTGATTTTGTACAATTTGGTCCTCAGACTTTGACTTTCATATCAATTATGTCCATCATAAATTGCATCCAAGATCCTTCAACTTTTTGCTTTGTTCACTTTGGTCATCACATTCACAATTTTGCACACTTTTTGTCAATTTTTAGTCAATTTGTCTTGTTTTCTTTCATTTTGGTGATTTTTACCTACAAACGCCATAATTACATAATTGTGAGTAGAAATTGAAAATCCAAGATTGACTAACCAAGAGGGGGAGGGTGAATTGATTTTTAAAACTTTTTCGATAATAACATAAGATTTAAAAATTAATCTTCACACAAATGATAATAGAACAATTCAAATGCAAATAGACACGTAGGTAAAGGAAATAAGTTTGCACAAAGTAATAGCGTTAAGTAAAAGAGTTAGAGAATGCAAACGATATAATATGGAGGTTCGATCCAACACAATAATCTACGTCCCCCGTTACTAAGCTCCCCGTCACCAGCAAGGCCATAAGTTTGCACAAAGTAATAGCGTTAAGTAAAAGAGTTAGAGAATGCAAACGATATAATATGGAGGTTCGATCCAACACAATAATCTACGTCCCCCGTTACTAAGCTCCCCGTCACCAGCAAGGCCATTTTCACTATGTTGATTGACTTGTGGTGCAATCCAACCCTTTACAACACTTCCTGTAACTTACAACCAAGGAGCACCGATCCTTTTACAATGTTGAGCTTTCCGGGACCTCAACACGACCCACAATTCACAAAGACATAATATAAGTGAAACACTTCTCTTCTTGATAAATGATAGAATCAAGTTTGATAACAAAAATAGAAGAGGCAAACACTTCTATATATGGCAATGAGTTTAGCTCAAAGTGTTAATATGAAAAACCTTTTGATGAACAATGATTTTCACGAATTCAATCACTTAAAAGTTTCTCAATAATTTGATGTTATTGATCTTCTTAAATATGGCTATATAAGGTAGATGAAATCAATAAAAATCTCACTTTAATACTCAAGAGTTGTTTTTCAAATGTAAGAATAGTGAGGTATTTATAGCATTTAAAACGATCAAAAAATCTGTTTTACCGGACCCACTTTACCGAACGTCCGATAAATACCGGACGGTCATATATCCGTTAATTTTTGTCAGAAAAATGGAACGTTGGAAAAATGACCGTTGGCCAAAAATTGGCTTTACCGGAAGTCCGGTACAACCAATTTGGCCCGGAACGTCTTCGTTTTAATTTTTTATCAAATGTAGGAGTTGGAGAGACGTTTAAGATTGTTTTTCAAGGTGCTAGGCATATTTAAAAATGTGTTTCGATTTTTCTTTTGAAAAACATATTTTTCTTTGTAAAAACATTTGTATCGAGAGTTTTGTAAATTTACAACTTTGAACATATCACGTTGCATTGCCAAGTATAAGAATGTATTACCTTTACATATAATCGTAAAAACGTTTAAGTGCTAAGTTTAAGTAGCTTGATGTGCATTGCTTGATTTGTTCTTTGGCTTGTGTCTCAATTTTCTTGATCTCGAACTTGTGCCATCAAATATGTTCTTGTACAATAATCACTATGGCCACTTAAAATCAATTTGTTAGTAATAAACATGATTTGTTTGTAATAATCAACACGAGACGTCAACTATAGGTCAACAGAAATCCGCTCACTTTTATCAATAATAATATTTAAGTATTAAATAAGTGTGCAAAAATAAACTTATCAAATACCCTCAAACTTAAGTTATTGCTCGTCTCGAGCAAAATTATTTATTGATACAATCAAGCAATACATGATAAAACTTAACAACACTAGATAGCTTGCCATAATAAACGAGTGTAAAGTTGTATAATTAATTCACAAGTATGCTCCAAATAATACTAACAAAAATAATTTAGGCTTATCCAATTTTCGATCGCTGCGTATGTACATGGCCACTTTCAATCATCATCTGCATTATGAAAAAGTTATCAAGATGGAAATTTTTTAAAATAGGCTCCAACTCTACCCTTTGTGGTCAAATATTTCATTTCCCGCTTGTGAGATTTACACTTGTTAAATAGCTATTCATCTTATTTCCTTGGGTGTAAATCTAATAGTTGCTCTCAATTCACTCGTTTCTTTTCCCGCTCTAGTTTGGTTGGGCCTAACCGACAATGTCAAAAATCTATCCACCTGATGATTCTCCACTGGATGAGTGCTTTGGCATTAAAGTTTATACAAAGTAATTCAAACCTGCTAGTTATCTTTGTTCCACTCTTCATTGGATCTCCAAAACTCAACATTGCCCATTTCAATATAATAGGACTTGTCTATTCCATCCAATTTGAATTCTAATATGAAGATTTCTACTTCCTTATCGAGCTTAATCACAAAATCAATATCTTGACAATCAACTAAGTCCGAAGAATGTAAGTTGATTTCCTTATCATTGATTGCCGCATCCCCATATAGCTCATTTGTGATTAATTTATCATTATCTTCAAGTTCTTCTTCAATAGTTGACTCATTTTCGGATTGAATGACCGGTCCGCCATCGAACTCCACGGACAATGGAAAGTCTTTCCTATTAACTCCGTCAAGTGTATTATACCGCCATTTTTTAAATCCATCACAATATTCGTAATCTCCTACAAGCATGTCATCTACATCCAATTTGGTAAGTTCATAGTAAAACTTTGCAAGTACCTTCTTGTTTAAAAATGGAGGACCATCTGCCGAAAATTTATGTCCTTGTCCCAATCGTCGGGTACATAATCTCTCGCGAGCATGTAACTATTATCGAAATTGTCTAGTGCTTGTTTTCTATATTTCAAATTAAACCAAAGAAGTTTTGACATGGAGGCATCGGTGCACGAATACAAGCATTGCCCTGTACAACGCATCGCTTGACAAATTTCACATCTTGGACCTCCAAGCATATTTTATAATCAATATACAGATTAGACATTGCAAACACTTTGTTAATTTACCAAGATTGGAATAATGAAACTACAGTTGAAAAGTACAAGGAGATGATACCAATACAAGATAGATTAACAATACGCAGGTTAGCCAAAATATACAAAAATAAAAGCAATTAAAAAAATAAAAAGAAATTGTTAAAACTAAAATTAACTAAAGTGGTAATCAAAGTAAAAACATTCCCCGGAAATGACACCTAAAACTTGTTCGTTAAAATTATATACCGCAAGTGCACGAGTCGCGTTCAAGTAATAGAGTGGACTTTTTGAGTCTCCCTCGAGGAATGTTTACTTTTGATTACACAACTTTAGTCAATTAAATTTTAACAATAAAAACAAACACACAATAAAATTTGATGTTGGGAAATAATGAAATTTAACTAAAATCTACAAAATAAGAAAACCTAAACACTCGAAAATTTTGGAGGAAAATGTGTTTGAGATCATGGTTTCGCTTAACGATTTTCCAATTTTGGTTAATTACCTCTCTCGAGCGAAATTAACCCTAATTAATTACCTCTCTCGAGCGAAATTAACCATAATTAATTGGTTTAACCTATTATATCTCTATGTCGATTAAAACCAAACAATTACATTAAATATTAGTGAAAATAGTTCAATCGATCACTTAAGGTTAGAGATATATCTTTATCTCCTATACAAACTTAGAGTATTTATTATTTGGTCTAAAATGTACAATTTTCTCTCGAATGATGTACAAATCACTAAACTCAATTATTTAATGGTCAAATAAATGAAAGACATTCAACACAATAATACATACACATGAAAATAAATATGTATTTTAACATTAAGAGGCAAACATTCAAATTAGGTTAAGTTACTACCATAAATCTGAACACAAATAACTAGCCAACTTTATACAAATGATAAAAAGGAGAATATTTATAACAATATATTACAACTATTACAAAATAATGGGTAATTAGCACATAACGTCCTCACATTTCATTGTTATTGTGGAAAATGTCTCTACCTTTTATTTTTTGACATTTTCATCGTTATTTTCACATTTCATTGCGCAAAAGGTCATTTTCACCTATTTTTACAATTAAAAATTATGTAATGGCGAATATGCCCCTCTCTTTAAATAAAAGAAAAATAAAAAGAAAAAATTAATTGCAACCATAGTCCAAAATTTTTTAAAAAGCGCAAATAAGTCACAAATAAGATATTAAAAGGGGTAATTAGTACATAATGTCCCTATCTTTTACCGTTATTGCGAAAAACGTTCATATCTTTTTTTTTTAGCATTTTCACCCTTAATTATATATTTGATTGGACAAACCACAATTTCTATCAATTTTCATCCAATTTCTTAATAAAAAGTTGTGAAATAACGAATATAACATCCTATTTAAATCAAAAATATTTTTTAAATTTCTAATTCTTTAATAGTTTATTTGAGACTTGTTTGCATTTTAAATTTTATAATTTTTAAAATAAATTTAGCTTCTGTTTGACGTCCATTTTAATCAAATCCTCATTTTCATTTTTTTCTCTTTCTTCATTTCAAACCACACATTCTTCAAATAAAATAATTTTACACACAAATCTAAAACTTTTCATCACTTTTCCACCACACATTCTCCCATCAATCAATATTTCAAAAATTCTATTATCATTTTAATGAGATTCAAACACACACTTAATTGCGACTCGTTTGCACTTTTTTAAAAATATTTTTTTAATAATTTATTGGGGACTTGTTTGCACTTTTTAAAAAATTGGGACTATGATTGCGATTTAATTCTTTAGTTTTTTTTTTTATTTAAATAGGATGTTGTATTCGTTATTTCACAACTTTCTATTGAGAAATTGAATGAAAATGGATAGAAATAGTGGTTTGTAAATCAAATGTGTAAGGGTGAAAATGCCAAGAAAAAATGAAAGGTATGGACGTTTTTCGTAATAACGATGAAAGATAGAGACATTATGTACTAATTACCTTTTTAATAATTTATGTGACTTATTTGCATTTTAAAAAAAAACAATTGGGACTGTGGTCGCAATTATTTTTTCTTTTTCGTTTTTTTATTTAAAGAGAGGGGTATATTCATCATTTCACAATTTTTAATTGAGAAAATAGGTGAAAATGATTTTTTGTGCAATGAAATATGAAAATAAGGGTGAAAATGCCAAAAATGAAAGATTAGGATGCTTTCCACAATAACAATAAAAGGTAGGGACATTATGTGAGAAAATACAAACTTATAGATAAACCCTTTTTGAAGCTTGACCTTGATTTCCCCAAATATTTCTCTAAATTCTTGAATGTATTCTCCTTGTGCTTTTGATTTGTATCCCCAAAATACCAAGATATTAGAAAGGAAAAGGAAAAAAAAGAGAGAAAATAAATATATAAGAAAAAAACTAGCGAGAGAGATATAGGAAAGATAGACACAAGCTACTGGGTTTTAATAACCCTATTCAGAAATTCAGGTCCCCAAAGTTTCGGACAAATGGCAAAAAAATCCCCCAGAATTTTAAAAGTGGCGCCTATGCACCAAATTTCTATCCAAAAAAACCAAAACCATAAATTGTTGGTTTTAATATTGCAGCCAAGACCCCTACATAATTGCTTGTCAAGTCCCTCAACTTTGATATTCTAGAATTTGGTCCTCAAATTTTGATTTTCATATCAATTATGCCCTTCATAAATTGCATCCAAGATCCTTTAAATTTTTGCTATGTTCGCTTTGGTCATCACATTCACAATTTTGCACATTTTTAGTCCATTTTTCTTCCTTTTGTCGTGTTCTCTTAATTTGGGTGATTTTTACCTACAAACGCCATAATTACATAATTGTGAGTAGAAATTCGCTCATTTTTATCAATAATAAGTATATTTGAGTATTACATAAGTGCGTAAAAATACATTTATCAATGGCTTCCTTAGAAAGTTCTTTAAAGCAAAAGTCCTACCGAACAGACTATTAATATTTTATTAAAAAATGAGGAAAAATATAAATATTTAAGTTTTATCGGGGTCCCTGTAGAAATGCTTTTCTAGAGATGCTCCAAATTTAAGATGCTCAAAAACAAAGTAAAAAAATTGTTTTTTCCCATCAATAAGCACTTGTTTGACCGTGACTATATAATTTTGCAAATGGGAATTGTCTCCATGTAGAGCTTCAATTCTCCACCAAAAAAAAAAGCCTTCCAAAACACACACTTTAACTAAAGATAGTTCCATTTTACGAAAACAGATATAACTCATCTAAATTCATCCTCGAGTTCGAATTCAAAGCATTACTTTTAGTAAACATCGATATATGTAGCCAAGATAAAAATTGACTCATAGAAAAAGTTCAAATTAATGAATCTATTAATTAAGTTGGAAATAAGTAAATTAGCCACACATAATGTTGAAAGTTACGTTCAATAACTATCATTTTTACATCTAAAGAATCCAAATATGTCTGAATGTAAAAAATAAATTAAAAAAGGAAATTTTACTTGTGTTTAGCTTACCCATCATGCTTAGTGTTATGTTTGTGACTCAAATTCCATGTGTTTTGGCAGTTTGTTTTATGGAGAAAGTCTAGATAATTTTGGTTTGGAAGTCACTACAACAAAACCTATGACAACATTTGGACGTGCGTTGTAAATCGAGGTGTTGTCGTAAAGTAGAGTGATATGACAATGTTTGGCAAACGTTGTCGTAGAGGTTGGCAAATGTTGTGGTAGCCTCTACGGCAACGTTTGGCAAACTTTTCCGTAGGGGGCTACATCAATGTTTGGCAAATATTGCCGTATGTCATTTTACAATTTTTTAAAAAAAAATTGCATAATTAATTTATTTGATTTCCAACCAACCTATAATACTGAAACAATAAAAAACTTACAAATTAATCATATGTAATGAGATTTTACATAATTCTAATAAACAAAAATAGTGTATATGATTTAATACAATATGCTAACTTCATTAGCATACTCATAAAGATGGCAATCACAATTGACCAACAAAGTATTACAAAATATTGGATTCATATCTAAATTTGTTTATGTGACCACAAGCTATTCCAAAAATAATTTAACTCTCTGCATATGACAAAAATAATAAGGGTATAATTAGCATGCAAATCAAAAGTATTCATGCTTCAAAAATACATGATTGAACATCTTTGGTTTATGTATCTATAATGAATTTCAATAAATTGTTGTTTGACATGATAAGGTCATAAAATGCAAAATGTCTTGTGTTCTACTAACAATATGCAATGTTAAAAAATATCAATTCTCAACCACAACTTACTTCTACAATATGCTAGCTAAAGAACATCAACATTCAACAATATGCTAGCTAAAGAACATCAAAAAGGCAACTTTGACATGTTCTAACTGTGACTAGCTTTTATGAAAATTTTGATAGAGTTTCCCCTGTGACTAAAACCACCTAAACAATAGCCAATATCATCAAACCAGTTTATATAATTTAAAATAGGGTACACCAGCCCCTCAAAAGAACATACTAGCTAAAGAACACCAACAAATATCAACTCTCAGCCACAACTTACTTTCAACAATATGCTAACTAAAGAACATCAACAAATACCAACTCTCAGCCATAACTTACTTCTACAATATGCTAGCTAAATAACATCAACATCAAACAATATGCTAGCTAAATAACATCAACAAATACCAACTCTCAGCCATAACTTATTTCTACATTTCATATATGTTGCTCATGAATATTAAAAATGAAAAAAAATGCAATTTCCCGAAATGGAAATGGATTCACATACCTTCATCAAAGAAGTCTAATACTACTCTTTGGCCAAGCAACAACACTTTCCATGGCTTCACGAAGAGTTCGAAATTCATCTGTACGTCTGTATAAGGTCAATTGTACCCCTTTTCTTTGTTGACACATTTATATTTAATGGTGGCGTGTTTTGCTCATCATTAATTGGAGAAGATATAGCATGTTTTGGTTCGATCAAAGTTTTTAATCGTTTATTAGTCTTTCGAATTGTAGCAGCAATTGCAACTCTTTGTCGTTTAGAACTCTTAGAAGGTTGTGTACTTGACTTTACGAATGCAACATAAAAACAAAAGATAAATGTAATTATTTTCGAAACTTACTACATATCTTACGTATTATAGAAAAAACAATTACCCCGTCTTTGTCCATTGTATGAAACCTATTTCGCACTGTCCAATGGTTTGAAAGATTATTGCATCAAAAGAAATTAAAGTTAGAATTCTAAACGTTAACTATTTCGTCACAATCATAATATTTCATTCATTGCATGTTAAAATATAATATAAAAAACACTCTATCCACAAACGTTGAAAAAAATTTACACAGTGGAGTTACCAAAGTAATCTATGTATCACATAATACACCTTCGACGTCTATCCTTGCATAATTCTCATCCTCATCAAGGTTGTCTGTAATTAACTGTGTTATGTCTAGTGGAATAGTTGCCTCATAAGTAGTATCTTCTCCCATGTGTGATGCGTGAAACTCTCTTTGTGGTGCTTGCAAAGCAACGTACCAACTAGATATTTCACTCTCTAGAATAAAAGATTTGTTTCGCCTGTATTGCCAAGATGAAATGATCATTTTCAAATTGCATGTGTCCCTCGTTAAGGTTAACTAGAATGAATCCATCTTCCTTTTTTATTCCATTCGAGATATTTGCCCAATCACACTTGAATAGTGGAACATGAAACTTGTTATAATCGAGAACTATAACATCACATAGAACTCCATAGTAAACAACTTGCCCAATTACATGTGCATTATCTTTTGCACTAGATCTACAAATGGTTGTTGATTCAACTAAAATGCCACTATTTTGACGAGAGTTTTTTGCATCTTTAGTATGAAACCGATGACCATTTATTACAAAACTAGAATATGGCACGGATTGACATCTAGGACCATGTGCAAGCCACTTTAGATAGTTCGAAACATTGCCCACCAATAGCTGAACTTCGATCTGTTTTTATTTTTAAAATGTTAGAAATAAAATATCAATAGCACAACAAATAAAATAACCTATTTTATGTGTATTCCAACCTTATCATCCAACCAGGCAGCAAATGTATCAATGTGCTTCTTATAAGGAAAAGACTCATTTCTTTCTAGTCGTTTGTCCTTCTTGAGTTCATCCATATACATCCTAAGGTAAATACAATAATTAAGTCCATTAAATATATGTGGCCGAACAACTATAAATTTATTAGACGTAGATATTAAAAAACATATTCTATGTATGGTTGAACTTCTATACTATTTAGCAGCATATAGCGATGAGAAACTTTCAACATTTCATCAGATAGTACAACAGGCTTTCCTTTATATATTGTACGCCCTGCAACCAAGAAATCCCTCTCATATTCTTCATTTCGTACAGGCTTAGAGCCTATTTCCGATGCTTGTGTTATGTATTTGCTACAAAATTCGTATTTTCTTCCACAATATATCGTTCAGCCATGTACCCTTCAGGTCGTGCACGATTCATGATATACCATTTCAACACTTTCATATACCTATACGAATGTAACAATCTAAAATATATAAAACTGATTTAAAAATAAATTTAACTTTAGGGGAACTTGAAGAAGTATTACCTTTCAAATGGGTACATCCAACGATATTGTACTGGTCCACATAATCGAACTTCTCTCCCATTATGGATTGTTAAATGTACCACTATATCAAAAAAAGGAAGGCGAAAAATATGTTTCCAACATACATAAAGTTTTAGAAACGTCATCTTCCAATTGTTCGATCTTATTTCTATCTACAACTCTTTGACATATTTCATTGAAAAATGAACACAATTTAAAAATGACATTCCTTGGACCTTTAGGTAGAAGTCCTCTCAACGCAATTGGTAATAATTGTTGCATTAAAATGTGACAATCATAAGACTTGAGTCCAATTATCTTACATTCTTATACTAAAACGCAATTTCTAATATTAGATCCATAAGCATCGTGTAATCTCAAGTTAGCAAGCCTTTTACAAAACATTTGTCTTTCTGCACATGATAAGGTGTGAGGAGCAGTTGGTAGGTAAAATTTATTTCATTTACTCTCAGGATGTAAATCATGCCTAATGTTCATACCTTCCAAATTCTTATGAGAGTTAATGTCATCTTTAGATTTTCCTTTGACATCCAAAAGTGTACTAATGATATTGTCACATATATTCTTCTCCATATGCATCACATCCAATTTATGACGTACGAGTAAAATCTGCAAATTAAACATCAATTTCAACCATGGTAACTACATGCAAGTAGAAGTATTAAATATTACAACAATTACCTTTCAATATAGTAGATCGTAAAATATAGACTTCATCTTCCACATTATGGTGGATTAAGTTGTACTCTTCTTCCTTTTTCGCTTACAATTTTTCCCCCAATCATTTGTAATTTTATCAACTTTAATAGAATTTTCTTCACAATTTTTTATCTTCTGTTTAAATATGTCCATTAAACCAGGTTTTTTTTTTTTTATACGAAATGGATGATTAAAGGTGAGAAATCTTCTATGTCCCATGTACGCAAACTTCCTACCATGCTTCAACCATAGTGACCATGTGTCTTCACGACAAATAGGACATGCAATTTTTCCCTTGACAGGTTATCCAGAAATATTTTCATAAGCAGGAAAGTCATGTATTGTCCATATCAAAATATCTTTTAAATTGAATATAGACTTTGTGATTGCATCATACATCTCAACTACATCATTCCATAACAACATTAAGTTGTCTACAAGTGGTGCCAAATAAACATCTACGTCATTACTTGGTTGCTTTAGTCCTGGGATCAATAAACTCAGCATCAAACTTTCATTTGACATGCATAATAAGGGAGGCAAGTTATATACAGTTAAAATTACTAGTCAACAACTATATTTAGAATTAAGATCTTTGAAATGATTAAACCCATCTAAGCAAGACCTAATCTAATATTTCGAGGATTTAATGCAAAATGTGGACACCTTCTATTAATCATTTCCCAACTCAATGAATCAACCGGATGCCTAATTTTACCTCTGAACTTTTATTACTTGAGTGCTATCTTAGGTGTGTTGCCATCTCTTCTATTCCGAAAATCCTCTTAAGTTTTGGTATTATAGGAAAATAATGCAACACTTTTGCTGGAGTTTTTTTCTGAATTTTTTTAGTCCGTTGGTTAACTTTCCATCTTGAGCAACCACATTTTGGGCATAACTTAGTTTGTTCAAGCTCCTTCCTATATAGACAACAATCATTCACGCAAGCATATATCTTCTCATAGCCAGGATCAAATGTATTGACAATTTTTTTCATCTCATAAAATGAGTTTGGAAGTGTATTATTCTCTGGAAACATGTCTCCAACAAGATTTATGAGTTTATCAAAACCACTGTCGAAGATACCATGTGAAGCTTTAAGTTTAAACATAGCAATTGAAGCTGACATCTTCGTGAACGCCCTACAACCAAGATTTAAAGACATTCCACCATCATCAACTAAAATTTCAATCTCTTTCGCTCTTCCACCAGGAGGGTTTGCAGGATCCACATCATCTTGTACATAGAAGTCCTTAAACATCCTATGTGACTCAGGTATTTCTACATCGAGCAAATTTGCTTCACTTGTTTGTTTTCCATAAAATACTCAGACAGTGTATGTAGGATCCATACCATTAATAATCAAATATTCATAGACTATATCATAATGGTGATACATTAGATTGCTACACTTAACATAATGGCATACTATTATTTCTGAATTGCAACTTTCACGAGCTCGATTAACAAACTTCTGAGCTCCATCTCTATATTGTTATGAAAATCTATAAGTTAAACTTTATGATCATTATACGTTAAATTTTGTTCAATGGATATCTAGATCTGCAATATTTAATTTTAGATATAACCTTGATAAGTGTAGCCACTCTTTATCCATTGTATACAAAGATACTATTCAATACTGAACAACATAAATATACATTAGAAAAAAAGATAAGTTAATGCTTTAAGGAGCTTATCAAGATAAGTAAATTGAAGATTGTATGCTCGATTAAGAATTGCCTAATGTGTTAAGATATCATCATATAAGAGATTTTGGTTATCCTATAATAATTTTTTTTGGATTCAACAGATTTATTATCATCCTACCTGGAAAGTAATGACAAGTCCAGTGTTCTTTGGTCAATTATTTAGTCTATCTTAATTTTTAAAGTTTCTTACTTACTCAGTAAAGTTATAAGAATCAAACACAAATATTAACAAAGTGCATGCAGTTATGGTGAACAACCTAAAAGACGAATTTAAGTGGTGATCTAACATATTTCCAAATGCTCTTTCCATCTAATGAGTTTTATGTAGATAATTGTAATTTCTTGTGGAGATATAATGCATAGAGATCATTCCAAGCAAAGTTGTTAAGCAGTATATAGGGTTAATTACCTCAATAGTCACTGAACTTTACCAAAAGTTTCCACCAAATCACTGAACTTTAAAAACTACGTGGTTAGTCACTGAACTTTCGAAAAATCACCTCATTGGTCACTAAACTTTAAAAATCACCCTATTGGTCACTGACCTTTGCAAAAAATTTCTACGAGGTCACTAAACTTTGCAAAAAGTTTCCCAGTTAGTCACTGGGTTCAGTGACCATCTGAGAAACGTTTTGCAAAGTTTAGTGACCAATGAGGTGATTTTTAAAGTTCAGTGACCAATGGGATGATTTTTCGAAAGTTCGGTGACTAACCACGTAGTTTTTAAAGTTCAGTGACCTTGTGGAAACTTTGGCCAAAGTTCAGTGACTATTGGGGTAATTAACCCTAGTATATAACTCACATGACAACAAAATTATATTACACCAATTACTCAATTTTTCTCTCCAATAAAAATCACTTTAATAAGCAATAAGAGGGGGTTTGGTGTAGGGATGGAAACACATTTCATGTAGTCTACAAAACTGGATAGCATCAGCAAATCTGGAAAAAGCTGAAACACCTAATTTCTTCTCGATAATTGAAAATGTAATAAGACACTTAAGCAGCCACAAGTTGCTTCTGAATGAAAGAAATACCTTTCTTAGTGCTGGAATTCAGCTCAGGCTTGAGCACTTCTAAAGCCTTCATACTCAGTTAAACCTTGGAGGTCCAATGAAATCAATGCCTCAACCCCATTCCGTCCAAGCTTAACCCTTGAAGCAAAGAATGGGAGCTCAGTCAAGTCAGACTTAACAAAGGTGCACTCATAAACATCACTATCCCTCTTTTAATACATTATAAGGTACAAATAAATAACCCCCTCTTTTAAATGCAATTGGTAATTTATCATGTTATTGATGCATGACATGATTCTCAGTTCAAGTGTCATAGCCATCACTAAGATTGATTGATTGATTAAGAGCTAAATTATACTAAAATCTATTAACTAACTTGACTTCGAAGAATCCAATGAGACAAAGTTTATGACACATGATAGATTGAAATTTGTTTTGACAATATACAATAAATCTTGTTTTTTTAGTTTCTCGAGTTTTGGCAATATAAAATCATACAATTGAATTTTTCAAGCCTATTAATAGTCTCTCTCGAAAAGAAAATCAGATTTACTCTACAAGAATTCATTATATTTCTATATTAACTATAATGACAATGCATTAAAAAAAGAAATTTGAGCATGACCACACAAAGCATAAGAATATATTTCTACCTCCTATCTAAGTTTATGGTTTTCTCTATTAGAACTGTAAACAAGTATATCCAGCCTCAATACGGTTATCAAAACACTTAACTAGATCAATAATTAAAAGCAATAAACACAATAATGAAAATAGAGTACGAAAGCATGTTTGAAATCAACATACAATTTAGAATATATGATGATACACTCTACAATTTTGCTTAATATTTTCAGCTTCTGATAAAAATAAATTATTGAAAGCACATCCATACAATATTGTCTAATTTACCTAACCTCCAAGAATTTCCCTAATGATAGAAACCAACGATATTTCTACCTTGGCCCAATATCCAATCAAGACTTTTACCATGTACATCCATAAAACTGAACTTGAACCAGTCACTGTACAACAGTAATCCTACTGCACTTACCTAATACTCATCTCCTCATTCGTGTTACTTCCTAACCCATTTTTTTTACCCATTTCTCTTTATTTCAGGAACCATTGCAATCACTACAATGAGCTATTGAAACCAAGAAATTCTGGATTATCAAAAAGAACTAGACTATCCAAATAGATGAGAGGCACTGGAGGTCGATGGTGGAAGGCCGAGAGACTGAGAGACCGTCTTCTTCTGTGGTTCTGTGGCGATATTGATATGCCGATTAGGGATATCCTTCAATGGCTATAGCCTTCAAGTCTGTAGCCGATTAGGGATTTCCTTCAATGAGAGATGATTCTGGATTAGTGTTAGCGATTTGTGTTGGCAATTTGTGTTGAGAGGATGAAGGATTGTTGGATTGATTGGGATTTAGGGCAAGAGAGAATGAAGGATTTGTCTAGATGTCTATTTCATTTTTTAATCCAAACGGGTCGGTTCAGGTTGGCGGGTTATATGAATTGGATATTTTTTGGGTTGGTTGGGTTGGAATTGAAATGGGCCAAAAAATTGTACATACTCATTTTTTGCAACGTTTAACAAACGTTGCTAAAAGTCTACGTCTGTCAAACGTTGTGAAGACTTTTTGCAACACTTAATAAACGTTGCTAGAAGTCTAAATTTTCACAACACTCAATAAACATTGCTAAAAGTGCCTACCACAACATTTTTCTAAAAAACGTTGCCAAAACTCATATATTAATACCAATGGTAACATTCACTTACTAAAATGTTGCCAAAAGACCCTTTTAGCAATATTTATCAACAAATGTTGCCTTTTTGGTGTTGCAAATGATTATTTTTGTTGTAGTGAGTCCACAATGATAACTGATCAAATTTCATCATAAATTGAAAATTTGATTAGGTTTGGGATGGATGAAAGTGTTTTGGAAGCATTGGGTCAGAAAACGTGCTGCAAGGTGCGCAAAAAATGGACAGAATGATGACGCTTGACGGGCGAAAAGGATCTCCTAGTTGATTTTGACTGCACTTTTTGTGTTCTACTTTATCCGTAATCTCAAGATTTAACTCCAATATATACTCCATGTGGTGTAGGCTCTTTATAGACTCAATATAACAATTATATCATTGTTGTATACAATTAAAATGTGAAAGAATTGTTTAGATTTAGATTGAAAGTATCAAATCTTGCAAACACAAATTTAGTTTCTTGGTATATGAAATTCTTCTCTTCTTCCACATAAATCTTGGGTTCTTGTGTGAACCATTATCTTTCATATTGTTTATATTATTCTCGTCTTTAATTTGGTTTGTTTCACAACAATTGGTATTAAAGGGATTTTAATATTTTGTTTATTTCTAACAATTCAGTATCAGAGCTAGGTTTTTTTTGCAATTGTTTGGGATGTCCAAATTGATTATAAAAACGAGGTTTGAATAATGTCGATTATTTCAGGGATAGCAACTATGAAATTTGAGATTTCGCTTTTGGATCGCAACATTAGATTTTCTATGTGCAGAGCAAGATGTGAGCAGTTCTTGTTCAATTGGACATGGATAATACTTTGTTGGGGATGCGTAGAATGCTCATAACAGTGACTAAGGAAGAGAAGCAATGCAAGTATCGGAAGGCCCTATTACTGATACATCTTTATCTTTCTAATCAAATTCTACATGGCGTACTAAAGGAGAAAAGTGCCGCTAGGTTGTGGTTGAAATTAAAGCAGCTATGTATGACTTTGATCAGTAAGTTACATCTCAAGCGGCGTTTGTATACTCCTTGTTTGATGGAATGTGGATCTTTGAAAGATCATCTATCGGTGTTCGAGAAAATCATCACTAATTTGGAGACTATGGAAGTCAAGTACAATGAATTGGATTTAGGGTTGATATTGTTATATTCAATTCGGGATTGATTTTCTTCATATAAACTAGTTACAAGGGGTTTCGCGATGATAGAAAATAATGAGCCTTATAAAATAGCTATGATTGGTAAAGTCAAACTCAAGAAATTTGATGGGACGATTAGAATACTTGGTCAGTTCGATATGTTCTTGGTGTAAGCAGGAATTTAATCTCTTTAAGTACTCTTGATTCAAAAGGGTACATATATATATCGGTAGAAGTGGAGTTCTTAAAATTAGCAAGGGTGTCTAGGTTGTAATAAGGAGGCAGAGAAATCCTCGATTATATGTGTTACAAGGTTTGGCAGTCATGTGGATGTTGTTGCCGCATATGGTTCAATAAGCAATAATTCGGGTAGGGTTGGTTGTGATTGGGTTGTTCGTGATGATTCAAACAATAATATTGGGGAATCTTTCTATAGCTCAGATGGAGCTAGTTGTGATCTTGTTGATTATGGTGTTCATAGTGATTTGAGTACGTTTGGCAACTCAGGTAAAGTTGGTGTTGCTCATAGAGATTCGAGCAAGTTTGGTGACTCGATTGAAGTTGGAAGTGAACGGAATGATTCAAACAAGGTTGGCGCGCAAGGTAGTTCTGCTGGTAAGTAGGGTTTGGATTTAATTCATAGTTGTTGAGTATGGTTAGTAGGGACATGGTGTGCCCGAAAGGTGCATAGTAGAAGAATTGGATAATGACCTTGAAGAGTGAAGACTTAATTCTTTATATAGCATTTGTGTTAATGTGGAGTTTGTTATTTTGTGGCTCAAATTATATGTGATTTGGAAGTTTGATTCGTGGAGAAAAGCCTAGATAATTTTTGTTTGAAAGTTTGAATTGATAAGGGATCAAATTTTATCGTGGATTGGGAGTTTGGTTAGGAAAAAACTTTGGGATGGATAAAAAAGTGATTTGGAAGCATTAGTCTGAAATGGGACGCCAAGCTTCGGGTTGTAGGGCCTAGGTGTTGGGAGCGCAAAAAGGGGTGCCATGGTGCATTGATGCTGGGGCCTTCAGCAATGTCGCCGCGGCGTCCCCTAGACGGGAGGAAATGGATTCCAAGTTAATTATGACCGCGTTTTTTGTGTTCTACTTTATCCATAACATCAAGATTTGGTTCCTACTTCATGTGGTGTTGGCTCTTCATTGACTCAATATAACAATTAGATCATTGTTGTGTACATTAGAAACTTGAAAAAATTGTTTAGATTCATATTGAGAGTGTCAAATCTGGTAAATACAATTTTAGTTTCTTGGTATATGAAATTCTCCTCTTCTTCCACATAAATATTGTATTCTTGTGTGATCCAATATCTTTCATATTGCTCACATTATTGTTGTTTTTAATTTGATCCATTTCACAACAATTGGTATTAGAGCGATTTTAATATCTTATTTATTTCTAACACTTAAGTGTAATTTTCACTCCCACTTACATCCTATAAATGGTATTAGTTAGCAGTTGAGACGTGTTTGGAGCCATGATATAAAGATTCAAATTGAATATGTATGTACTAATGTGAATGAGTTGGGGGACATACAAACATCAAGGACATCTACTATTTTAATTTTTCGGTTCACTCCAAAACTTTCAACCAACGAGGACAGTAAAAAGGGCTAAAATTTAATTATTGTTGACCAGAAAAAAGTAACATGTTGTACGAGATCCAATAAACACGCTCATAAATGTAGCAACTTGATATAATTTTAACTAAAAGTTATTTTGCTACATTAATGTATTAGCATTCGGTCACGTTAGGTATGTATATGTCATGATAGGATTGAGTCAAAACATTAATGAAACCAACTAACTTTCAATCAAGTCTAAAATAAATAATTACTTCCAGTTAGCAAGTTGCATCAGTGATCCAACCACATTTCTTAGGTAAATCAGGTCTGGAAATTACGATAAATGAGTTTAATTGGCTTACTTCTTATGCGGATTAATTAGAAGATAAAATCTTAAGTCAATTGGAAAAGAGGAAAAATAAGAAAAATTTATGAAAATGCTCATAACTTTCAGCTCGAGTGTCAATTTACGCGAGCGAGAACATTCTGGAAGTGTGTTTCGATTCTGCACATTTTTGCTGGGTCAGGGCCAAATTCTGTGGCTGAGTGGTCCATTTTGACGTTTTTCTATTTTTTGTTAGTTTTAAGTATAATTTTTTCATTTAATTAGTTTTTGAGTTTTATTTGGATTTATCTACGTAATTAGGATTTGTTTTGAGTCTTTAAATATGTGTTAAGGTTTTGAAAACTCTATAGTCATTTTTTATTAATAATATTGTAGTTTTTACGTAATTTTGAAAATTTCAATATTTCTCACATCCATTCGGACGAAATTCGAGCAATACCCCATCGTGTGTTACGAACAAGATCATTTTATTATTCTTCACGTTTCCATCCTACGTCAACTTCCACGCATGATTGACACAATAAGCGTCCTAAGAAACAAAAGGTTGATCAAATTCTAGAAAGTTTTGATTAATAAAATCTCATTCTTAACAAGTTGTCTTGACAAAAGCTTACTCGGTCGGAACACATACTGGTCTACATTACATGCATTTAGCACACTTACCCACTCCCTAACATGCTTAGCCAATTTTTTTTTTTTTGATAGGGGACACAAATTAATCATGATTTGCTTACAACTAATTACATTCTAAAACATGTTTAAATTGGAGCTCACTTTATAATGACTTTATTACTTTTCCACAATCCAATTTAACAAACAAAGTTAAAAGTGAAGGCAAATTTTGGTCATATCACACTCATACTGCCCATTCCATGCTTTTTCCGGCGAATCTTTGACAAACATATGAGGTGGAAAATTACTTGGATATCGAGTCCATTTTTTTCATCATTTTTACCAACTGCAAAACAACAGTTTTTTTTTTTTTTTTTTGGGTTCTGAAGTTGGGACCCTAATAAGTAATAAGAAACCTCATTGGCACAAGAAAATAAGAAACTTTGGAAAAGATTTGAGTCATGTGACCATAATTGCCAAATAACAAGAACCCTAGCTAGTGTAAAGGCTATTTATATATTAAGGATCATATATTTATATTAAGGAGTAATGTAGCATTCGCATGCTAGAGGAAAAAAAAAATTATTAATATTGCAAATAATTATTTAAAAAGGGTTAAGTTTCACATTTGTAATTGAATTTCCTCAAACCTCTATCATTTAAGTTCAAATTTTTTTCAAATTGTCATGAAATTTATCAAAATGTTATCTCATTCGTTACTCATTGTTTAAAATCTAACAAACTTGATGAATATGGGAATGATTAATGGAATAACATTTGTCACGGTCGCTTCTAGATATTTATGCCAAGGCACCCCGTGGGCACACAAGCAGCGTGATTGGATAAATCTTGTAACCATAGTAGGATTTCTGAAGGCCCTTTTCTTCAAAACCTGAAAGGGACATCTGCATGATCCAATACAATGCTAGCACCCCACCCCATGACTGAATATAGATGTACACAACTCAAAAAATGAAGTGTATATATACACACACACTCACTGGCAGTATCCCATCCATTTCAGCTTGCATGTGTGCATAGTGCATTGGTTAATGTGAACAAATTTAAAGAACAAAAATGAAATAGCAGACAAAAAAACTGAGGCAGACAGTGTTAATAATTCACTGTTAGCAAAGACCTAACAAGACAATTGCAAGCCTGTGGCTGTGGCCGTGTGCGTGCCCGTGTAGACAGGGACGGACCCAACACCCGACGAACTCCTGCGATCGCCCGTGCTGGATCTGTCAGGATTTTTTTTTTTTTTTTTGACAATAGATAAATATTTTAGCTTATATAACTATTATTTCATTTCATTTTTAAATGCATCTTTCAATAGAGTTGGTTAGAGCTTGCCATTCTTATGAGCTGTCTCTAATTCGATTCTCTAATTTGCAATTAATATATTTTTAATTATCCAATTTTTACAATTTTACATTTTTTATAAAAATTAATGGCAATAGGGAGGGGGGAGTCGAACACGTGACTATCCTTAAAGATTATTGAAATTCTTATCATTAGGACACTTGTTGAGTTTGATATTATTGTTAACATTATAATATATATTAAGTTTCAAATATTAATAAACGACGTCGTCCGTACGATCGCTGATTGTCGACCTTGATCAGTCAACGTCTATCCGGATTGAACTTCAATGCTGGATCCGCCCCTACGTGTAGAACAAATTTTGTTGAATTGCCTTTAGATTCCGGTCAGCGACGAGATGGGAATTAATGTTTTGGTAAGAAATTGACAACCTTTGGATTTGACTATCAAATTTGCTGTATACCAGTAGCCAATTCCTGTTCCAGTCAAATCTCAGGATATATTTAGTTACTCAATGAAGAAATTTATTCAATTAAACTACTTGTACAAAACTATTTCATCTATAAAAATGTCAAAATACTCACATGGGGGTGAACCCCATGTGAATAAAATATTATTATAAAAAATGGGACCCACCCCCATGTGTGTGTTTTGTTATTATTACAGAACTCCTTTTTCTATAACAATAGCATTGCTCAAATTTATTAGAATAAATTCTAAATGTACATTGGTTTTCTTAACCGAATTTGTATAGATAACATCATCTTTTTTTTTTTTATTTCAACCAAAAATTGTCAAATACCCCTGAGAACCAAATTATGTAAGTGTAGCAAAGTTAAATTTATTAAGTTATGGACAAATTTATTTTAGATTAAAAAGTTTAAATGTTTAGGAAGAAGCTAAAACTTTTATTTAAATTCAGAATCATGCTACTTATACAATTATATTTGTAAAATTATAGATGACAACATTTGTTGACATCATCACATTCTTCAATTTTTAAAATTGTCAAAAACTATTTTAAAAATAATTGATCCGGATTTTGCCATCTCCAACATTGTCAACAGTGTTTGTCAATTAACATTGTGTAAATAGCTTAATTCTTACAATCCCGTTACATGTGTATCACGTTTTACATCAAATTTGACATCATATGAGTTAACATGTTTTTGTATATTGATTTTAACAATAGTTTTCTCAATCAATGACTAAGTTTTCGACACATAGGTGGGATGTCAAAGATGGTGTCAACCATAAGTGTACAAGAAGCATAATACTAATTCTTAAATTTATGTCTTGAACACGTCCAAGCATGTCATCTCATTTCAGTAAGAGCATAGTTAATAGGTTGGGTAATTTACGTGAACCATGCTATTTGTATCTAAAAGTTTGACAATTTTTTTGACAAAACGCCACAGGCGGCCCCCTATTAGGGGGCACATGCAATGGGCCCCCCACCTCAGGCACCCCCTCAATAAGGGGCCGCCATGTGACATTTTGTCAAAAAAGATGTCGAACTTTTAGGTACAAGTTGAATTATTGAATTTACCTATAGTATTTCCTTCAAACAAAATGACATTCTTAATTTTTTATGAAATTTCCTGCAAAAATAAATTCGATGCAAATTTGCTTAAGATTTAAAAAAAAATAAAATAAAATTGTTATATTAATTTATTATTCTTGTGAATTTAAAATATTAAAATTTACACTGAACAATATAGAATTAAAAGTAAAGTTATTTCAATTCTTCATTTCATAGGTTCAAACCATAAAAAATTTACAATAGTCACTACCAACTTGCATTCAACAAAAAACTTAACATGCATAAAATTGTATCCCTTGAAACATATGATAAAATAATAAAAATATAGTTGATAGGCAAACTACTATAGGCATTAGCTAGACCGACCCTTGAAAATCATTGTGAGAATTTAACAACAATATTAAGGAGTCCGCCTTCCCTTTATCTTACTCATGATCTTTTTTTTTTTAACTACGTACACTTCATTTCAACTTTGTGCCCTTTTTCTATCAATTGTTGTTCAAACTCTATTCATTCTTGCCTCACCTCTTCTATCTCTCGACGCATATCCTTTTGTTTTTCCTTTGTTAGTTCATCAATCTTCTCGAAAGTGTTACGAAGATGCTCTTTTAAACTAACATCTCCATCATCATGCTCCATTGATGGAACAAACTTAGATCTAGATGATCTACTTACAACCGAGAGGAAAGTACCAAGACCATACAAACATCCGCCTTTACTTGGGCCTTAGGTTGCTTCACACCACAATTTAATATCAATATAGGGGTGTGATAACAACTCTGAACCATGCTTTACCTCCATAGAAAGCTCATACTTTTCCTACAAAAATAAATGTCATATTCTACTCTATATGAAACATGTAATACCAATATATTTTATATGTACTTACATAAACAAGTCACGATTTATTATCAATATATTCTCCTTCTCCCTTATTTTGCGTATGTACACGTTGGAACAGCTCATAGGAAATCACACATTCATCAATTCATATATTAAACAACTAAAGTAGGCAAAAACGTACACATTTAATTATTTGTGTATCAAGATCATTCAAAAAGAGATACCATCTTATGGTCATGCATGATAATTGTTATCGAATCGAGTGTGTGATTAATCACAGTTTTTGAATTATGCGTTAGCCGATTATCATGTCCAGCTTTGCACTTCTTCTTCCATTCATCATTATTCCATTTTTTCTACAATCTCGTTTCAATGCTGAAAGCTTAACCACTGTGGTCCATGTCCCTTCCAATCATCCACATCTTAAAAACCACTTTTCTTCTTTGCATCTTCTCTACCCTCACAAAATATGTCCCTTACTTTTCTACATGCCAAATGTTTTTATTTTAATACAATAACAAGAATTACATGAGAAATAAATCAATGACAAGAAACATAGAAATGTAACTTTTTTATAAGCAGTCAGAACAAGGAGCCAATATTTGTTCTACACTCAGTCCTTTCAAGGCGCAAAACCTTCCATTTTTATAATAAAGACTAATATATAGAAACTAAAACCAGCGTGAACATGATTTTGGAAGTGGAATAAATCTCTAGAAACTACAAAAAAACTAGATGGAACTTTCTTTATTTTTTTTCCTTTTTTATTGGAACTGGGAAATGGGCTAAGTTAGAACTTGTTTCCATCAAAACTAGTTCATGTGCAATTTAACACGTCCTAGGAAGAGACAACTAAATTAGTGTTGTTCAAAACTATAATTCTTCAAAATGGCTGAATAAGATAACGAGTAATTGTACAATGTACTCAGCTGCTAACCAAATTTCTGGATGAATCTCATTCCTAGGCAGAACAAAAAAATTTCTGGATGAATCTCCTTGACTTTTACATTTATTTTGTAACAATCCTATTTTTTAAAAATAATCATTTTGTCTAAAGAATTACCAATACAACTAAAAACCTAACACATTTACACCCTAAAGGCTAATTTTCGAGAAGTAAATCAACTAGTTCTCAAGTATGATTTTGCATTATAGAATTTATCTCACTATTAATAGTTTCTTTTTAATACGGTGCTTCCGATATAAACATTGCTTCATCGAAAGCGTTTGAATTATTTTCTATCATGTAGGTTAGAAAATCAGAGCCAAACAAAATACATGTTCTAGCCTTTTTACTACGTCTTGGTTCTTTCTAATTTGAAGTGTCATTTGTAGTTTCATAAATTCTTTTATTTAAACTTGAATTTTCCCTGTCTTTGTATGGAAAAACATTCTCGAAGAATAATGTTTTTCTCGATTCAATTACGGCTCCTTCACGTACATCTTGAATTTCAAATTTATGTTCAATGAAACGATATGCACTACTATTATTGATGTATCTAATAAATATGTAATCAATCATCTTATGACTGATTTTCACTTGTTTAGGCTTATGTACTTGAAACACCCCCCACACTTTCAAGTGCCGGTAGGATGGAGGATGACATGTCCATAGTTCATATGGAATTTCTTCTATTTTCTTAAGGAGTACCTTGTTAAGAATGCTATTTACAGAAAGAATAGCTTATTTTCACAAGTTCTAGGATAGACTCGAACTTATCAACATTGCATTTATCATCTCTTTAAGAGTTCCATTTTTGCGTTCAACAATATCATTTGATTGGGGTGAGTAAGATGTCGTTGTTTGATGAATGATTCCATACTTGGAATAATATTCTTCAAATGGTACCTCATATTCTCCACATCTATCAATATAATATTTTTTATCCATTTACTAAGTTTATTCTCAACTTCCGTCATATAATATTTGAATACATCTAAGTCTTCGTCTTTACTTCGTAGTAGAAAGACATAACAATACTTTTTATAATCATCAATGAAAGTTATAAAATATTTTCTACCACCTTTAGTTTGAACGAATTTCAAATCACATATACAACTATGCATTAATTCTGAAGGTGTCGTGTTCCTTTGAACCCAGTGAAAATGTGCTTTTGCCAACTTTGCTTCAACACATGCTTTACATTTATGATTAGTATCAAGATCAATCTTAAGCATTGAAATTAAATTTTGATTCATAAATTTGCACATAGATTTGTAATTAACGTGTCCTAATCAACTATGCCATGAACAAGACAACTCAAATATATGAACATAATTAAAAAAATTTATTCATAATACTTTTTGGTACAATTGTAAGGAAAATCATTTTGAACATTCCTTCACTAAGATAACCCTGACCAACATACATATCATTTTTGGTATGTACTAACTTGTCTAATACAAATACAAGTTTAGAGTTGTTATTGCTAAGTAGAGACCCCGAAATCAGATTCTTGTGAATGTCCGGCACATAAAGGACATTTAGAACTAGTTTATTCTCGGAAGTCATTTTCAATGTAATCTTTCAAAGTCTTTCAACACTTGCCTTTAAACTTCTTGCCATTCTTGAAATTGTCTCTTCTTGGTGCCTCACTGGAGATCTTACGTTTCATATTGATGACTTTCAAACTAGTTTCAACAAAATTTTCTCGAAGTTGAACAATAAATTTTCTTTAGATCTTTCTATTGTCTTCCTCAATCCTCAAATGGACTATCAATTCCTCCAAGTTTATTACCTTGTATTTGTGCATGAGATAATTCTTTAAATCTCTTTAAAGAAGAGAGAGTTTCTTAATGATGGCTGCAACTCAAAAAGATTCACTCAATTTCATCTTTTCTGCATGTGTGTCATGAAGTAGAACTTGAAGTTCTTGTACTTACTTATCACAGTCTTGGAGTCTACCATTTCGTAGTTCAAACACTTACCAAAAATGAACTTTATTGTTTCGGCATCCTCAGTCTTGTACTTCTTCTCCAATGAATCTCATAGATCTTTGGTCAAATCTATCGAACTATATACTCCATATAGTGTATTGTCCAAACCATTTAATATATAGTTTTTGCAAAGGAAATTTGAATACTTCCATGCATCTAAGGCAATAATCAATTCACAATTATTTTCTCTTTCTTGAACCGCAAGAGCTGTTTCTTTTAAGAATTTTGCCAAATTCAAAGTAGTAAAATAGAACATTTTTTTGTTGCCATCTTATGAAGTCCACAACTCCAAACTTTTTATGTTTTTCTCTATGTGGGATATGAGAGTTTGGTATTGATGTAGCCAAAGGTGGAACCATGTGGTTCATACCATTAGTTGTTTGGTTAGAAGTGGCCTCAATGGTGTTCATTTCTATTTAATAAAAGTACAATGCAAAAAATTATAAGAAGAGAATAGCACATGAATGCTTATTCCAAGGATGAAGAGAAATGAATTGGTTTCAACAAACAACCACAAACTTTTGCCTTAAGATTTTGTTTACTTGTGTAGTGAAATAGTTGTTTGTAATTGAAAAAGTGAATGGTAAAGTTTAATTCACAAGAGTGGAATCAAATTTAGGGCATGTTTGAGCCCCATTTTTGGTGTAGAATAAATTTTTGGACTAGTAGATTGATGGAGAATGTGCGGTTAAAAAATGAAGGAAAAGTTTTTGGGTTGCATGTTGTATTATTTTATTGAAGAATGTGTAATTGAAAAGAAGAGATAGAAAAATGTATTTTAAAAAAATTGGTATCAAACAATGGCTTAATATAGAATAGAGGACAAGAGTGAAAGACGAAAGAAAAATCCAAGGCAAGTGATAAAACACTTTCTCCTTAAAAAAATTTCTCCGCAACAGTGCTAACAGATTACGACATTTGTCTTCAAAGATACAATGGATACAACTTGTATTAGAAGAATTTCAAACCACCAGTTATAGGGAACTCGAACAGTTTTCTTCTCTCTACAAGAAAGTAACTTTTGGGATGGTTTTTTAGATAGATTGTGCAAGAGATTTTGATGCAAGACTTAATGCAAATGATATTAGATACATAATGTACGTTCAAATTGTCTTATTTATATAAGAGAAGAGGTTGTGAATGAAGAGACGCACCGCAAAAATCAACAACCTTCACGAAGGGAAGCATCCCTTGCTGTCGCTAGCCTCTTGCTCGAACGTCGTGACATCTTTCAACATAAACATTCCCGCTTGTCGCCAGCTAGGTGCTAGCTTGTCGCTCGAGCTATAGTATTAGTTGATTTTGCCTCTTTTTCTCCTCGTTTTTCTTCCAACTTTGGACCGCAATTTCTCATTCATCCAGAATTGATTTTGGATTTCAAATATACTACAACGACCTACTCGACGAGTATAATAAGTTATTCTATTTATTGTTATAATTTGACTATCAGATCAAGTTCAAATATTTAGTTGAAGTTGATACAAAGTCACTTTTCAAGCTTATAATTAATTAAATTTTCCAATCTTTAAACCAAATTCCAACACTTTCCCTATATTACACAATAAACCTTTCAAAATGGCTGAAAATTTTGTATTTCTCCCCTTTCACATATGTTAAGAATTTATCTATATCTCTAACCCTAGAACACTTCCCTATTGGATACAAGATGTCTATAGTATAATAGCCCTCCAAGCGTTGAGATCATAGTCTAGAAGATGTAGAAGACAAAGAAAAGGATCAATATGGGTCTTAACCATTACTATCTACTAAGGAAGAAGATGGTGGGTGTTGACACACTAAAAATGTAGCCCAAAATCAAAGGGAAGTCCAATTGAGAAACCCAAGATAAAGACCCAATGGAAATCGATTAAAAGGCCCACGAAGAGAAGCCCAATCTGGAAACCTGAGAAAATGCCTGAATATGGGAAGCCCGAGAGCGAGGGAGTATCATCGCCCAAGCCTGTAGGACGCCCAGAGGCTAAACGAGTGAAGTATTGCACAATCGCCCAGAACGATATCCTCACTATCGCCCAGACTCTCAAATCGCCCAGAATCGGACAAGTCTAAAAGGTGTAGTTTATCCAATTCAGCAGTTACGAAAGCAGTTATCAAGTAAACCCGACACGCCCCCACGATCCAGAAACAAGTAGTTAAAAGGCAAGAGTAGTGGCAATAGTTACTAAGTAACCTCTCCACAATAAGCAGTTTCGTTAACCAAGAGACGCCCGGAAGTATAAAAGGAAGTGAAGTTATAGAAGAAAGGGCCCCGAATCAAAAACTCTCGACAAGAGAATATGTAATTTTTATTTCTTTATTTTAAATTTAATCCTTTCTCAGTACTCGTGTGCTTGTGCCCCTTGGAGGTGTTTTGTCTACTTTCCAATTGTAACTCTTCACTAGTAAACGCACCCCCTTTTTGGGATTTTGTCTCAAGAGGTTTGTTCCTTACACAATCGTCTGATCTTTTTTCTTGTAATTGTTGGCGGGTTGGAAAACACGCGAAAACAATTTGGCACGCCCAGTGGGACAGTTGGTGTTTTGTAAGTGAAGATACAAAAAAGAAAAGATATCATGCCTCATAAAAATTTCGATAAGAAATCAGCAAGTCAAGGAGTAGTCTAGTCTGTAGTTGAGCGATATGAGGAGCAACAACATTCTCCACGAACAGATGGACAAAGTCAGAGCAGTCACAGCCGCTACGAACCAACGACAGAATTGAGCGCTTGCACAATGCGTGCATTGCTAGGAGAACTCACGCAGGACGTCGTTGAACAGGATGCTATTGAATCAGGACGAATCACGTTCGAAGAAAAGAAAAAGATGGCGGTGGATGAAAATCCTTTCCTACGGCCACTGGTAATGAACATGTTAACAACTAGTTTGAAAACCAAATTGCCAAGGTTCAGATTGGTGATTGACGACGAAGAAGAAGAATCTAAACCACATCCAAGCGTTTTTGAACGCATTAAAGGGAAGGAGCCCAAACAGGGCGAAGATGTTCTGTGCGACAGATGTAAACACGAGTTGAAGGCAAATACAGGGTCATCAATGACACGACAATTTCACCATCACTTTGATTTCATGCCGGTCGCTCGGCCTGTCAGGGGGCAAAGGGTGCCATTCTACAGAGGACCACCTAGAGAAAGGGGGTTTGGGTCGGCCAGCCAAGGAAGGACGTTTAGGCCGCAGCCTCGCCAACCCGATGTATGGCATTCGTTCCAATATAATGTAGGAAGAGTGGTACCTTTCAATGAAATGACTAGGACCCAGCAAAGGCATTTCCAACGTAATTACGGACGGATGATGAGGCAACAGCAAGGAGGATCACGCCCTAAAGCGCCCAAATCGCTCAGAATAGCCGACAAAAATGTTTTTGAAGATGGTGAAGAAATAGGCACTGGCGAGTCAATGAGAGAATTGCCAGAAAGCTCGTCTGGGAGATCAAAGTTTGAACGAAACAGGGAAGACGAAGATGATCTTGACCAACCTCTAATTATCCAGTTTGGCACATTGCCTCCTGTCATGGCTAATAACTACTTGTTGGCCGATGAATTCAAAAGCAAAAAGAAGGAGGACAGTGAGGAAGAAACGTGTGTACTAGTCTGCGATGAAGGCCAAGCATCCAGAGAAATATGTGATGAAGAAGAGGATGATGGTATGACGGATATCGAAGAGGAAATTGATTTAGAAGCAGAGAAAAGGAAAAGAGGAGTGTCGCGCAATACCCTGTTGAAGCAACTGCACCAAGAAGGAGTCCGCGAAGTAGATCTATTGGGAGAACCATCTGGCCAATCGTTTGATTTCTATGTGTTGTATGGAACACCCAAAAGGAAAAAGAGGGTACCTCGCTCTTAAAAATATGGATCACCCCCCAGAATAATGCATCCTCCTACAGGTTGGGTAACCGAGGAAGAAGTACTGGAAAAGGAAAAGGAAAAAACCCAAAGAAATAAGGCTCAGTGCGATATGCTGCACGTCGATCTATCACCAAAAGATAGCCCAACGGAAGATAAGCAGGAAGTAGAAATAGATGCTACTGAAAAAGTCATCTTCAACAAACCGGCTATGAGGTTAACCAAACACTTAAGGCCGTTGTACGTCAAAGCCTTGGTTAATGGAATACCAATAGTAAAGGTACTCATCGACAATGGAGCAGCTATAAACACCATTCCAGCTAGGATGATGAGGAAATTTTCTAAAACAGAGAGCGACATGATCCCAACAGAAGTCATTCTTACAAGTTTTAACGGGGGGCAACTCCAGCAAAATGAGTTATGCCATTGGATATAACTGTAGGAACAACCACCAGGACTAATGTTTTCTTCGTAATAGACGGCCCTACCAGCTATAACGTGTTGCTAGGAAGAGACTGGATCCATGGCAGTCGCTGTATTCCTTCATCGCTCCATCAATGTTTGGTCTTTTGGAATGAGAAAGGTGAGGCAGAAGTGGTGCAAGCAGATCATAGACCCTTTGTGGCAGAAGCAAATTCAGTAGAAAGGTTCATGTACGAAGGAAATTATGGGCCTGTCAGAGTGGTTCAAGATGGGGAAGAAACTCAAATTACTGCCCAAAGCGAAGAGTCGTTTTCAGTGGATGCACTTACTGAAATGTTTAATCAAATGAGGCCAAATATAGTGGCCTTGGAGGAGCCAGTAATTGGCAAAAAAGAAGCCAAACAACCTTAAATGAGTTCTCAACAACAAAGGCAAGAGGCCGAGATTCAGGCCTTCAAGCCAAGTTGATGGCTTTCAATAAAGAATGTGAATATGTGAAGAAAGAAGAAGCGGCGTTAAAGATGCTGAAGGACAAATTAATAGTGTCTGAGATGGAGCAGAACTTGGACTGGGAAATTCATAAAGTGGATTGTCTGGAAGAGGAAACACCTCTGAGCAATATGGATGATGAAGCGACGAGGATCACCAAGTCAGGATATGCACAAGCACAAGACCCTTTAGTTAAGGTGAATATTGGCGAGGAAATAGAGGATCGCCCAACATTTGTTAGCCAGATGCTCCCTCACGAGGTTAGTAACAGATTAATCGTTTTATTAAAAGAGTATAAAGATTGTTTTGTTTGGGAGTATGAACATATGCCTGGTTTAGATAAAAACTTAGTAGAACATAGGTTGTCGACTAAATCAAATTTTAAGCCTCATAAGCAACCTCATAGGCGTTTCGCTCCCAATGTATTACCAGAAATCAAAAAAGAGATAGAGCGATTACTAAAAGCAGGCTTTATTAGAACAACCAGATATGTGGAATGGTTATCTAATATAGTGCCAGTATTAAAAAAGAATGGCAAATTGAGGGTATGCATAGATTTCAGGAATTTGAACTTGGCTACTCCCAAGGACGAATATCCAATGCCTACAGTAGATTCTCTAGTAGACTCGACTGCAGGGCACATGATGTACTCTTTTATGGATGGATATTCGGGATACAATCAAATCTACATAGCTGACGAAGATGTACACAAAACTGCCTTTAGATGCCCTGGGTCTTTAGGGTGCTTTGAATGGGTAGTAATGCCGTTTGGATTGAAAAATGCAGGAGCGACCTATCAAAGAGCAATGAATCTAATTTTTCATGATATTATAGGTAAATTTGTGGAAGTTTATGTAGACGATATAGTGATCAAATCTGTTAAAGAAGAAGACCATTTTGAACAACTGCGATGTTCATTTGAACGAATAAGGCAGCATAAACTAAAATTGAACCCTATGAAGTGTGCGTTTGGAGTGAATGCAGGAAATTTCCTTGGATTCTTAGTACATAAAAAAGGGATTGGACTTGATAAGAATAAAGCGAAAGCCATTGTAGAGGCCAATGCTCCTAGCAATAAAAAAGAACTGCAAAGGTTCTTAGGCCAAATCAATTTTCTAAGACGCTTTATATCTAATTGTGCAGGGCGAACGAAAGCGTTTCGCCTCTCCTAAAGCTGAAAAATCAAGACTATTTCGTCTGGAAAGAAGAACATCAAAAGGCTTTTGAAAGCTTGAAAACATACTTAACAAGTCCGCCAGTGTTGGTGTCACCAATCCAAGGACGGCCAATGAAGTTGTACGTGTCGGCTGAACGAGAATCGATAGCTGGAATGGTCGCACAAGAAGACCAATTTGGTGAAGAAAGGGCAATTTATTATTTAAGTAGACGGTTAACCAGATGTGAATGTAATTATTCTGCTATTGAGAAGTTGTGTCTCGCATTATACTTCACATGTACAAAATTAAGGGCCTATTTACGGCCTGTAACAGTCTATTTAATTTCCAAAGTCAATTTATTCAAATACATGTTTTCTCGCCCTATTTTACACCAACGAGTAGGTCTTTAGACTTTAGCGTTGTCAGAGTTCGAAATAAGGTATATACCCCAAAAGGCAGTTAAAAATCAGGCTTTGGCCAACTTTTTGGCCGATCATCCATGCCTTGATATGCCCAACGAAATAGAACTGGAGATTGATTCATTTGAATTAAAACCATGGATTTTATACTTTGATGGATCGAAAACTTCTAAAGGAGCAGGGGTAGGAGTGGCTTTGATAAATCCTTTAGGGGTTTGCTATAAGTTTACATTCACCTTAGATAGGATATGTACTAATAATCAAGCCGAATACGAAGCCTTAATTGTATGTTTGGAGTTAATGGTAGATATGAAAGTAAAGAATGTAATCATCCGGCGCGATTCTCAATTGGTGATTCATCAATTGACGGGCGATTTCAAATGCCAAAGTGATTCTATTATAAATTTATACAAAATCGCCCAAGAGTTGTTGGAAGAATTCGACCAAGTAGAACTTCAATGTGTTAATAGAATGTACAATGACATGACCAACGAGTTGGCTCAATTGGCCTCTGGCTATTCAAAGGCAATGAGTTGGGAGTCTGCTTACGAATACGGAATTATATTGCCCGTTATTCAGCGAAGGGCAAAGAAAACCGAAATTCAATGTATAGAAGATGGGGTCGCGCTGGATTGGATAGATGAGATTAAAGAGTCCTTTAAGGAGCTTAATGGGGGAGGTAATAGGAGAACGAAATTACGCCTGTTAAACTATGCATTAATAGACGAAGAATTGTTCAAAAAACTCTCTGATGGTGTATTATTGAAGTGCGTGAACTTACGAGAAGCTAGGACGATTATGGCTGAGGTGCATGAAGGAATATGTGGAGCCCACCAGGCCGGCCAAAAGATGAGATGGCTGATTATCAGAAATGGATATTTTTGGCAAAAGATGGGAGAATCATGTGTTCAATATGCAAAAAGTTGTTTAGCATGCCAAAAACATGACCCAATACAGAGGGCACCGGCAAGCAATATGGCACCCATCATCAAACCTTGGCCGTTCAAAGGCTGGGCGATAGACTTGATAGGGAAGATTTACCCCCCATCGTCCAAACAGCACACCTTCATTATAGTCGCAACAGACTTTTTCACCAAGTGGGTCGAAGCAGTGCCTCTAAGAGAAATCACCCAGAAAAGCATCATAGAGTCATAGAGTTTATCCGGGACCATATCATCTATAGATTTGAAATTTCGCAAACTTTAATGATGGATCATGGGACTTCCCTGAATGGAGATCAGGTGAAGGAATTCTTGAGCTAATTTGGAGTTAAATTGGTAAATTTCACACCATATTACGCTCAATCAAACGGTCAGGCAGAATCATCTAACAAGATTCTGAAATCTATAATAAGGAAGATGATAAATGAAAATGCCAGAAATTGGCACGAATGCTTGAACAAAGCCTTATGGGCTTATAGAACATCACCCCGTTCAAGCACCAACATTACGCCTTTCCAACTCACTTATGGGCAGGAGGTTGTATTGCCCGTGGAAATCAACGTGCAATCTATAAGAGTGTGTTGGCAGCACGAATTAAGCGAGAATGAGCACAAGGAATCGTTGATTCAAAATTTATTAGAATTGGACGAATTGAAGTTAGACGTGCTAAACAAGTTGCAAGTTCAGAAACAAAGGATGGCTAGATTTTACAACAAGAAAGTTATAGCCAAGTTTTTTAGTTTGAATGAATTAGTTTGGAGAGCAATACTTCCTTTAGATAGTAAAGACCCAAAATATGGCAAATGGTCGCCAAATTGGGAAGGGTCGTATAGGGTAAAGAGTGTATTGCCTAATGGAGCTTACCACTTGGAGGATTTAGATGGTACTAGGCATATAAGATTTATTAACAGTAAGTACTTGAAGAAATATGTTCCTTCCCTTTGGGAAAGTGAACAGATAAAGGCATAAATGATGAAATTGCGATTGCGATGTAATCATGCTGAGCGATGGCAGTAAATAAATTGGACGATCACGTTCTACACAAAGTCATAAAAACAAAGCACATTCAAAAGTAAAGTCCTTTATTACAAAATGTTCCTTACAAACCATTCTTTACAAGAATTGAGGGACACAATCAAAATACAAGACAAAACATGCTACAAATTGTCTTCTGTTTGATGGGAACAGAGAGAGTGAAACCAGTACGGCCCAGCCCTTCAGCCTATGGCCGAGTAAGAGGGTGAACTGTCCCCATAACCTTCCTAAATGCATTGCTGCAATGGTAGGCAAGGAGAAGCACTCTCAACAAGCAAACTGATGGCAAGAATCTTGCTTCAGTCTCAACAAGCAAACTGATGGCAAAAATCTTGCTTCAGTTTAAAAGAACATTTCCTATATCTCCCATACCAAAAGTGATATCAAAGCAAAATGAGCGAGTCAAGAAATCGAATCTGAAAAGGTATGGAGGTGAAAATAGTGAGTATAAACGTGCATATTTATAGGGGCTGGAAGATAAAATGCCAGAATGTGGATGGTCACATTTATGACCAGTGAGTGAAACAAGATGGCCCAAAGACTTAGGGAAGAAAATTTAAATGCCAAAAGAATATGCATGAGTGTTGGCATAAAGCGATTAGGCATGTAGGAAATTGACGATCAAAAATAAAACGTCACTTCAAAATAATTGTTTATTAACGATGATAAATAACATTAAATCACAAAAAACAAAGACAGTCAGCGCGAAAGAGTTACAAAGGTTAAAACATTGAATGTTTAGTTACAATTCGCCCCAAGCTGAGCGCATCTGCTGCCTAAGTTTATCCTACTCTTCGCTCTGCCTAGAGGAAAGGATGCATAATTCTTTCACTAAGTCATCATCAACCTCCAACTTTTTGTACTGCTCCAATAGAGATTTGGTCCTAGCGATTCCTTGGGATGCAGTACGCCTCTTGGCAGCCATCCTCGCCCTGCAGTCATCCATTTTCGCTTGTAACTCTTTCATTTCCGCAGCCAGGCTTAACATTAAGGAATCATCCACTACAAGCTCTGAAGAAACCTCAGTCAATTCGGCCTGGTTTTTGTCAATTTCCTGAAGTAAGGATTCTTTCTTAGAAGAAGCGCGGAGATATTGAGCACTTCTGGCCTTCAATTCTACATTCTTGGCCAGCAAAGAAACAACGTCGGCATGAAGAACCCTCAACTTCACCTTAAAGTCAACAGAAATGTTGGGCGATGGAAGCGAAAGTGCCTGCAGTAGGTTCGCGCTCAACGTATCTAGCTTGGCCTTTTGAGGAGCAGCGCTGGCGCGGCCAACCTCCACGTCCATAAATGAGACATACTCAAACAATGCCTGTTTGAGAAATGTCATATTCTCGTTCGCAGGGGTGGAAGATGGCGCAGATGATGTTTTCATGCGTGCCCAAGAAGTGAGTAAGTCTTGGATAGAATTAAGGATCCTATCAGATCCCTGCAAAGGAGTTTACCAATATTGAAGATCTTCGATACAACAAAGCAAAACCAAAAATAAGAGCTAAGTAAAAAGACCTCATCGGTAGTAATGGGAAATTCAGGCACCTCCCTCATTTCCTCCATCACTTGGGGAGATTTCCCTTTAGCTGGGTAGGAAGGACCTTTCCCACTGGACGAAACTACAGGAATTTCTGCATGTTTCACATCGCAGTAAATCAATGAGCCAGCAGCAATAAAGAAAGGCCAAGGCATCAAAATAAGCATTACCTTCTAATCCCACGCTTGGGAGGTCGGTACCCTAGGAAGGAGGATTTGTTGGTGATAAAGGTGTTGGAACTTGACGCCTGGGCGATGCAGTTTTGACAGGAAAGGGTGAGGAAGAATCCGCCAAAACTATAGCCTTGGAAAGAGAAGACGAACTCTTCTGGAAAATTCAGGTAAACCATTAGCATACAGAAGAACACATCCGCGAATATACAAATATGGATTACCTTTCTCCTGAAGGTAAGGGAGGTGTCATCATCATCATCATCGTCATCGACCTGCAAAACAGGGGATGCTGAAGCCGGCCGTTTCCGGCCTGATACACCTTTGGCAGCAACAGCCTTGGTAGATGGAGAAGCGGGAGAAAGAATAAGATCTTTGGAGCGAGGAGGTGGAGAAGGACTCCTAATTGATACAGGAGTAACTAAAAGAGGAAGAGTGGAAGAAGCACTTGGCCGATCTAGCAAATGAAAGGCAGTAGTAGCGTCAGCTGTAAATAGCCTGCATTTCACTGACGGCCGAGCTGCTCAAAAAGGGGATGAATAACAGAACTGGAATGAAAAGAGGCTAGCGAGAATGCATCCGCCAAAACGCGGTTATGAGCCTCTATAGTTGCAACGTCTGCTTTATTAAGAGTATGAAAACGGTCGGTCAGATTTTTGGAGTAGAAAAGAGGGACGGGCCAGGTCTGGCCGAAACCCAGTTGACGAGCAAAAAAATGGGGAGTGTAAATCTCTACCTTAGCCTCGGCATTGGTTCCTATGACAATGTCATAGAACAACTCTTTTCCAGCCAAGAACTGAACCCAAATGGGTAAAGAGTCAACTACTCCAGAAGGAATATGTACATAGTTGGGAGTCAGATGAGTAGGAAAAGGGAAAAAGGAAGAAACGGAATCTAAGGTATAAAAGAATGAAAAAATGTCTCTCCTAGACATGTCTGTCGGATGCAAGGAATCTATGGCCAACCCATAACAGGTGGCAGAAGTATTGCAAATAGCTGGAGTCCCAAAAGAAGGAAAATATGCTCTCAACCATAATTGAGCAAACCAAAGAGGCCCACTGCCAGTAGGGGACGCACCAGTCCTCAATTGAAATTGGAGCAAAGCCAGACCCCTGTAAAGAGCGGCTAAAAAGAAAGAACACAAATTCAAAGGCTTGCCACGGGCCAATGCATGCGTTAAAGGTAGGTAACTCGTAGAAGGTTTCAAGCTAGGGATGCAAAGAACGTATTTACAGAGCCAAACTTGAAGGAAAGCTACCCGCTCAACATGATTAGGCTCAGAAGCAAGAGCGACAAAAGCACTCTGCATAGCCAAGTAAGATTCGCACATCTTCTTATCAAACTTGGGGGGAACACTGCCAGCGGAAACCGAAACCACCATGCCGGGAGAAATGGTATCGCCCAAAGGAGGAAGGTTCACTAGGGCCCCAACATCCCTCAGAGTAATGGACAACGGGCAGCAAGGGAAAACAAAGATATTGTACTCAGAAGACCAAAAGCTCAGGGCTATTGGAAAAAGCGCTGGGTCGTATACGGGAGGATTAAGGGTAATTTCCAATAAGTCCAAAATTTTCGCACGTTCAAAAATTGATTTGGTGGGGACATGATTCACCATGCGTGCATGCCACTTACGAAAGCCAGAATCAGCTTTGGGCCAAGTACGAATACCTTTATCGCAGATGGCCTTCAACGGTAGAGAACTCAAAAAGGAAAGGGTTTCAGCGCAAGGGAACAGCTGACCCGCCGCAGTCTTCTCGACCGATTCAGCATTAACAAAAGATGGACCCAAGAAAAACTCATCAATGTTGGGACTAACCCGCGAAAGAGGGTCTGAATTTATGTATGGCTTGGTGAGGAGGTCTTGGAAGTCCTCAAAGCTAAGGGCAGCGTCGGACTGAGTGCTTGAAGTGGCCATTCGTTACTGAATGTAAGTTGGGTAAGGACTGTTAACGAAACGTAGCACGAAGACAAGAAGATGAACAGTGAAAAGGGCGAGAGAGAAGCGTGAGACTGCAGAGACGTGTAACTAAGAATGCCGCGTACTCTTGGGTTTTAAGGGTTTGTAACGTCGCAATCCTTCAAGCGGTAAAAGTACGTGATGATTGAAATTATGGGGAAGTTCAAATGTTGCAAAAAATATACAGAGTGAATATGGCAAAATTAATGATTAGTTTTAATTCTGCCATATTGGGGGGGTAATTGTTGACACACTAAAAATGCAGCCCAAAATCAAAGGGAAGTCCAATTGAGAAACCCAAGATAAAGACCCAATGGAAATCGATTAAAAGGCCCACGAAGAGAAGCCCAATCTGGAAACCTGAGAAAATGCCTGAATATGGGAAGACCGAGAGCGAGGGAGTATCATCACCCAAGCCTATAGGACGCCCAGAGGCTGAACGAGTAAAGTATTGCACAATCGCCCAGAACGATATCCTCACTATCGCCCAGACTCTCAAATCGCCCAGAATCGGACAAGTCTAAAAGGTGTAGTTTATCCAATTCAGCAGTTACGAAAGTAGTTATCAAGTAAACCCGGCATGCCTCCACGATCCAGAAACAAGTAGTTAAAATGCAAGAGTAGTGGCAACAGTTACTAAGTAACCTCTCCCCAATAAGCAGTTTCGTTAACCAAGAGACGCCCGGAAGTATAAAAGGAAGTGAAGTTATAGAAGAAAGGGCCCCGAATAAAAAACTCTCGATAAGAGAATATGTAATTTTTATTTCTTTAGTTTAAATTTAATCATTTCTCAGTACTCGTGTGCTTGCGCCCCTTGGAGGTGTTTTGTCTACTTTCCAATTGTAACTCTTCACTAGTAAACACACCCCTTTTTGGGATTTTGTCTCAAGAGGTTTGTTCCTTACACAATCGTCTGATCCTTTTTCTTGTAATTATTGGCGGGTTGGAAAACACGCGAAAACAGTGGGTCTACTGGAAAGACAAGGAGCAAGTCTACTCACAAAGAAGATAGTGATTCTACTAGAAGGATAAGGGGTCCCAACCAATGAACAAATGTCTCTATAGATGGCTCGGAAAGGGTTATCTTAGAATGTGATAAAAATAAGTAAGACTGCGTAATTTTTTTATTGATTATTTCCTTTATTTCTATAATATATAATAATTCTATGGTATGTGTAGATGGAGTACAATAAGAACCACATTGTTAATGATTTTATAATTTTCATAATATTCTCTCTATTAGTATTCTTTTTAGTTTCAGAGAGACTTAAATGAGTAAAAGCATATTTCCAACTTGGTGCTCGTATTGCATTGGCAGAAAATATTCAATATCATTGTTATTGATGTTGGATAAGAAATTATGCTTTCAAAGAGAGTATGAAATCTGGTTCAGATGACAGTAAACACTAAGCAGTTTAATTTTATTTGAGGTATTTTTCACTATTCACTATAACAGTATTGTTGTAAAATCTGTGGATGCATCATAGTGATTATAACCTGCCCATTTTTTAAGCATCAGAATTTTCAACTACATTGGTTAGTTTTCTGCTTCAGGTATATAATGTTTTGCAAATATTTCTCGAAATTTCTGTTAAATTTGTCTTTTGGAGGATAGTATAGTCCTTGAAAGCGTTCAAGAAGATCACATATGATTAAGGGAATACAATTAGAAATCTAAAGAGTATAAAAAAGCCGCACAAGTTATGTTCCAAATTCGCAGTCGTAATTTGCAACGCATTTGTCACATAGAAAATATTGGAATTTGGACAAGGCTATTTCTAGAATAATTGTAGTCCTTTGAGGTAAACTCAATTGGACATTGGAAGGGAAAGGTATGATAAAAATACTAATGACTGCTCAATTGCTGCTCGCCTATCAGTGGCTTGGCGCTTGAGCAATTGTCAATGATCAAAAATCTGTTTTGTGTCAAATACTTAATTTTTCAACCCCTTTTCATCCTAAACACTTTTTCCTATATATATATTACCCTATGAACGTCCAAAAGAGTGGTTGATCAATATTTTACATCTTCATAATATCATTCCAAGATCCAATAACACATCCAAATCTTGATATTAACATTTTGATTCTTAAGATCAATCAACCACGAGTTTGGGAAAAACATCGAAATTCTTATAATCCAAAATACTCACTTCCTAGATATCATTAGGAAGGTACTTTCTTAATAGCTTTCAGAGGTTGCTGAAATTTGAGGGAGGTTGGACCATAAGCACCGGAAGATTACAAGAACGAGGTGTTCTTGTTGTTTCACGAGAGATAGACAATCCAAAAGATTGGGAGCAGGTGTGAGTGAAGCACGTTCCAGCGAGTTTTAGAGATTGCAAGAATTAGATCAACGAGTCTAATGAGCTTTCTAGGTTGGATCATATTGTAAGTTATTATTGTTTATAGTGGAAACTACTAGCTTGGTCCTAGAGTTTTAACCCCGAAGGTTTTCTCTGTCATCAAATCTTCTATTATTTACTAACTTAATTATTAATTATGGCAATTCAACATAGAATAATTTGACTTGGTTGACTAAATATCTAGAACAATTAAAAAGTGACTTGTTGCTTTTAATTGATAAATTTAATTCCACTTTATTCACCTATCAGGTGAATTTATGGTTGAACTATAAACTTTCAAAATGGATTCTGAAAAAGAAACTAGAACAAGAAGGGCTCATTGAAAAATATAAGGCTATATTGGTTGCTAAGGGATATAGACAAAAGGCAAGACTTGACTTGAAATATATTCATCCGTGACTAGAATCACTTCGATAATGTTGTTAATTACAATTGCAGCATTACATAACGTTGAAATTTATCAAATGGATGTAAAAGTGACATTCCTAAATGGTGAATTAGAATAGAAGATATAAATGGAACAACCCGAAGAGTTCATGTCTCTTAATCACAAACAAAAGGTTTGTAAACTCGTTAGGTCCTTATATGAATTGAAACAAGCTCTTAAAAAATGACATCAAAAGTTTGACAATACGTGTTGTCTAATATATTTAATATAAACTAGTGTGTATACATAAAACATACACTGAAAACCTATGTGGTTGTGTGTTTATATATTGACGACGTGTTGATAATGAACAATAGTCACGAAATAATATTAAACGCTAAGAGAATGTTAAAAAAAATATTTTGATAAGAAAGAATTACGTGTGGTTGATGTGATATTAGGGATTAAGATATCTAGAATATTGGAAAAAATTATAATTTTGTAATCTCACTATATTGAGAGTATACTTAAAAGGTATAATATACTTGAAAAAAATCCATATTGACACAAGTTTATACTTAATAAAAAATATGGGTGAATGTGTGTCACAACTAAAGTATTTATGGGTTATAAGTTGTCTAATGTATATTGTAAATTGCACTCGACATCATTGATGTGAATAAACTTAGTAGATTCACAAGTAAATTGCACTTTGACAATGGTTTTTAGGTATTTGAAGTATACCTTAACATATGGATTATACTTTACAATATATCATGCAGTATTGGAATGATATTGTGATGCGAATTAGATATTCGACATGAAGGATTCTAAGTCTACCAATGGTTATGTATTTATCATTAGTGTAGTAGTTTTGTGATAGAAACCAACTAAGAAAATGTGTATAGCTCGATCAACGATGGAATCGGAATTTAGTGCTTTGGACAATGGTAGAGAAGAAATAGAACGACTTCGTAACTTTTTGGAAGATATTCCATGTTGGCCTAAGCTGGTATCTGCAATAGGTATATATCATGATAGTCAATCGGCTATTGAAAGGGCACAAAGCATCATGTATAATGGTAAGTTTGGATATATATGTCGTAAACACAATACCATTAAGCAACTGATTTCAAATGATGTCATCTCTATAGATTATGTGAAATCAAAGGAGAAAATTGTCAATCCTCTTACGAAAGATTTAGTAAGAGATCAAGTATATTGCCTTGGACTAAAGCCTACTACGTAAGAATCTTTGTAATAATAGCCCTACCTTGTTGACTAAAAATCCCAAAATTTTTGTTCAATGAGACAACTAACTTATGACGATTCAATGAAGCACTTGGGCAAATATTTCTTAACTCATTCCTATGATAGTTAAAGTGCTTTCTGCAGAATGTTAAACGTTAATATATGCTTTAATGATTCCTATATCTTGATTAAGTCAAATTGAGTATGACAAAAATACTCTTAATAGGATGTCACTTAAGCAAGGGTGAAGTTTGTTCAAGGTTAAAATTTTATAAACACTTACGAAACATAAGATTGGTTTAGGACCAAAATGAATCAAGTCATGAGAACCATGAAAGATTAGGAAAAACATCTGCGTAAATATTTTTGTCTTGGTTTACACCAATGGGTAAATGGTTGAAGACTGATGTTCACCAATAAGCTACGTAAATCCGATAGTATTTACTAAGGAATGTTCAAAGCCAGAAGTTACCTTACTTGATGCACTGTTTTTCTACTCTCTCTACGATGCATCATGTTTTAGCATTGCGTGAACACATTTGAAATTCCATTTATGTGGGAGATTGTTGGAATTTGTTTTAAAAATTAAAAATTTTGGTTAGGTGTAAATTTGAAAAGTGACTTTGTGTCAACTTCGACTAAATATTCAAACTTGATCCGATAGTCAAATTATAAAAATAAATAGACTAACGTGGTTTACTCGTCGAGAAGATCGTCATAATATATTTTGAATCTTAAAACCAATTTCTGATAAATAAGAAATTGTAGTCCAAAGTTGGAAGAAAAACAATGAGAAAAATAGTCAAAATTAGCTAACATTGCCACTCGAGTAGCTAGCGCCTAGCTAGTGGCAAAACTGTAACACGAGCGACCTGCTTGCAGCAGGTGGGCATGTTTTTCTGTTGAAAGACGCTTGAGCGAGAGGTCAATGATGGGCTAGCGACAGCAAATGATGCTTTCTATCGTGAAGGTTATTGAGTTTTGGGGCGTGTCTTTTTACTCACAGTCTCTCATCTTCTATAAATAGAACCATTTGGACATCCATTATGTATCCAATATCATCTGCACTGAGTCTTGCTTTAAAATATCTTGCAAAATCTCTGCAAAACCATTCCAAAAGTTATTTTCTTGTAAAGAGAAGAAAAATTGTTTGAATTCATTGTTGCTTGTAGTTTGAAGTGCTTCTACCACGAGTTGTATCCATTATATCTTGGAAGACACTTGTCGTAATCCGTTAACACCATTGCAGAGCAATTTTGTGTTAAAGAAAAAGTATTTTATCACTTGCCTCATATCTCTCTTTCGTCTTTAACTCTCTTTCTTTTCTTTTCATTTTCTATTCCACATTAAGTTTAATTACACTCGTGCGAATTAAATTTCACCATTCACTTTGTCAATTAAAAACAATCATTTCACTACACAAATAAACAACAGCAAGCTCTACACATATTTAGAGATTGAAACACTTTAATAATGCGTAATGGAGGGAATTGTTTAAAAAAAAAAGAATGAAAATAAGGTGTTTGGGAGGGAGGATTTATATTTTTTAGAATTGAATGATTTGGGGTGATCTGAATGTTTGTGCTATATAGTAATTCTTGAATGAATATATACAATGAAATTTGGGGGTTTTCATTTATTTATTATAATTTCTTTTTGTAGACAAATAATTAAATTCCAAATAGATAAATAATTTCAAAAAAAAAAGAGAAATAATTAATTTAAAAATACGTGGTTGTTTATAAATAATTACAATTTCAAAATTAATAGAGATAATAATTATAAAGATAGAATCTTAAGAAAATTTTATTTGATATTATATGATTCACAAACATATAACTAATAAGAAAAAATTATTTTAATTTTATCATTTCATCCAAAATCATATTTAAAAAACGTGACAATGAAGTTAAAAAGATTAAGCCCATGTTCGGTAAGAATTAGAATTAAAATTTTAATTTTAATTTAAGTTAAAATTAACAAATTATCTATTTCATGGGTCTCACAACTTTTCAACCACACATTTTATCAACTTTTATAAAAATTTACTAAAAGTCTGATTTTAATCTCCATCAAACAAGGACTAAGAAATGTTGAAATGAACTGGCCGATAAAATAGTGTAATTCCTTAATTTAACGTTTTGAGAATATTCTATTATATTAATTAATAACGCCATTGAAATTATATTATTGGTTGTGATTGAATAAGATGTATAGTAAATGACAAATTAACTTTCAATCGAGGATCATTTGACACCTCTTGTTAATAATTTTCAATCGAAAAGACTATCAAACTGTTGAATTTCATGTACAAATCATATTTATATAATGTGGTAATTAAGTTAAAAAGATTAAGAAACAATTAAATTGACCGATCGATGAAAGTGTAATTGAAATTAGAGTAAAGGTTATCATCGATTAAGTAAGATGAATAATAAATGACATATTAACCTAACTATCTTGATCATTCATGCAAGGATCGTTTCATATTTCTTGTTATCATAATTCAACTCAAAAAGACATGTACGATTCATATTAAAATAATGTAACAATTAAGTTCAAAAAGAATAAGAAATGGTTAAATTTACATACGAATGAAAAACTTTAATTCTTTCGATGGGTATAGTTCATTGTAACTTGTACGTGCAACTAAGGATGTATTGTTATGAATGGTTCATCATGCGTTATCCATGATGTATAACCACTTCTAAATTCATTTTTAAATATGAAATTTCACTACATCTCCTTCGGGGAACTTCTGTTGTCACATTTAGAGCATGGACTTATCCCCGACTCTTGGTTGGAAAAAGGCAAATTCAATAAACTCTTCAAGCCCTTTAATAAATATGTTAGATAGAAAATCCTGATCGTCCATATTGTTCGACAATGTTACATCTATATTTATACCCAAAAAAAAAAACACGAAACGTTCTCTTTATAATACATACGTAACTGCACACTACAACAAAGAAAGCATGTGACCAAAGTAACTAAATTCTTTATATTCTTAAGTTCAACTATATACTATAATCAAATTTTATATTATAGAGAAAATAGAAACATGGAAGAATTAAGAATCAAGAAATGTATATACCTATTGTCAAATATTAAAAACAAGAAAAAACTAATAACAAAGACCTAGAGAAATTACTGACAAATTATAATGCATTATTAATGTACTACATTATATGGAAGTAAATCTTTAAATCAACAAAATAATTATACATCACTCACCATATTGTCTTGAAATGGAAATGCAAAAATTACTAGTATGATTCAAACTTATACCACGATATATATGAATTCAAAGCTTGATATTTCAATTATTCTCTGTAGAACTACAAAATACAGTTATGATTAGGTCTGTGGTCGAGTTTTGGGGGAAGAAAAGTAGCTATAATTGAGAATTTATTTTTGGACTGAAAACTATTACAGATAGGGCGTGACATGTCAAATATTATCAACGAATCACTAATAGAAATATTCGTTGGTATACTTTAAGTAAATTTTTTCATTTTTCATTCCAAATTTACCTACGAAAAATTCTATCCATAAATATTTTATAATGTTTATTTATTTTTATTCAAAATTTGATCACTGACAAGTGGTAGACGTTGTTTCCATCGATAAACCTTGTCTTTTTAATTTAAAATAATTAATTTTATATATTGTCGAAAATTCGTTGATAATCTTTCACTAATAGCAATGGAAATAAACTATCGAGAAAGTTTCATCGTTAATTCGCAATTTTTAGTAGTGAATGTTTTGGACGCACTAATTGCTATCAAGTTAATGTATGTTCAACGTGAAATATTAACAAAAATAAATTCATTTGCATTTAATAATTTAAATTTTTAGTTTTGAGTTTTACCGCTGCTGAGTTTAGAAGATACTTATTTCTTAGAGCTGCGACTCACACCCTCTGGAGTTTTGAGGTCATCAAACATTACAATTGAACAAATTATTACTATTTTTAGGTCAAACAATTGATTGGTGCCTATAGCCATCACGAAGGGAACGAACACAAAAAAGATACTTACAAAGACTACTTAAAGAGCAGGGACTCGGTTTGGGTGCTCAAACCTTTTTAAGACAGATGCGGCTGTTTGGGCTGAGAAGGGAACTGTTGGCTGGCTGTCTTCCAGGATCACGAAGGAGTGGTCGTTGCGTCAGGTTAGAATCGGATGTTAAGGTTCTTTTGCCGGAGGGTGCCAAGGCGGCCCTTGCTCTTCGGGAGGGACTAGCACTTGCACATGGTCTTCAACATGTCCCTTTATGTGCAGTACGTATTTATATATTTTGTTCAAAGATTGAAAGTTCGTAATTTAAAAAGTTAAACTCTTAGAGAAAGACAATATATTTTAAATGCATCTTGTACTCAATAATTAAGAAAATTACATGTATTATGCTTTTGATGAAAATTTGAAACTCTTAACTTGAGCTTTTAACAGGGTGATTGTAACAATACCAACCCAAAAAAATTAAGTTCAAACATTCAGACAGAATAATCAGTGGGCTAATTCCACTTGTTTTACAGAGTAAATATGCAGATAAAAAAGGTAAAATAAAATAATTAATTGAAGGATTATCTTGTAATGAAAAGCAAAAAAGATGTGATGATATGCCAGCTAACGATTGACTCCTTTAAGACATAAATGATTAAGTAGATAACTATCAAAAGCAATAAGGCCACAACAAATAACTTTTTGTTTTCAGATTTATACTATACAATTAACAAAAATAAGAAATTAAAGAGGCTTTTATTCTGGAAAATTGAAGTAACTCTAGCCTAGCTAGCAATATAAATTATCTTGAAGTACAATATTTTGGGATTAATCATAACCATCTAAACCCAGCATGGGTATATAGTCGTAGCATACAAGAAAAAAATTTACATAAATAAATCCAACAACTTGATTAAGTGTAAGATGGTACAAGTGCATAAAATTATATTGAGATTGAAGTCTTGTCATCGCTCATTTATAAAATTATATATATCAAGTTTTGAAGAAAAAATATATTCTGAGCAAAAAAATGAGAGTGATAGATACTCATCTACTTCTCCCATTTTGTCTACACCAAACTAGCAAGCCACGATTACATTCCAAATTGTTTTTTATTAGATTCACACAAGTAACCAAATGTATTGAATTTGCATGGCCCCTCATACATTAACTCATGGAGAAAAATAATGGGGTTATATTGTTAAAAAAATTGGGGAATTAATTCCCACCTAATCCACACACACACACACATATATACACATCATGAACATGAGGCCAGTATTCAATAATACTTTAATACACACATCCTTTCCTCTTTTCAGCATCCTACATTTCAATTTTATTGTCATATACTTTTAACGTATATTAGCAAAATAAAAATATGTTTAGTCTCAAAATACTAATCATATCGCCAGGGACATGCAATCTTGCTTATATAAATTAGTGTTTGACTAAAATAATCTTGCAAGGTGAAGAATGGTTCTTGTAAATTTGCTGTGGCAATAATGAGAGAGAGAAATGCAAGTAGGGCAAGCATAACTCATTGCCTGCAGGCTTCAGTGGTGGCTATCAACAAATTTAAGATTAAAAATAAAAAGAAAATAAGTCAAAATCTAGCTTATTATACATTTCAGTATTGCCTCTGAAGTTCAAAAAGAAAAAACCAGTCACCAGGGAATGATTGGCCGTTAGTTTTTGTGAGTACAAAACAACCTTAAAATCTTCAGCTTGTGGCATATTTTATTCTCTCATTCCTATTTTGAGCACTACATACTTTTTTCTCCTCTCCCTAGGGTGTCATATGATAGTACGATACAGACTATGTTAATACATAATATTTCATTTCCTTGGTTTGCTTTGGATAGAGTTTTTACTGAAGTAACAAAAACCCTCAAGTAATTTTCTAGAATTTCTTGAAAAATCAGCACTTTTTTCTCTTCTTCAGCTTAAAGGTTCTTCAAGTTCTAGTTGTGGGATTACTTTTTTTTTTTTTCTTGCTACCAATCTTGGGGAAAATAAATACAGGAATTTGTTAGAAGTTCTGACAATATCTATTGCTGGCAACTGGAGGTGGAACTAAGGAAGTGGTGTCTTAAAAGTGTAGGTTTCAACAGTTTGAAGTTGGTTTTTTGTCTCACTCTCCTACGGTGGTGCAGTTCCTTGTTGGAAATTCTTAGGTTTAATAGCATAAACAAGACTCAGAAATGAAGTTTATGAAACTTGGATCTCGCCTTGATACTTTCTATACTACTGACGCTGTGAGGTACTTTCATTTCTTGTTCTTTTTAGCTATTTCTTGATTTTGTAATAAAGAATGGCATTTGTTGATTCAAGAAAAGTTTAGTTATTTTTCTTCAATCTGGGAATTTCGATGTCCAGATTTTGTGTGGGTATTTCTGAAATAGAAAAATTAAGATTTTCTGTATTTGACGCAGTTCTGTGTCATCTGAGGTTTCCAGTGATCTTATAATTCAGGTGAAGGGAAGCAGATATTTACTTCACAAGGTGAATTTTCTCAAAATGTTTGTACGCTTCTGAATATATAAATGAAAATTTATGAAACAAAGTTATTTAATTCATGTAAATGATGATTCTTGGATCGTAATCTATTGATAAGGAAGTAAAATAAGCTAATTCTTTTTTAAATACTTTACGGTCGTGTGTATCAAACACGGACTGATAGTTTGAGTTTAATTTACAATACAGTTTCCCCTGCTGTCCAAGTGCCTGTTCCTGCAGAGACTATGTTCAGGAAGCCCTGAATCCTCACAGAACCAAATAGTCCAACTCCCTGATTTTCCCGGTGGAGTGGAAGCATTTGAGCTATGCGCAAAATTCTGCTATGGAATCATAATTACTCTCAGTGCCTACAACATCGTATCGGTTCGATGTGCTGCAGAATACCTTCAAATGACAGAGGATGTTGAGAAGGGTAATTTAATTTACAAGATTGAAGTTTTCTTCAATTCTTGCATACTTCATGGATGGAGGGACTCTATTGTAACTTTACAAAGTACCAAATCTTCCCCATTGTGGTCTGAGGATCTTGGGATAACAAGTCGATGTATTGAAGCCATTGCTTCAAAAGTTTCGTCCCATCCCTCGAAGGTGAGTTTATCGCATAGTTATTCGAGAAGATGTAGAGATGATGTGTCCTGCAATGGATCAGAGAGCCAGAGGGATAAGAATACAAGTAAAGGCTGGTGGGCAGAAGATTTAGCAGAATTGGGGATAGATCTTTATTGGAGAACAGTAATTGCCCTGAAATCTGGTGGGAAGGTCCCCTCGAATCTGATTGGAGACGCGTTGCGAATTTATGCTTCACGTTGGTTACCGAACATATCTAAGTACTTGAATATTGAGAAACAAGCAGAATCTGATCACGAGTTGGGCTCAAAGGGGGAGGTAACTTCAAAACACCGGCTGTTGTTGGAGTCGATTGTTAGTTTACTGCCACCAGAGAAAGGCTCAGCTTCTTGCAGTTTTCTTTTGAAATTGTTGAAGGCAGCCAATATACTAAAAGCATCATCCTCTACAAAGATGGAATTGGCAAGAAGGGTTGCAGTTCAATTGGAAGAAGCCACGGTTGGAGATTTGTTAATCCCATCTTTATCGAACACAAATGGCGTAATTTATGATGTAAATCTCGTTATGACCATATTCGAGCAATTTATGTTACAGGGGCAAAGTCCCCCAACAAGTCCTCCGAGATGCAAAGGGGACTTTGAAAGGAGAAGGTCTCGTTCGGCGGAAAATGTTGATCTGGAGTTTCAAGACAGCAGGAGATCATCTTCTGCATCACATAGTTCCAAACTGAAGGTAGCAAAGCTTGTGGATGGATTTCTCCAAGATATAGCACGCGACAAAAATTTACCTTTGTCGAAGTTCATTGCCGTTGCAGAAGTAGTTCCAGAATTCGCAAGGGTCGACCATGATGACCTCTACAAAGCTATAGACATCTATCTAAAGGTAGAGTTACTATGAACACATGAGAATATGTTCTTTTCTTTCATGCATCGTCATCTAATTCCATAATTGCCGATAAAAGAGACTTGTATGTGTATGTCAAAAATAGTGTGGAGAATTTATTTTTTTTATTGAAGAAGTTTTGATCCAATCATATCTCGCCACATCATGTGATATAACTTCTTATATACAAGTAGTATTATCCTATTCCAAAATACACATTCCTCTATCTCCTGATTTGTCTTGAAACAGCCTATATCCTGATGTCATATTGTTGTAGTTCTTAATATTATTAATGCCTAAATATTTTACGTGAAGTGCATGTTTGGTACACAGTATTTGACCAATAACCCATTCTAAGAAACATATGAGAAGAGTTCAAGTATACAATGACATTCTTACTGTCTTATAGAAATATGTCTTGGACTATACATAGCTTCTGCTGTTATCCTTTTCCAAGTAATTGATTTCAAAAAACTATTCCATCAAACAATTAAAGAATAGGAATTTTAGAACTGATATGCATATATTTGTTTAATTGTCTGTGCAGGGACATCCAGAACTCAATAAGAGTGAAAGGAAACGCCTGTGCCGAATATTAGACTGCAAAAAGTTATCCATGGAAGCTTGTATGCATGCTGCACAGAATGAGATGCTCCCACTAAGAGTAGTGGTGCAAGTTCTCTTCTTCGAGCAAGCACGTGCTGCAATGGCTGGCGGCCAACTGATTGAGCTTCCGAGCAATATCTCAGAGCTTTTTTCTACTCATAATAACCCATCGAAGATTAAAGCTTCTTTTAGAAGCAATGTATCGGTGGCACCAGAAGACAAATGGAGTATGGACGGCCTCAAATCACCAAAGTCGAACCTTTCGAGCCTTAAGATGAGGCAGGCTGAAGATGATGACTTACACAAAAACTTTTCCAAAGTGATGGAAAAATCTTCCAAGCCCAACAGATCTAAAAGTATGTTCAGTAAGCTGTGGTCCATCAACAAAAATGAAAGTGAAAAGAACTGATGGAAGTTTTATTAAATTTCTGGTTGGGGTGGTCCAGATAAACTAAATTGTCGCTTTTATTACTTTCTTTCATTATCCTAATTTGAGCAGAAATCTTTGTAATCTTTAGGAAAGACAAAATCACTGGGAATTATTGGTGTAACCTGCGTTAATAAGGTAAGGAAATAGAAAATTTTGACAAGAGGGAAATTCTCTCTTTGTGCAAACTGAAATGGAGCACTTGTAAAACTTGTTGGGAGCAAAAGAAGTATCACATCGGCTAGACATGGGAAATATGATGGGTTTATAAGTGTAGGACAATATCTCCATTAGTATGAGGCCTTTTGGGGTAAAGTTCAAAAGCAAATCCATGAGGGTTTAGGCTCAAAGTGGACAATATCATACCAATGTGGAGATATGTGGTGTCCATAAACCCTACAAAACTAAAATGTGGAAGAGCAAATGCTGGTTCTGTTTATATGTATCTATTACTTCCTTTCTCTAGAATTGAGTTTCAACTTCATGAATTTCAACAATATATGGGTGTTGTTTTAAAACAAGCCAATTTTGCAATAACTCGATAATAGAACTTATGCCACTTATTATGAATATTAAAGTTGGGAAAATATGACAGATGAAAAGATTCACACAAGAACACAAAATTTAACATGACAACCCAAATTCGGGAAAAAGTCATGGGTAGAGGCGGATAATTCACTATAATCAATATTAATGAGTTACAAGTATGTTACACGAATCTAGATGCCACGAGACTCTTAACCTAATCTCTCTATCATGCAGGTCTTTCCCTAGATCCCCCTGGATCACCCTCTGAGCCGATCAAATAAATATGTGTAATACACCACATATTTATAATACAAGAATCTCTAACATACTAGGAAATGTAATACAAATAAGAGTATAACACAAGGTGAGGTCTTATTATAAATGGAATTTTTGGGATAAATAGGAGTCAAAAGCTACCAAAAAAAAAAAACGATCATAATCCACATTGGACTCCTTCAAGACATCCTCAAATCTACAACAAACTCCCAATAGTCATCCAACAATATTTTCAATCAAATACTCAACAAAAATTTGGATCACACCAAAATTCTAACAAACATTCACATTGACACGAATTCCACTACAAGAAATAAAACTTAATTCTTCAACAAAATACTCAACCAAATTACTCCACCTCTTTCACAAAGCCCAACTAGGCAAACTCAACAATCGTTAACTAAATCCAAGCACTACTTACCACTAGAATTACATTGGACGCCAAACTTGCTCGACTCACGAATAACAAAATCATCAAGTTTACTACTAAATCCATCTGAGTAAGAATCCAAGCATTGCTCATTTGCTGGACTTAGGTATCAAATTTGTTTAAATCACAAGCAAGAACATCAAAACTAACTCCACTCGAGCTAGTGGTATGTTCTTCAATACCAAATTTTGCTCGAATCACAAGCAACTTGATCACAACTAACTACATCTGAGTCAACGCTTATCAAACAAATAAGCAATCAAATTAGCCTCACTGAACCTCCCTTGAGGTCTAATCTTCAATTTAGTGGTAGCTGCATCAAACATGATCGTTTAACCTTCCAAGACATATAACTCGATCCTGACATTACTTCTCCTCCAACATCCAAACAAAAGATCTCCCATAACAAAAGATATTACTGCAATCCAAAAACGGAATATCAAACTCCATACTTACCATCTCGAAACAATCAAACTTTGTTCCGAGGTAATGAAATCTCACTCTAATACGAAACCAAACTGGCCCTCCCAAGAACTTCGGTCGGTTGCTCTCATACCATTTGTAATTTTAAAACAAGCCAATTTGCAATAATCTTATGATAGAACTTATACTACTTGTTACAAATATTAAAACCAATAAAATATAACAAAATAAAAATAATTACACAAGAATACAAGATTTAACATGAAAACCCAAATTCGAGAAACAAATCACGAGTAGAGGTGAAGAATTAATTATAATCAATAGTAAGGAGTTATAAATATATTATGCGAATCTAGATCGAATAAGATTCTCAACCTGATCGCTCTATCATGCAAGTCTTCTCTCCCTGGATCACTCTCTGATCGATCAAATAAATGTGTATTATGAGAATTAATGCAAACAAGAGTTTTACACAAAATGAAGTCCTATTACAATAGGTAAAATTAATAAGAAATATTTGGAATAAATATGAGTAAAAAAAAAAAAAACAGAATGAGGACCATAGTACATCTTGAACTATTTCAAGACATCTTCAAGCCTACAACCAACTCTCAATAGTCCGCCAACAATATTTCCAATAAAATACTCAGGAAGAATTCGGGTTTTACCGAAATTTTAACAATGGGCTTGTTCAGTACAATTAATAAGATTTTAATTTCTTTTTCTTTCTTGGTACTATCAAGTTTAGGATAAAGCTACTTTACGAGAAGGATTTGACAGAAGACTTGACATAATTGCATGGACAATAGATGATTGGATGTAAAAAGTGACTATGTTTTATATTGTCCAATGACAGAATGCCACGTGGTATTGTCAAACTTTATATCTATGTTCATGGAGCTTGATTGATCGAGTCTATTGTAAGCAATTTACATTTTTTTTGGTCAACCTTGATGGACTACAGTTTACTGCATATCCTGCATATCAGTAAGGGTAGTGAATATTTGACAAGATTTACTGTGTTTTAGCTGGAAATAAGAGGGAGCTGATGTGAATAACCAAAGTGTTATCATTTATTTTGCCTTAATTTAAAAGAAAAAAGAAAATACCTCCATAGAAATAATTTTTCCATTGACAAGTGTGGTATGCTGTATTATACCGTACTAAGAATTTATTTTATTTCTTTCTCATATATAACAAGAGATTCTGTCAGTGTTATGAAAATCAAGATCCTTCATATCTTATGAGAACAATAATTATGCATCCTCAGACTAAATATTATGAAATCCATAGCAACTGAGTAATGCTGTCAAGTTATACAAATCCATTTTTTCTAAAAGGTGCTCAAAATAACTGGTCTTATTATCATTAATCTGATTCTTCAATTATTAGAACTACATTTCAAAGATTAGTGTGTCAGCATATCAGTTCGGTTTCCCCCTATTTTATATACAAACCAAGAGTCATTTTAAGAATTGATTCAGATTTAAGTGAAAAACTAAAAGTAAATGATGTGCAGATCTATTGTCGCTCAATTATAATTATAGAGATATTTAAGCAATGATTCTGTACCAGCATGCTCGACTTGTGACAATAATTTCTTCTCTGTAGCAATCATTTAAATGGTGAATTTGGATTAGTTATGATTAATTATAATTCAGTCCTGTTAAAGGTAAAAACAAATTGAGCGCTTTTACTTTTAACTGTTGCGCAAATTGTTGTCAAATGACCTCACGGACGATGATACTGATGGGCTGTGATGCCATTTAAGATAATTGCATTTCAGTTCTGTGGGTAGTAATGAAAACTGGGCTTAGCCCATTGCTAGAATTACCTGGCCATTGCTTGATAATTCAAATGAAACTACCCATTTACCCGACCCAATCTGAAGGACACGTGTGCTGCTCTGGGCTGTCGATTGATAACTGAATCAACGATAATGGGAATGTGTATTTATAGGGCCTGAACTGTTGCCCTAATCACTTTTTCATTCTGCTTTCTATGTGCGGCTTCTCGGTATTTTCTGTGCCGTCTCTTCCATTCCTTCATTTGATTTCTTCATGTAGATCAAAACTTCTGGTTTTGGTTGTAAAATCTGTGTGATTTGAGTCTTCGTGATTTTTCGATTGAAGGTTTTGTGTTGAGATCAGTTGTTTGATCTTGAGTTTCCATTGAGTAGCTGCGTCTGTTCTTCTTTTAGGGTTTGGATCCTTTGAGGCTATTTCTTTTGTACAGAAACGTACAATGTTTGTTTCTGAGCCCTAAATGATAATCAGTTCCTTGGTGTTGATGAACTTTGTGCGGTCTTCGATTTCTTGAGTTTATTGCTTCCATTGTGTTTTTGGCTATATAAGATGTAACTCAGTATAATTTTCTCAACCGACATTTACCAATTCACTGAACTAAAAGTCGACATCTCAATGAAACGGCTTGACCCTAAAACCATTCGGGTCATTGGAAGCAGCCTAATTTAATTAGTGCTGCTCATGGCCCGTCTCCCAGTTCCTTGGACGGCTTATAATTGACGGGCCACCTATTAATGCACTTAACCCACTTATGTCCCTTATTGGGCTTGGTCCATCAGTGTACCCTAGTGTGAACTATATATGGCTGCCTCCTCTCCCCTTTTGTGTGACTGTGAGTGTTGTTATTGCTGGCCAGTGTGGCTGCCTTCGTGGCTGCAATAACCACCTTATTGTGTGTCTTAAGTGGGTATCATCAAGCAATCCGAGTTGGGATTGTTTTTGGGCTGACTTTGTTGAAGTGATTGATTGTTTGTTTCAATACTGAGCCTCGAAAACACCATTCTTGGTCGAGATTTCCGCTAGATTAACTAATCAAATTTTAACATATCAGTAATTAATTGATAAAAGACATAAAGCATGCTTGCTTTTGTTGCTGTGCATCTTTTCAACCCTTTGGAGAAATGAACTGACATATTAATGTAATCGGTCGGGATTGATGGGAACTGAACCCTTACTTTGTCGAATATTCAACAATCCCAAGGGAATAAAGGATTTAGCAGAAAATTCGGTTCTTTTGTACCGTCGTATTTCATATGGGTATTCAATAATCATTTTTGTGATGACTATTCGTGCTTGGATGATGACTATTCACTAATTTTATTCTTCTAGCAGAAGTTGAGCAATTAAAGAAGGCAAAACCAGAAGTTCTCAAATTAACCAATACACAGAATTTATGTATGGGTTGAAACTACAATTTTCTCCTTAGTAGAGGCCTTCTGATTTGCATAATAGAAGGTCTATATATCACACATAAAACTCACATAAAACCCATAAATCAATCACAGAAACAGCAGAAAAACAACTTGATTGTTCATATTATTGAGCCTCCACTGCATTATTTTGCCTATCCTTACTCGGATTGGCTTTTGATCGAGTATCCTGGAAAGCTGTTGAGTCGATGCTCTTAGTCCGTTTGAGGGACGGGGTCGTGGCACGATGAAGCCTGCAACGGAAGGAACCTGCATGAGTTGTTGGGGAGCATAAGCAATTATTTCTTGAAATACTTCCTTGTCTAGCAAGCTTTCCAGCAGATGATGGTGATATAACTTCGGACTCTGAGGGAATTTCAACCTTCATATCTTTACTACTCATTGTTTGAATTGATGTTGTTACTGTCCTGAAATCATTAAACATTGTACAGTTTATGTAAGAAAATTATGTGGCAGACATTTGAGGGAATGAAAAAAAAAGAAACAAACTTTTTTTGACAAATAATTCCAAAAATCAAACAACCTGAATGACTGATCATGGAGAGTACCTTTTGGAGGGTTCTTCAAATGGCTAGGGACTCTACCAAGAATTTGCTTGGAGAACTTCCCTATGCTTTAAATAAAGATAAGGAGGGATAAAGGGAATTGGAATGGATTGGTTCTGGTAAAGATAAGAAATGAGATGGACAAGCACTATGTTAACAAATTAAATCAATATTCTTAAACGTCTCTCTCTTAAATATCTTGTCTAAAGGTTAAGAGCATGTTTGATATAGTAGATTGGACAATTTTGAAGAATACTCAAGATTTAGACAAGAATTTCTATCTATCAAATGTATAGCTGCTCCAAATGCATGTGGTAACTTTTTTTGTTTTCTATCAAAAGAATTCAAATGAGCAATTCTACCAATCTAAAACACAAGCAAGACATTAGGTTCTAAGATTAATATTTTTAAACAAGCCCACCCTCTTACTAAGTAAAGGTTGCTTAAATAAGAGAACGATAATCAAATTATAAGATTAGCTTCAGGACTAAATCGAAATATTTATCGAAAAGTTTAAATTACAAAAAAAAAAAACGAAATTATTCATTTAAATTATGACTTCAAACGTCTTTCTCTTGCAGTCTCCTTCTTTATCTACTCCATTAACGTCCCACCAAAATTGCATCACTTTATCATAATGTTTCAACCACTCCTTAAATTTATATGAGAAAATCAATAGGAATCTAAAATCCCAATGGATCTTTTTCTTTTATGTTGTTTGAATCATTAGGGTTACACGCCAAAGCAAGTCACTTTTGGAGGGTCCCATGTAGTATCGTGGCAAACAGTCTTGTGGGGTGTCAATTTTTTCATAGAAGCCCTATGGATCAAGGTCACATTCAACATAATGTGAGGATAAGATAGGAGGATTAGAAATATCCTATGTTAAACAATTAACAAGCCATACTGAATTATTGGATTCGGATGACCCGATATTTCATACGGACCTGGATCCATGTTAAAACCCGGTGAGAAGTTTTCAATTTTGGTCCAAGATAAATTGGCAAAAAAAGTAAAACAATACAAGCAATATAGGTCTAGTTTTCTTTACTTTTTAGTTTGTTGAGCATATTTGATTTACCCCTGGTTTGACACCCATTTTTTTTATCTCATTCTCATTCTCATTTTTCTACTGTACTCATTTTTAACCACACATTCTCCAAATAAAATAATATTACACATAAACCCAAAAATTCTTCTTACTTTTTAACCACACATTACTTCATCAATCACTATTCAAAAACTAATTTTTCAAAAAGAATGGATGTCAAACACCCTCTTAGTCCTATGAAGTATATTTACATACATCAATATAGATGTGTGCGCGTACATATATCAGTACATACATTTTTGGCAGGATATCACATGACATGGGCCAATGCCATTGGGTTACTGCCTAAAAAATGCAGTGTTGACAGCCAATGCAGTATTGTCAACACAGCATCAACACTTATACAAAGTTATTCATCCTGTACGAGTAGCCAAAAAAAAATTCCTGCGACGCTAGCATTAGACTTTTGTTCTTCTACGGTGAATCAAATGTGTAAATTCCACTTATCTGCAAAATCCGTTCCACGTGGTCCTATAGAAAGAGCTCCTCTTTTTGTAGCTTCTCAAGAAAAAAATCACAATTTGTACAAGGCAATTTTTAACGCTAAAATATCTTATATTCTCCTAGCGAGTGTAGATTATATTGACCAAGTGTAGGATGTTCTTTTTGGTAAAGCTTTGTGTACATCCTATAGAACAAACTGTTTCAATTTATTTAGTTTTTTGTACTTTGAGAACACGCGCTACTAAAATAGATATTACATTGAGAATCGGATATTTTCAAAATGGTAAAAGGTTTAAATCTCTTGACGGAGAGCATAAACTCGCACGTCTCGAACGGATTGTGTCACCTTTTATCCTATTTGTACATTATGTGTGAGCGTGCACGCATTGCATGATAATATGACATTTTTTTAATCAGCTATATGTGCTTAATAGCAATAAACATTTTGTTAATCATATTTTATAATTGAATATTTAGAAGATCGTATTTTTGAAATGGTCATGTCAAACCCTCCATTCACCACATAAGCTTAATTTATTAATTATTCACCACAATGACATTTTCAATATTATATGACCAAAATACGAATGGAGATGAAGATAGAGAGGATAAAGAAACCTTAAAGAATCGGTTTATGGTAAAAGAAATTTTCAAATTTGTAACATTCATCAGATTCTCAAAATTCAAAAGGGGGGAAAATGGGTATTATGATTTTTTAGAATTTCTTTACTTTTTTTTTTTTACTTAAATCTGGTCAAATGCCATTGTAAAAATGTGGCCAAGTCAACCAACTATCTACCACCATTTCCACATATTCAAAAGGTCTTTTGAAGAGAACACAAATGTTAAATTGAATGTTAAACATGCATAATGGAGATGTAAAACACTTCATTACAGAATCTTTTATTTTTGAAGATCGTACTTATATTATTTTTATTTATATATATAGTCAACATATCATTCTATTTCGATGGTGAAATCCTTATGCAATTATAATTATCCGTCGCCAATTCTCACATAATCAAATTTTGTATAATATTTTTTAATACCCAACAAGCATTTACTATAATTAAACAATAACAAGTTCAAATATAAAGAATGTTATATGTTCATGCGAAACCTGCAAGCGTACATAATCGTTAATAAGTAACAGATGTGATGAGAACAGTTATCGTCTCACAAAGAATAAATTCAATTTAAATTTACTAATTTCGTATGAAATTCTAATTCTATAATACAAAGGAGCTTTCGATTTGATTTATCCTAAATTAATCTAAAAAGCTGTAAAAGTTTAGTTTTTATCAAATTATGGATGATTATATTAGATTTCGAATCCGCCTATTACTATCCATTTCAATTCTTGATTCATAATCCTGTTTCGTTCATGTGTTTTTAACAATCAATAAATTTATGATGTATAATTTTTTTCCAAAACAAATTAAATATAACCTAACCACGATCAGAATCTATTGTGATCCGAATTCGAGTAATAAAAATGCATTAAAGTTTAGATTTCTTAAATGATTGTAAACGTGATTAGAATGCATTAAAGTTTTCAATTCATTGCTAGGGTTTGATCTTCTTTCTCAAAAGCGAAGAGTTGGTCTCTTGTTTTTGATGAATTTAAAGATTGCAATACCCTTTATTAAACACTTATTCCAAAAATCAACCTTCAACTTAATATTTTCACATAATTTTCATCCTACTGGCCTTAAATAATCCACACAAAAATTAGCGCATATGAAATCCATATTCATCTCAATGTCTCCCTACAACAGCTCAATTACCCCCAAACAATCTTAGAATTAGTTTAATGGTTATCTGGATTTAGTATCTATGATCCACTAATTTCAACATATTAAAATTTTGAATCAAATTATTCTTTCATGATGCAAAACATAAATCTTGCGCTAAAAAATATAAAATTTTACATAGATAAGCATAAATCAACCCTAACATGCAACTTTTGCACAAATTATAATCCATGATTCCAAATATATACATTATAGTAGGCAAAATTGTATAACACACACAAAAGTAACAAATAAGTTGAAAATAATTATTATTTTTGTTCAGATTTTCAGATTTTTTCTTTTTTTGCAATCGAACAAGCACACAAATCAATAAAAATAGATGTTTTTCCACCCCAAACTTATAACAGACATTACACTCAATGTCTAAAAATATAACTAGCAATATATAAAAATTAAGAGTAAATAAGTGAACTGAGTACTCCCCTGATATATATATATATATTTGAAGATTATGGATGGATTGGCATGAAAGTTCTCGCTAACTTCCTATGTCTTTTCCCTTTCTAGTGTGTTCAGGTATCATGTTCATACAAGATTAAAAAAAAAAAAATCAATCATAACGTAGAACAATTTATAATAAACGCAAACATGCTCTAAATGAAAAATATGGGGATTAAGATACCATATACTATTAAAAGCAATAAAAATTACTAATTCTATATCTAAAAAGCAAAATAAATAAAAGGGAAGAAAAATGTGTTGTCTCCCAATAAGCACTTGTTTATTAATCATTAGCTTGAATTTGATGTTTTGGCTATTTATGGTGGTTTCAAAAGAGAGTTTACAATTTTGTATCGGCTGCACTGGCAATTGTACTTTAGTTCATTTTTGAGCCTCCAGATTATAAGATTTCGCTTTTTGTCTCGCCCAACGATTTCACTTTCTTCTTTCCTATTCTTAACTCTCCAATGATCGATCTTTCGACATTCCTCAATTTCAAGTGGTTGCTTGAGTAGAGCATTCATTGTGAAGTTTTGTTGTTTTTATTCTACCCTTAAAATTAAGTCACCTTTTTTCAAAATGCATTAATACTTGACTGCCATGTCAGCCAACTTTAGGAATATTGATGTTGTTTTTGGATCATCCAAACATAATTTCCTATAAATAGATAGTGGCATCAGATTAATAATTGCTCCAGAATCAATTAAAGCATTTAAATCATGTGAATTTTATATAGAGCAAGATAAAGTAAAATTTCCTAGATCTTTTAGTTTATGAGGGAACTTTTGTTGTATGATTGCATTGCACTCTTTTGTCAAAGTCACTACTTCAACTACGTGCAGCTTTCTCTTATTGGTCAACATCTCTTTCAAAAACTTAGTATAATTGGAAATCTGTAGAATGGTGCAAATGATAGAAATGTTGATGTGAAGTTGTCTAAAGGCATCCAAGAATTTTTTGAATTGTTTGTCCATCTTATTGTTCTGCAGCCTTTGAGGGAATGAGACTGAAGGTGTGTGTTTATTGACAAGAATGGTTGCCTTAAGATGTGGACTATCTAATTCTTGATTAACTTTTGCTGATTCTTCGGACTGGCCCACTTGTTCATCACCCATAGTAGGTACCTGATTCTCTTCGATCCTTTTCTTTTTCATAGTCATTTCTAGCAGTGAACTCCACTTCTAGCTATAATGGCATAAACTTGTTCCCCTTTAAGTTGTCTTAAAACCCTTTGAGGAAATGGAATAGGCACAACATAAGCCCGAACGGGGATAGCAGGATTGATTGATGGTGTCTCTATAATTGCATAATTTATGGCTTCATTTCCTAATACATGTTCCCGTGGGTTCTTTTCTGTATCGCTTAGGAAATTACCATGTGTTTTATGGGCTAATCCAGCTGCTATCTGCCCCACCATAGATTCCAAATTTTTAATTACAACATGATGTTTTGAAAAATAGTCTGCTGGTTCTGAAAATTAGCCTCACTTTAGGCAATGAACTTAGCACTAATTCTTCTAACGATGACTTCTTTTCTTGTTGTTGCTGAAATCCTAGTGGATTGCCTGAATCTAACATCCTTGACTTTAATTATTAACCCATGAGAAGTTAGGATGCTTGCTCTAACCTGGACTATAGGTGTTGGAGTAAGTATTGTTCCCCTGCCTCTATGAGTTTTGTGCATAACTAACCTTCTTATTCTGATATGCAAGTGTGGATGCTAATGGACAACTTACAGTTCTATGATATGCCCTACAGTCCCTGGAAACTGGTGCTGGTTAGTGTATCATACTCACATTTTGAGTTAGGTTGTCCAATTTCTTTATTAGTACTTCCATCTATGCTACCAATGATGTAACTGCTTTAATGTTGTGAATACCTACTATTTTCCTCGAAGTTTCCATTTCTCTTGGCCACATAGTCTAATTTATTCTATTTTCTCAAAGAGATTTAAAGAGTTATCTAAGGGACTATCCATGATTGATCCTCATGTTGAAGCGTTGATCATGTTACAATATTAAGGATGCAAGTCTGAATAGAAAATGCAGACCTTAGTATTTTTAGGAATGTCTAAATTGGGGCATTTTTAGAAGTAATCCTTGAATCTTCCCCATGATTTTGATAGCTCTCGATATCCTTTGGCTTGAATGTAGTGGCTTCATTTTTTATTTGATAGACTTGAGAAGGTGAGAATAATTTCAAAGTAAATTTTGTACCGTGTTATTCCATGAAACGATGCTTCTAGGAAGTAGTGAGTTTGGCCATTCTCATGTACTTTCCTTTAAAGTATGAGAGAATAGGCGCATTCGAAAAGTATCAACTAGCATGCTTTCATGACTGATCACCTCGCAAAGCATTAGGAAAGCTTGTATGTGTTCATGGTGATTTTCAGTTGATTTTTCTAAGAACTTGATGTCCTGATGATTCTAAAAGAAGTTGATGGCATCTGGTCGAATGTGGAGGTTGGCCTACCCAAAAGGTAAATAAATAATAGCTCATTGTATAGGAGTAGGTATAGGATTTAAATCATCCCTAAGGACTTCTCTTGGTGGATATGGTTGTTCTAGCATTGGTAATTGAACTTCATTTTGATGTTCTGTCATGTGTCTTCTCTCTATTCTTTTTTCGTTGTTTGAAGGTTCTTTTGATTTCGAGATCGAATGGTAGAAACTCAATTTCTTTATAATCTTGCATAAATTGCCAAAACAATATATAAGAGAGATTAGATGTGTAAATTATAGCCTAAAACAAAATTAAAAAATTGAATACTATATAAACTAATAAACACAAATTACCCCAACAACGATGTCAAAAATTTGTTCGTATGAACCCTGCAAACGTATGAAATCGTTGACAAGTAATAAATATGATGAGAAGAGTTGTCATCCCACAGGGAATAAATTCAATTCAAGCTCACTAATTTCGTAAGAAATTCGAATTATGTAACACAAAAGAGCTTTCAATTCGATTTATCATAAATTAATCTAAGAAAACTGTAAAATTTTAGTTTTTATCAAATTGTGAATAATCGTCTATTGCTTATCTATTGGGGGTGTGGCCTCCAACCTCGATTAACTTCAGTATTTTCAAAGCACCATGCCCATCTGTAAAAGTTTAGGTCAAACTACTGAGATAAATGGGGACGCCGTAATCTCAGAAGACATAATAATTACAGATCATCATGATGTCAGCCTAAAGTACGCTTAGTAATCATCAAGCAAGGGAAAAGCGAGTCACTTTAAAGTTACCTCAACAAATTCAATAAGCAATCTATGGAGGTTGAGAAGATATCTGATGACGTCGCCATCATGGTAGTCCTTTCTGAGCTAAGGCCTAGAACAAGGTTCTGGTGGTCTGTACACGAGGACGGGCATGGAACATACCATGATCCTTAGTTGGGTTGGAAGCAACCTCGAATCAAGGCTAAAACAGAACCTCATACCTCGGCCCATGAGAAAATGAAAGATATGGGGGATACAAACTGACCTAAACCTTATCCAGTGATGTTTTATGAGTATCACCTATTGAATGCGTTTTTGGAAGATTTCATGTAAACAAGAGATAAGGAGGAGTTTCGCAAACCCCTACCCTAGATAAAAGATATGACTAGAAAGAACCAGAGCAAGTCTAAAAATTTCCCGAACTCAAAACAGTCACACTAATGCCTTTGCTTGACTAGCCACAAGTGAAAGAATAGAAGAGCTTGACAAAAAAAAATTCACCCCACTATCGAAATGGTGGAAGCAACATCCACAATGATAGACCTCGAGCCTACCTAGCTGGATGAAATCACCTCCTACCTAAGGACACGGGTATGTCTTGAAGATCCCATTGAAGCGAAAAGACTCAGAATTTAGATCAACAAAGTATACCTTAATCAACAATATTCTCTAAATCGAGGGTATTTGACACATTTTCTACGGTGCATGAATGAGGATGAAGTGCATTATGCTTTACATGAAGTGTACAAATGGGTGTGGGAAATCATTCTGGTGGACAATCCTTGGCCCACAAAATCATATGTTAAAGATACTTCTGGACCATAATAAAACGTGACACTTTAGAATTTGTAAGAAAGTGTGACAAATGTCAACACCTCGCTCCCATCGTCGAAGCCCCTCTGGAGGAGCTCAATTTTGTAATTACTCCTCGGCCATAGGAAATGGTGAAACCAAGTTTGCAATCATTACAGTCGACTACTTCACTAAGTGGGCTAAACCCGAACCCCTTGTTAAGATCACCGATCAGAAGGCCATTGACTTCATATAAAAATTCATTGTGTGTATGTTTTGAATACATTATTCCATTGTAACCGACATTGGAAAGTAATTCGACAATGCTCGTTTCATAAACTTTTGTGAAGGACTTGGTATGAGAAAGCATTTGTCCATGTCAAACCAAGGTATTGTAGTAAGGATCTCCGACAATCTGTACTAGAAGAAAGGGATGGAGTGCGGGTGGGAAGGACGGATTCTTTCTATTAGTTACCCCAAAAATGACTCCCTGACTCGTTCGATCTCGTGAGAAAATAGAAGTGATAAAAAGAAAAATAAAGAAGGGTGTTGTTTTGTACTTGGGATGAAGGCGACCTCACTCGGGAATGACAAAAGATTGGGAGGAAAATTTGGCAGCTGGGGAGTCTAAAACTTGAGAACAAAAGTGTAAAGGTGAAAATGAAATGGTGTATTTATAGTAAATGGGTAGACCGAAAGGAAGCCTTACCAACGTTCACATCCAAAATAAAGGCGGGAAACTGAAGGACCCAAATTCAAAGGAAATAAAAGCTTGCAAAGGAAGCGAGATGGTTAGTGGATGACACTTGTCAAGTGCATTTATTAGTGCAATGATGGTAAGATTTAGAGAAACAACTCAACTACATCCAAGGTTAGTCCGCCATCCAGGTGAATTACCGACCTTCTAGGGTAACTGTTGGGATGTTACCTCCGACCTCGATTAACTACGATATTCTCAGAACACCAAGCCCATTTGTAAAATTCTAGGTCGGACTACTAAGATTTTGCAGTGTCTAAACTTGTTGTGAGTCTTCCAACACTTTAATAAGTAACTAATTATCTAATTGGTAGCCAATCTATTAAATAATGCAATGAATATGCAAAATTATCAAGAAACATGAGAAATAAACTAAACTACTAGGTTTAAATTAAAACAAATAATAAATAGGATTTATCTCCATCCAATACAAAAATGGATCTAGCCTATCATGCTTTTAAATAAATTACAAGAAGAATAATGAAATCATCACTCGGATCACGAAAGAATGTAAGAATTTTTTATCTTCAATTCCAATGTTAAATTCTTCAAAACCTTGATGTAATTGGCTTCGATTCCTTGCTAGCGTTTGATCTTCTTTCTTAAAAGTAATGAATTGGCATCTTGTTCTTTATGAATTTGATGATATTACTGTGTATGAAGAGACAAGAGAGGGTCAATATTTAGCCCTTGTTTTATATTTATAAGCGCCAAAAAATATATCAAAATCGCTTCCAATTTGCGTTCAAAAGAGTTTGAATTGTGAACGGAAACTACTGATTCATCTATGGAAAAAGAGTGCGCATGCACAAGCATAATCATCGAGCGCATTGTTGATCCAAATGGCTCTCAGGTCATGAAAGTTGTTGCCTCACACGTACACTAAAATAGCCTCTTGAGCGCCGATTTGTTTCTCATCAACCTTGAGCTACTTGGTATTTTGATCATAACATTCTTCCCTGATATCCGATTCAGATGATTCGAAGTGCGTTGAAAAGATAATTTGAAGGGATCAATTTTTCAAAAAAAATGTTTGCTATCTAAAAATGGGTCTCAAGTTGAGGCTAAAAATCTGGAGTATAACTTTTGCAATTGAAAATTGGCTTGTGAGAATACTTCAAGTAAATTCCATTCATTTAACACCTAATTGCATTCGATTCATCCTACATGATCTTCATCATCCTTTTACGATTTGAATCAACTATTTAATGTTTATATTTTGGTCCCCCAAACTTTAGATTTCCTTCATTTTGCCTATTTTTCATTCATTTCTTTCAATTTCACTAATTTGCATTGAATTCAACCTAACAAACATAATTAACACATAATTAAGCAAACATTCATCAAAAATACTAATAAATACTCCAATTTAATAGTCAAGATAACTGTACTTATAAACTAAAGAAAAAAAAGAGCTTGTTTGATGCCCAACTTCTGCAAAAAAAAAAAAGCATTTTGTAATAGTGATTTAATGGAGAATGTGTGGTTAAAAAATAAGAAAAAAATTTGGGTTTACATATAATATTATTTTATTGAAAATGTGTTGTCAAAAAGAAGAGAAAAATATATTTTGAAAAGAATGATAATCAAACTAGGCCCAAAAAAATAGAATTCTATGTTTTTTTAAGAATCAAAACCCTATATTTATGGTGTTAGGTCCAATGTTGTAATTGGCATGTTTGTGAACAAAAAGGTCTTAATTGAACACTTGTGAAAAGTCGGGGACTTGGATGTAATTTTGTATAGATGAGTTAGGTTAAAGTTAGAGGTTAAAAAAAAAAGGAAAACACGACGTCGAAATTTCGCTAGCTGCTCGCCTGACTTACGCTCGAGCGCAAGAAACAAAAGAGTCGTCGTCCTCCTTTCATCTTGATGTCGCTCGAGTGACAGCATCCTCTCGTTCGAGCGACGTATTTATGTGGCCAGACCTAATTCATAATTTTGAAGAGTTTTACACGGCCTATAACACATAAGCGTCCTCAACTAAAAATACAGATGTCTAGGACGAATTTCATAAGGTTGTTTCATTGTACTTTCATTGCATAACACATACACATCATATTTTGAAATATCCAAGAGCATAATTATTTGGTGAAAACAAACATATTATTCTTGTGATCCGGCAACCTGGTTTTGGAAAACATCAGAGGTTCAAATCCAAAATACGTGACTTTCTTAACACTTTGAGGAAGGGATTCAATGGCATGAAGAAGAACATGAATAGGTGATTCATGGGTATCCACTTTGAAGAGACGTGTGCAGAAGATTGTGAGTTTGTAAGTACAGCGGATCCATGAAGTAGATCAGGAGGTCTATTGGGGTTGGCTAGACAATATCGATGGTAGCAGATCGTAAGGCTAGAATAAGCAGCACATCTTGGAGTTGCAGGGTTTACAACAGCTAGTGGAACTAGTTTGGAATTGAAATATAACCTACATTGTCTATAGTGGAAGTAACTGCCTTGGTCCCGGAGTTTTTACCCAATTGAGTTTATCCGTCATCAAATTTTGTGTTATTTCTTTCTTTCCAAATATTACAACTGCAGTAATTTAACTTCAGAAAAATGGATTGTATGCTTAACCATCAAGAAAATAATTAAAAGTGGCTAGTTCCTTTAATTAGTGTAATTCCACACGTAAGGTCGAACTAACTTATAATTTAGACCAATCTAACGATATCTAGCGAACTCACAAGTGGTATCAAAGATTAATTTTGTATCATGACCTTAGATTTCTAGATGAGTAATTCATTACCCGTCTCACCCTCTATTCTAAAAAGCGCGCCTAGGTACGAAACGTGACGAAAACATTTCATCTTGAGCCTAAGCAGAAATTAAGCACTCAACAATAATTTTGACCACTTAATGCTCATCTAGACGTTAGGGACGCCTAGACGCACCTCCAAATCATGCCCAATTTTTTTTTCCTTTTTTAAATAAAACTCACAGGCCAAACTCAATAGCCCACTATTCTTTCAAACTTCAAAAAACTCCAGACTTCAGATAACTGAGAAAATGAAATAACGGAAAAAAAACGAACGGCTCAAAACCTCTTAATTTCTCCGCACACCGCACTGATTTGGGTATCATGTATGCATAGCATTAGGAGGTTACTATGCTTTACATTGTATTTGTAATTTTGGGGCAGTTGATTCTCAGTAAATTTTGCTTGCAATTCTTCTTTTTCTTTGTGGTTTTCCTGTGTTTCCACTTTCATATACTTTTGGGCTTCTGGGTTTTGTTTTTAATTTCAATTATTATTAGTTTGTTAAATGAATAATAAAAATTTGTATTGTTTATATTTTTGTTTATGTATAAATTATTAAGTAAATATAGTATTTTATAATTTTAGATGTTTAGTATGTATCATTTGAATTATTGAATTTTTTACAATGATTAAAAAATAAAAATAATATTAAAAATAAAAATAAAAATAAAAAACGTTTTTTTACGCCTAAGCACTTGGGCTCATAAAGCTTGAAACTTGGCCTCCACGCCTAGCCACACTTTATGCTTTTTAGAACATTGGACTCGCCATATTTTGATGGCAATAATTATGCCTATTGAAAGTTTAGAATGAGAGATTTCCTAAAATCTATGGACGAGCGAATTTGATTAAGTATTGTTAATGGTTGGAATGCCCCTAGTTCTAAGGTTAACAATGAAGTTATCCCCACTCCCATTTCTAATTGGACTAACGCAAACTTAGATGAGTGTAACTGGAATAGGAAATCCTTACAAACCCTATTTATGATAGTGTCCCTTGAAGAATTTAGGAGAGTATCTATGTGTAAGTTTGCCAAAGAGGTTTGGGATATCCTACAAACCACACATGAGGGAACTTAGCGGTTAAGAGCTCTAAATTGCAGATGTTAACCACTAGGTTTGAAAAGATTAGGATGAAAGAGAATGAAACTTTTGATGAGTTTTATGCAAGTTTAAACGAAAAAGTGAATTCTAGTTTCAACCTAGGTGAGGAAATCCCGGAGCCTAAAATTGTAAGAAAAGTTCTTAGATCCTTACGTGAAAGGTTTAGGTCTAAAGTCATGGCTATAAAGGAGAGCAATGACTTAGATTCAATTAATATTGAAGAGTTGGTTGTATCTCTCCAAACATATGAGCTGGCATTAGCTGAACCCACAAACGATAAGTTATTGGCCTTAAAAACTATAAGGAATAGTTATAGAAAGTCCTCGTATTTAGATTCTCCCAATGAAGAGGAGTTCGCATACTTTGCTAAAAAAATCTGAAAATGTTTAGGAATAAACAAAAACCTCAAAAGAAGCATAGAGCTGGTCCAAGTGAGTCTAGGAAGAGTTCTAAATCTGTGAGATGCCATAATTGTCGAGGTTTTGGCCACATTAGGAGTGAATGTCCTAACAGTAGAAAAAATTCGGATAAGGCTATGAATGCTACTCTCACTGATGACGAGTCTAACTCGGACAATCATAGTGAGAAATCAATTTGTGAGGAAAGTGGAAAATATATTGCCTTTACTATGAAAATTAAGAATGAATCTGATAAGGTGAGTGAAAGATGAGAAAATAAGTAGTGAAAATTCAAAAGAAGATTTTGATAGTGGGGGAAATATTCATGAGGCTTATGATAGAATCTATGAGGAGAGTATTAAGATTCTAACTAAAAATAAAGTCTTAAGTATGAAAGTCACAGAACTTGAGTCGGAGAAAGAGAAGTTAGTAGCGCACATTAAAGAACCTACCTCGATACTAAGTGAAGTGAAATCTATGAATGAAACTTTAGAGACTCAAATTAAGAATCTCACCAGTGAGCTCGAGAAGTCCTCTAAAAGAGTCAGGGAGTTGACCACTGAGAAAGAGACCTTAGAAGTCCAGGTTGAGCATATTCTAAGAGATCTAGAATATTCTAAGTATCAACTGCTTGTCTTCTCTAGTGGTTCTAAAAAGTTAGATAACATTTAGACAGAAGCCTACTAGACAGCGTGGGACTCGTCGACCTAGGAATAAATGTCAACGTCCACATATTAGTGGTCATAGGTTTGTCCTGACCTACTTTCATTGCGGTAAGTTAGGACACATATGCCCTAGATGTCATCAATTCCTGAATAGACAAAGAATCAAGAGCTTTAATAGGAATATAAATTAAGAGTTTGTTGGTGAGATAGGATTCCTTACTAATCAAATGAGTCGTTTGACCAAGTTGGTGACACAATTGTCTTGGAATCATTCTCGTGCTAGACAAGTCTAGGTGAAAAATGGTGATCTTAAAAACTTTGATATAGATCACGGTACTCTTAAAGGTAAGAGCACTCATATACCTAGCTGATTAGGTATTTTTGGTGCATGCGTGTGATTAATTGTTATGCGTTATTGAGTTTTGCATGTATCACATTTATTTGTTTGTTTTTTTAGGATTTAGTTTCATGCATGTGCATTTTAGTCATGTTTGTACTGACACATGCACATTTTGTTTTGGTTTGTGTATGGCGCATTCATTTTTTTAAAAATAAAAAGGAAAAACGCAAAAAATTGAAAAATCGAAAAACAAAAAAATGGGAATGGTAACTTTAGGACATCATAGTATATGACATTTTTAAACTTGCATATTGTAATCATGCATAGACATAATTGATAAGTTGTAGCATAGTTTTCATTACTTGCTTGGGTTGATGTGAAGTAATTTGTATATGTGTCTTCATGTACCATCTGCACTGCATACACTATGATATTGTAAATGGGATTTAACCGCATGTGTGAAATTTGGGATGGCAATCACTTGTTGGTATAAAGTTGACTTTGAACTTGAATTGACCACTTTTAATAGAACTAAGCCTAAGTATATCCCATAATAAGCTCAATATCTTAATGTTCTTCTTTGAGCTTATTTGACTTAAGTAATTTAGCCTACAGTGTTTCTCAAAACCTAGTGTCTATGGTCAAATGACTTAATTTAATCGGTCAAAGCTCGCCACTGGGGTCATTTTAGTTGCTCAATTGAGAATAACTTGTACTTAAGATGAAAAATTGATGAGCTTGGGAAATATGAAAGATGTGAAAAATATGATGAGCTTGAAATATGTGAAAATTTATATATGCTCAAATTTAAGAAAAAAATTGATATATGAAAAAAAAGGCATTAATTTATAAGTCTTACTGTGTTTTATGGTTTGACTTTCATTAGTAAGAAAATACACTTATTGGCAGTGATGTTTAGCATGTCCCTTCTCAATAAATTAAGGTTTGGAGTCATGTTTACCTTGCATTAGTACACTTTATACACGAGTCACTTAAAAAATTTACTCCATTCTGACCTAAACTGAGTATGTGGAGAGGTTTGCAACTTGTTGATTATGCTTGTGCATGCTATCAACCTTTTTTTTTTTTGGACTATTGTATACTCATGATTAAAATTGAATTTGAAATTGTACCCTTAGTTATTTGTGATAAAAAGTGGGAGATTAGACAGAATATACGCGGTGGATCATTGAATGAAATTGAGATTTGCATTTTTATGTCTGAGGGGTCGTTGGAGAGATATATAGATACATTTGCCTACTGCATAAAAATATTGAGAGTTTATAGTAAGGGGGAGAATGTGCATTGCATATCATATGCATAACTGTTTGAATTTTGATATTTTGTGATATTAATGTTTTTGTTTGTGTTTTGATTGAAATTAATGTCACTTCTCAAACTAGTATCCTTATTTGTATTCGTGAGTTTTTGATTTCCTGTATCACGTGTTTTTACAATGAGTTTTGAGTTTTTGATTTCAGGAAACAGGTATACCAAGGAATGCAAGAAGTAGAAGAACTTTAGTAACTTAGGTAGTATAAATTAGGTTCCTTAACTTTGTTTGTATGGTTTTGTCACAAAATGTCAAATGGGGAGATTGTTAGGTCCAATGTTGTAATTAGCATGTTTGTGAACAAAAAGGTCTTAATTGAACACTTGCAAAAAGTCAGGGATTTGGATGCAATTTTGTGTAGATAAGTTAGGTTAGGGTTAGAGGTTGAAAATCAAGGAAAATACGGCGTCCGAATTTCGTTAGTTGTTCGCTTGACTCACACTCGAGGGCAAGAAACAAAAGAATCGTCGCTCGACTTTCATCTCGAGCGACAACATCCTCGCTCGAGCAAAAGGCTCCCTTACTTGAGAGACGTATTTATGCGGCCAAACCTAATTCGTGATTTTGAAGAGTTTTACACGGCCTATAACACATAAACGTCCCCACCTATAAATACACACATTTGGGACATATTTCATAAAGTCATTTCATTGTGCTTTCATTGCATAACATATCCACATCATATTTTGAGAGATCCAATTATATAAACCAGGAGTCGAGCCCGACGAGGACAAGCCCAGGACAGGATCTATTGATTATCGAAGGAGGCCCGATGACACGTTCGAGGGCAAAGCAAGCGAAAGAGGCGATGTGATTGCTTGCTCAAACTAGTTTGGAATTGAACTATAACCCACATTGTATATAGTAGAGGTAACTGTCTTGGTCACAAAGTTTGTACTTAGTTGGGATTTTCCGTCATCAAACTTTGTGTTATTTATTGATTTCCAAATATTAAAAATGCGGTAATTAAACTTAGGGAAATTGGATTGTATGCTTAACCATCTAGAAACTAATTAAAAGTGACTTGTTGCTTTAATTAGCGTAATTCTACACGTAAGGTCGAACTAACTTATAATCTAGATCAATCTAACGGCATCTAGCAAACTCACAATAGGAAAGAACAAAGGATATAACAATCACAATGACTAAGGTTGTTGAGGGTATAAAAGTCATTCATAAATATTACTATATTTACAATATTCTTGCTTGAATGGCTATTTATAAAATAACTATCTCATTAAATCCTTTTAGATAAAAACTTGATGGGACAAAATACCAACAAATGAAAAAAGAGTACAAATAATGTAGAATAATAAAATTTTGTCTCTTTAATACTTTATCAAGAAAATTCAATGGGACAAACTTCATCAAATGAAAAAAGAGTACAGCCACTCCCCTTAATTTCAATTCTTATATCAAGCGATCAATGTCTTATATGTCAATATTTTCAATATTGATATCTTGTACACCAATGTCATCAAAAAAATTCAGTGAGACAAAACTTGATGACCGCAATAACATGATGATTCAAAAAATAGCTCTTCGAGAGTTTCATACATATCAAAGTATTATTTTGAAGGTAAATTTCTTGTTGGTTATGAACATTTATTACACAAAAATATGTCTCGTCAAAACTTTATTACGAAAAACCATGTTGGAAAAATCTTAATGAAGGAACAAAAAATATTTATTTTTTTAAGTACGCTACAAACATTTTCTGGTTAAAAACATTGTCAAGAAATTTCAATGGGACAAAACCTTGATTAAGAGGAAAATAGTACAACTTATTTACCCCATCGTGATAATATCGCTTGAATTATATGCTTCAATGATAATATAACATTTATTTAAGATAAATTGACTATAATCACATTTATTGGATGCATATCAAATTTCATGCATGTCATGATAACATGGTAGATACTTGCGATTACATCCACCACATGATAACTTATCTATTTATACAAATATTCGTGAAATTTATTACGTAAAAAGTCATACATTTCATATTACAATTTTACTTTTGCCATTTTTGTTTCATATATGTATACATCTTTAGGTGTTCAGACTTTAGATCTAGAAACTTTAAGTTTTTCTATAAATTCAATTTTAGTATAATTGTGTCATTTTATTTGGTCAATCATTACTTCGATCGATATATTTCAATGAATTTATTTTTGATTCCTCGCTATTTATAAAATGATGCAGTACATCATATACAAAAGTGTTGTTGACAACATTTTCTTTTCAAATCTATTTCTTTCTCCATAATTTATTAAGATATCTCAATTTTCAACATATCAGATACATGAACCTCTTCATGGATTTTATAATTTGTTATGTCTAAATACTCATCAAGAGTATATGTCTCCTTGAACACCTTTGCTAATTACTCCATTTTCGTTTGAAATTTTTTATATTAGAATCGAATATCATCACGCTTCAAGCGTGTCATAAATTTATCAAATATAATATTAACTAATTGTCTTCTAAAAAGTTAATTAAAGTTGGAGCATTTAAAACTAGTGTAAGATATTGTTGATTTATTTGGTCAACAAATACATTTAAGTAAATTATCTTTCAAACTTTTAATTTGAATTATCTTTTTCAAGGATCTAAATAATATAACGATGCATTTGTGGATTATTTTTAATTTCTTAATTCATCCCCCAAATGCTAAGAAAAGCGTCCAATCAAATTAACAATCAACAAATTACGTTATAAAATATCACATATTTGAGATAATTGTTTAAGCTACGCATTTATTCTCAACATTATTTATTTTTCATCTCAATGCAACGTGGTGGATTAATTGTACATACATTTTCATTATCAAATAATTAGATGGAGAATTCTGACCGTAAACCAATTATAATATGAAGAACTTGATGTTGGCACGATGTATAATAATATACCTTAAACAGAAATGGTAAATAATTTGTTCTCAATTAAATTAATTGGAGGCTTTTAACAAGTAATGACGTTAAACAATTTATCGACATCACAATGAACACTTATTAAAAGGTTGAGATTTAGGCTCGCAAACATTAACAAGACATATTGTTTTGATTATATTATCTAAAAATTATGCCCATGATTTAAATTTTGAATGTAATTTCACAAACTTTCAATTGCAAACATACAATCATCTCGTAGATGTATAAAATCTATTAGATACAAATAATATTTAGAAGATCAATGTGGAAGGGAACATGGCCTCATGTATCACCCTAATTAATTTTCAAAAATATAGAGAATTCAGCCCATATTTTAATTAGTGGCGATCAATGACCCATTTTCAATAAAAAGAAAAAATTTCATATTGGATTGAAAAAACTTCTAATTCTTCATTAAATGTCTATTTGAATTCTCATTTCACGTCATTATTGATTTAGTGATGTCAAATTGATCATACCAACAATAATATATTCAATAATTGAATTTTTGGTTCAATGTATGTTTGACATTTGAATAATTATTCAATCAAATAAAAGACATAGTTAATTCTCAAAAATATGATTAATCATGATGTAATCATATAAGAATCAATGTCCACATAACATAAGTTGTATGTTTTCCCTTCAGGGATAATCACAAATTCTTAAATTACACATTTGATATGTTTTTTGAGATATATGATACATCGAAAGCATATTATATTTATTATTGCTTCTTCAATAGCAACAGATTAATATTCTTCTGAAATATTAAAAATTATAATTTCATGCTCTTCCAGAGCAATGACACATTATTATAATAATTATACAAGAATTTACTCTTCAAAAATAAAAATATAATATATATTAGATTTTATTTAATTACACACTTCAGAAGCAAGTAAAATTTAACTAAAATATATGTAAAGAATAGTGTATTACTTCAAAAGCAACAATATTTTGTAGATAGGATGATGAGCAAAAAAATGGGTAATTAACTAAGAGAAAAGATCAGTTCAGAAAAATAGATAGATTTGCATTCAAAATTAATGTCTAAATTAAATGGTGTGTACCTTGAATCCATCTAGAATCAAATTGGTCTAATTACAATTGCAGCCCAATTTCATACCACCACACCAGGTGGCACGAGCTGCAGCTTTGCTTAAACCCTGTGATCCTATCATTGTAAATAATTTATTTAAATAGATAGAAATTAGAAAGTTTTAGTATGATTCTTCGGTCAAAAGACGCATACTCCCGTCAGTTGGGTTTTTGTCCCGAAATATATTATACGGGGTATTAGTCTTTCAAACATTTTTCAGCTTTCTAGTGTTCGCCCCCTGCACTAGCCATTATAATTTTCTGCTTTCGTTTATTGTAATGTTCAGTTTTCTAACAATCAATGATCAAGTTTATTTCAATGCATTTCAATTTCATATTGCAGGCTTTCTTTAAATTGTACGATCGAGAGAAGGTCGAAGGTAGTCTAGCGGAGTAGACTACTGCTGTACGGTGTTCCCTTTCTGTGCTAAGAAAATGTTACCCATGAAAGGTTGTATCAGAGCTGTGGCTCAAGATTTCGATAAGAAAGCTATGGAAATTGATCTAAATTTCTCGAACACCACAGAGGTGGTAGATGTTCAAAAGAGAAACACCAGACATCGTTTGGAGGTGCTTGAGGTGACAAACACTAGGTTGTGTTTTGCCATGGAGAACCTTGGAGAAAAGGTCGAGGTGGCAGAAATGGAGATTCGAGAATTACGCATCCAACTGGATGAAAGCCAAGAGGCTTGCGCAGCTATGACTGAAGCTGTTGGTATCATACCTGATCAGCAAGATGAGATGGGAGTGTTGAGAACTTAGTTACTAGTGTTTCAACGTGCGATTGGCAATGGGCAAACCATTGCACAAGAGCTGGTGCATAGGCTCAGAATTCCAGAACCGTGTACCTATAGAGGGGCACGTGATGCTAAAGAAGTTGAGAACTTCTTGTTCAATATGGAACAATACTTTCTTGCAGCTTCGATCAAGGACAAAGCGAGAAAGGTCACAACAGCTACCATGTATCTAGGTAGAGATGCAAAGCTATGGTGGCGGATGAAGTATGTCGATATTCAGGCCAACAGGGTCCGAATTGATTCTTGGGATCTTCTCAAGGAAGCTATCAGATCTCAATTTTTTCCAGATAATGTGGAATACAAGGCACTCGGGCCTTACGAGAACTGAAACACACAAACTCCATCATGGAGTATATAAAGGCCTTTTCAGGACATATGCTGAACATTCGAGATATGTCGGAAAAGGATAACCTATTCACCTTCATGGAAGGGTTGAAATCGTGGACACGCACGGAACTTCAGAGACAGAAGATCACTGATTTGAGCACAGCTATGAGAGCTGCTGAATATATGAGTGACTATCAACCGGAATCGAGTGAGGATCGACCTTCGAGAAATAGTCAAGATGTTGAAGGTGGAAAGAGACCTTTCAGACCCAACTCGAACTCAAATAGGAGAGAGCATTACTCTCGGAATAGGGGAGGAGCCTATCAAGGCAACCGCCAGAGTAACTCGTAGGGAAACTATCAAAACAGCCATCAAGGAAACTATAACGGCGGTACCAGTAATGACTAGAATCATGGAAAAGCAAAGGAGGGCGGATCTGATGTCGCTCCTAAATTGAAGTGCTTTCTATGTGAAGGACCTCATCGGGTGGCAGAGTATCATCAGAAACGGATGGTGAATGCATACTGTCAACTAGCAATTGGGGGCTTAAGTTCAAAGCAAAATACGCCACAAGCTAGTTGTCATGGTGACATGGATTCTAAAGGGGACGAAGATGTAGTTGGTGCATTCTCGCATTGGTGCAATACATTATCGTACCGAGCTACTTAAAGGGATAGAGTTCCCTTGAAAGAGTCGAAGATCGAAGAATTGAAGGCTCGCACTTGTAGGGTGAAAGGCCTAATGTACATTGATGTGAGGATCAATGGAAAGCCAATCAGGGCTATGGTGGACACTGGTGCCACGCACAACTACCTCGTAAGTTCTGAAGTAGAGCGACTCGAACTTATTCTGGAAATAGGTAAGGGGAAGATCAAAGCAATCAACTCCGCTGCTCAACCAATAGCGGGAATACCTAAATCTATGTCGATCAAAGTAGGTCCCTTCGAAGGAAGGATAAATTTTTCGGCAGTTCAGATGGATGATTTCAAACTCATTCTTGGATGGAATATCTTCGGGATACAAAGACAGCAGTGTTGCCGCATTCTGACTTATTAATAATGATGGGTAGTAAACCATTCATTATTCCCACACAGGTTGGGAAAACTAACAAGAAAGGCATCTCGGTCATGCAATATAGTAAGGGTTTCAAAAGGAATGAACCCTCATTTGTGTACTCTCTTTGAGCAGAGGAATTCGAAAACATCATACCGAATGAGTTACCAAGTAAATTGCCAACAATGAGGGCAATTGATCATGGGATTGAACTTGTTTCGGGTGCCAAACCTCCCACCAAAGCACCATACCGTATGGCTCAGTCGGAGTTTGAAGAGCTTCGGAAACAAGAGGAAGAAGTGTTGGGAAGTGTGACTATCGAGGAGCGCACTTCCGCACTACTACAATATATAGACTACTGGCCTCAAAGGCGGGATGACATTGCAGGTTATGAGAAAACTTGCCTTGTTAGTCAGCAAGATGTGGCAGACCATCAAAAAAAGGTAGGCTTACTGGAGCCACTTTCCATCCTGAATGGATCAGTCGAGAGTGGATCGACGAACTACATTAGTGAATTGCCAAGAGTTGGAGACTTTGGCACTATCATCATCGGGATGAACCATTTATCTAAAGATTCAACTTTCAGCACAGCGCCCAAGTATGTATCAGCCGAAGAGACAGCTCAATTCTTCTTCAAGCATACTGTCAAATATTGAGGACCGCCTATCGTCAATGATCGAGATTCTCGATTTACTGGTATACTTTGGACCGAGTTGTTCAAACTTCTTGGTTCAACTTTGAGCATGAATTCTAGTATTCACCGAAGATCAGACGGACAAACACAGCAGTTCAATTCTATGCTGGGAGACTATTTCCAGCACTTTACCCCTGCTTCGCATGAAATTCGGGTGAAACTTATGGATGTGGCTTGGATGTGTCTCAATGCTCAAAATAGATCTTCTCCCAACAAGAGTCCTTTTGAAATTACTATTGGCCAACAACCGTTACTCCTCCATACTGCAAATACCAATTAGAAACAATAGAAAAAGTTTGCAGATTCAAAGCGACAAGTGTTTGAAGTGGAAAGATCAGAATTGAGGGTTGCTGAAAAAATTCTTGGCTACCAAACTATTAGAGCTTTTAGGAAATATCTTCAAGAGTACTTGGTTAAATGGAGCGGATACAACAGCGAAAATAATACTCAATGGCTCCGAGGACATTGCCAAAACAAATGGAGGAGGATTTCACGGGCTGCAGCTTTGCTTAAGCCCCGTGATCCTATCATTGTAAATAATTTATTTAAATAGATAGAAATTAGAAAATTTTAGTATGATTCTTCGGCCAAAAGACGTCTACTCCCGTCCGTTGGGTTTTTGTTCTAAAATCTATTATAGAAGGTATTAATCTTTGAAGATTTTTCAAGCTTTCTAGTGTTTGCCCCCTGCAGTAGCCATTGTAATTTCCTGCTTTCATTTATTATAATGTTCAGCTTTCTAGCAATCAATAATCGAGTTTATTTCAATACATTTTAATTTCATGTTACAAGCTTTCTTTAAATTGTGATCAAATTTAATTTCGTCCCGAAACGATCAAGAGAATGCGGAAGGTAGTCTAGCGGAGCATACTACTGCCGCATGGTATTCCCTTTCTATGCTAAAAAAAGATTACCCGTGAAACCGGAGTACAGGATCTTGGAGATCGTGAAACTAAAAATATTTCCTTAGCACCATATGATAGTCATCGTGTTTTCCTAGCAATAATTCTTTTCAGGATAATATTCTGACGTAAGGCATCCACATACTTTCTTACTAATCTATAGTATATTAAAAGTGGAGATTGGGGAAAAACTTTTGAATACTATTTTTGTCCCTTTCATATTTACCTATATGCCCAAACATAGAAAGTTATTACTACCTTACTTTGAATTTTAAAGATCAGTGCTAATAATGTGTTATAAACTCGAGAGAAAAGATAAGAAAACAAAAAAAAAAGGAAATAGAGCTGTGTGTTTTATTAAGAACCAAATTTTCATATTTATAAAGAAGAATTAGGGTTACAAATGATACAACAGTCATAATGACTAAGGCTATGAAGTATAAAAGTCATTTATAAATACTATTATATTTACAACAAAGAATATGTATTAGATCCCACGGTTTATTGAAAATATTTACTACATATTCTTTTATTATAATTGTAAATTAATTTGTTGAGTTATTGAACATATTTTTTTTTGTCTATGGTTTTTGTTCTTATATTTTTTAATGGGTTTAGGCTTTTATGTTAAACTACGATGACTTACTCTTGGACATGGCTTGTTCAAACAAATTCTTTGATAAAATGTTCGGCCAATTATCTTTTTACTTAAATGGCCCATTGAGTCCATTGCGCTTCTGTAAAAAGCCAACAAAAGTATTTGCCGTGAAATATAGACTTTTCTTTAATTCTTTTGTAGTTTTCTTATTTTTCCAAATTAAAGTAATTGTATGGATGTCTTTAATTATTCAATTGTGCTACACGTACATTATAACTTATAGATTTGTTTATCAAAAGATAATGTTGCGAGATTTCATTGAGTCAAAAACTTACCAACCCAATGAGGAAAAAAAAATTCACCATTTTTTTTTTTTTTTTTTTGTCATTAGTCCACATTACATGAGCACAATCGTTTAAGTAGTAAATAGATTTTGACAGTTTTAATTTAATTTATGGTCACATCACCGTGTAAAAAAATTTATAAATGATAATGTACAATAAGCATTTTCCTTAATTATTTGTTGAATTTATAGAATATAGAGATAATCATCCATTCTCATCCAACATGCATTTAAAGAACAATGGTCCCCAATTTTCAAAATAATAATAATAATAATAACAATAAACAATATTCATAATTTGAAATTTAAGAAAATGAATTTTAATTTTTCTTACATGTGAAATAATATAGTAACACCACCAAGTAATTACAGGGTACACTGCATATTAAAAAACTCAAATAAAACTTTATTGTTGGACCGACTACACGAATTATTGTTTGCCATCTTCGTCAATCTTAAATCCATAATTATGGAATATGAGCATTAATGCAACTGCCCCAATTTAAAAGGGAACCATAATTGTGAGACAACTATATATTACATATAACCAAAGAAGAACACTCAACTCTGTGTTGAATACTCAGAAACGCGTTTTAATGAGCGAATTATAGCAAAGTTATAATTGTGATTGTCTGCAGTTCCCGTTGAGCATTCATGTCTATGTTGGAACAACGTTTTTGTCACTCCTTAAAATTCTGGAAAATAACATGCATTTATGTAACTACTTTATGGTTGTTACCATGCTTATTACCCAATGTCGTACGTTTGTGATTGTCTGCAGTTCCCGTTTAGCATTCATGTCTATGTTGGAACAACGTTTTTGTCACTCCTTAAAATTCTGGAAAATACCATGCATTTATGTAACTACACTATGGTTGTTACCATGCTTATTACCCAATGTCGTACTTTTGCAGCTTCGCAATGTCAGTGGTTGTAGAAGCATATATGAAGACGAAGATGAATGCGAATACGAAGTTTTAAATTCCCGGTTTTATTTTTAAAATTATGTTGCGTGTATTAAATTTTTACATATGAGTACACTTGTACATGCATGTGAAGATGAAAGTTTAAATTATTTTTCGTGTATACGTAAAATTATGACATATATATATTTTATGTACTTATTAGTTATTTGGAAATGTAATATGTGATTATAGTTGTTACACAAAACGATAAGTGCATAAATTATATCGGTTCAATATCAAAATAGAGATCTGCATATAAGAATTTGAACTACTTTTCTCAACAATATTCATATTTTAATTTCAAATCTTAATATGATATCGAATCCCAATGCCTTAATAGGTTAACATTTTAATATGAAACTCCAAATCGTAATATAGTATTAGAGCCTATAATTAAGATCTAACGGGCAATTCTATCAGACTAAGATTAAAAATTGAGCACACAAATTTATAAATTGGTCTACCAAAATGATCGACCATCTTGTGAGACATGTTAAATGATAAATCTCAACATATTAATTATCGAAAGAGGGACCAATATATAAGAATTTGAGTCAATCCTCTTAACAAGGTAAGTTTTTTAAGATCGAACCATGTGTAATAATTTAATGATCGAATAGTGCGATTATGAAACTATTATTCAATGATAAATTGTGTAGGACGTTTTAAATTTACAGTTACCCCTAATCTAAGGGATCCACCCACCATCAAAAAAAAAATTAATTACAATTAATCACATTAGTAAAGGCCATTTGTACGTGCTCCTTTACTGACTCGATCAATTAATTATAAAATCTTGCCTTAGTCAAATTGCTATTTAAATGAATGTTATGGCATTGACATACAAGTTTAACTTTTTTTCAAAAAAAATAAAAAATAAAATTCTCAGCTTTAAATCTAGATACAAAATTCTTAAAATAGTCTTACACGTATGAACTAGGTTTCACAAAGATTTGTTAGCGTTAACCTTGTTAAATGTTAGATAATATGTAACACCTTATGCTTCTTTTCGTTTTCACTTTAATTTTTCAGTTTTTAGTTTCGAATTTATTTTCACTTTTTTTTATTATTTTGAGGGTTTGTTTTAAGTTTTGCAAATCAAAACACATTTTGTTATTTTGAAAAACTGTTTTTCAAAGTAGAAAATTAAAAATCATATTTGGTTCTAAATTTTTAGAATATTTTACTAAAAATAAATTTGATTATTCAATAAAATATAACATTTTTATATTAATATATTATCTATAATAAATGCATTTTAAAGTTGTTGAATCTTATTATATATTTTTTCACTATAAAAATAAAATACAAACAAATAATAAATTATTTGGCAAAAAATAGAAAATAAAAATTAATGTCATGGACTGATGATTATAGAATGTTATTGTGAACGCAAAGAATGTTGCAAACAATTCAATAACAAGTTGACTAAGTTTACAGGCTTAAATATTGAAAAAAGAAATAAACACAGTTATAAATTAAGCGATAACAAAAATACATATATTATGTTGAAAGAAATACAAGATGGAGGCGAGATATGATAAGAATCATTTTCCTCGTCCAGACGAGTCTTTCAAGTCCTAACCCTTTCCTCCAATCGGACTTTTTTAGCCATAAGCTCTCGATTTATAGCTTGTAATTCCAAGAGGCTTTCCATCATGTTTGCTTGGAAGGTTCGAAGTTCATTAAAAAAAAAAAAATGCGCCCCATTCGACTACTAGTGAAGGCATGGAAAGAAATACTCTTTCGACACCTAAACTATCGAGTTTCAACCAAACCAAAATGAGCTTTCTTAAGCGAAACTTCCCGAATTAAATAATTAGGATGCGCTTGGATTAACTTCTCATCCGATAATTCCAGCCCCAACTTAGCTACCAAATCACTTATTAACCGACCATAGACAAGCTTCGACCCTTGTCACGGAATTCCACCATTACCGACACTATGAGGTCGGAAGGTCTATTATATAACCACGTATCCTTTTTGTTTTATAGGTCCTGTTCGATAGAGATTAAATCAAATTTTTAGTAAATTTTGATTAAAGTTTAACAAAATGTATTTTTAAAATTAATTGTTGACTTTAACTTGAAATTTTAATCCAAATCTAGATTAGACACCTAGACGCGGTTTAAGGATATATACGACAATTAGGTGCAAAAGTCTCATGTCCCAATCCTACGCTAAAAAGTTTGAAGGTTTGATCATCTCCTTGTCTTTAAAAATTAACCTTTAGACTTCAAGCATATTAGAATTTTCGTCATAAAACTCAACCCCATTAATGAAATATTGTAAAGAAGATTTCCCTTTCACATTCGACTTTTGATGTTCAAATTCCACATTAGCCAAACTCACCACTTCAGCATTGACATAAAAATGTTGAATCACTTTCTCACTATAATCTAACTCCAAAAATTTCATTCGCCCAAGCCCACGAAATTGAGCCAAATAGGTAAAAGGCAGAGATTCAAAAAATGGAAAATCTATAAAAAGGGCAGTTAAAATTTTCGAATTGGCAAAAGAACAAAGCTGCCTCATTAAGAAAGCAGATGGAAGAAAATCCTATGCTCCTATCCTAACACTAGTACACGATGTTCAGACAAACTTTTGGGTCAAAATCATCGGTTTCCTTAACACAAGAGGAGCAGATTCCATCTGAGCTGTAGGATGTTGAGTAACTCCAGCCCTCTCTGTCTCCTTCTTCGCATGGGATCTAGCGGGTTTCGCAATAGAGGGACCGAATTTTTAATTTTTAATTTTTTTTTTTTTTTTGCTCTAAACAACTTCTTTTTGAGAGCCACTATCGAAATTGTTGTCAATTTTCATTATGCAAGTATACGAATCGTGAACAAGTAGTAAAGTAAACGTGAGTCCCAATATCGGTCCCATGAAAATTTAGTCTTTAGCACAGTTCTCAATTAATTCAAATAGGGGAAGTAATGGTGATTATAGTTGACAATCTAAACTAATTAACTATCTAACCTAATCTAGTGGTAGGAAGTGTTATGATTAATTGGTTAATTAATTAAATAATAGGACTCTGTATTCCCCTACGTTCATTCATCTTAGCCTTCTTTCCACAATTTTACTACAAATATTTGATATGTCGATCAATGTTCATATCATGTTCAATAGTCCCTCCCGTGATCAACCAAACATATTTCTAAGCATGACATGATAATATTCCCATCCCTGAATTCATATACGAAGCAACGCACTAAAAACACAAGAATATCAATTAGATCATGCAAAAGTATACATTATTCCTAATACCTATTTAACCTTATAATGAATGTTATCACATGCTATCCTTCCAATTCCTTCCTGAACCTCAATAGGATTTATACATCAATTCAATTAATGGCCAATTAATGAAATGCATTGAGACTATGACAAATCTTCAATACCAAACAATTGTCTTAATGTTAAAATTATGTAGTAAATATCAAAGTATAGGGTTCAACGTTATCCTAACATCTAAACAAATAACAAAGTATAATAAAACTACAAGAACACAAGAATAATATATACGTCACCCAAAAATTAGGATTTGAGAAAGAAGATAGAAAGTGATCTCGAATCTTGAATCTTGAATTCCTTCTCTTGTTTTCGATTTCCTCTCCTATCTTTTTTCTTTTTCAATAATCCCAAGCAATGATATAGAAACATGTTGACAAGTGTCTTCTATCAAAAGCTTTTTCAAAGCTTTCCAAGAAATTTTGATTTGATCTTCAATTGGCTCTCTTAATTATGTAGAATATATGTATTTGATCCTCCAAACTTCCCTTCTATCTTTCCCTAATGGCCTCCATTGTTTGTAGATGAAGGCAGAGACGGACCCACTAACGTGATTCAGTGGGGGCGAGACAAAGTAGTCCTTAATTGGGCCCTTAATTTTTGGCATTTACAAAGTAGTTCTTATAGTTTTTTAGTCCATAATTTTAAATTTTCAGCCTATAACTTTTTATATATTTTTGTCTCGCCCCCACTGAATCACTAACCCACATTGGGCCCTTAATGGGTCTGCCCCTGGATGAAGGTACATGTTTATAGGCCAAGATTTAAATCAAATCGAAGTCCTATAAGAATCCGTAAAGTGGTTGATCAAGCAGAGGAAACAAAATTATTCTCATATAACCATGTTGTCGTTGGTACAAATCATTGCAATCACATGGTTGATCGCATGGTTATAAATCAAAATATTCTGCCCTTTGAAATTAACCCCTTACTATCGCACAAATATAATTTTCAACATCTTTTAGATTCATTCAAATTGGTCCCTTTTTCCTCCTTTGTTCAGTTAGGTCCTTTCTTCTTTTAACCTTTAGCTCTTAATCTTTATTTCATTACAAAACGGTCCTCAATATTTCATAATCGATTCGAAGCAATTTCCAATAGTATGCATTTTTTTTTTTTAGTTTTCATGTGTCCCTTCTTCTATTTTTAAGATTTTTTGTTTAGTTTTCAAAAGTAATTTCCACTTTATATTGTATGCAGCCATAGATCATCTCCTAATTGAGAATAACCAGGATTAGATTATTCAAAATTAACTCCACACTATAACATAGGTAACTTTTTCCTACATGTCCTGACTGGTACAATGCTTTTTTAATTTTTTGGATTAAGTAATTTAGATCAAGACTCCTAATGTGTGATTACTACCTAGGTTCCACCTGTTAGCCAAAAACAATTCACACAATACTTACAAAATACAGAGAATCATCACCTATCTAAATATTTCCCAACACCGGATCAACAACCCCCAAACCTATTCCTTTCAATAAGTTAAGTAATTGTGATTCAATAATGTCATCTTTGTTCATCATCCTAAGTTCAAAATTAATCGACATATATTATCAATATAACTAATCCAAAAATTCATAATGAATATGATGACTATTGTGCTCAAATAATACAACGTGAACAAGATCTAATTAGCAAAAATGTAGCATCACCTAATCAGGGCCGGCCATGGCCCAAAATTGGAGGGGGCCTCATTTTTGGCCCCCCTCTTTTTTTTTTAGAGGAAATTACATGATTCCAGGCCTTTCAAGTTCATAGTGCAAATATCAGGTGGAAAAGTTTTTTAATCAAAAATCAGGTTTTTATTTAATCAAAAAATTAGGTTTCTTTTTCACTACCTACTCCATCCCCTCTCTCTCTATGTCGCCTCCCCTCCCCTTTCCTCTCCTCTCCTCTCCTATCTCTCTCTGTATCGCCTCCCCTCCCCTCCCCTCCCCTCTCTTTGTGAATGGACTGTGTGCTGTTGTGATGGAAGGAGATCGGAGCGATGCGGCGGAGCTCGAACTGCTGTGATGGAATGGACTGCAGCAGCTGGGCTTTGCATAGCGGCGGAACTCGAACTACCGCGACGCCGCTGCAAAGACGCTACTGCAGCAGCGACAACAGCGGCGTTGCGAGGCTGCTGCAGTTCACGGCAGCCTCGCCACGCCGCCGTTCAACGCCGCTGCTGTTCGCGAACAGATCCGGCGTTTTGTGGTTTTTATGCGATTCACGGCGAGTTTTGTGTGTTGGTCGCTATGAAATTTTTTGTGTGTTTGTCGCTCAGATCGATTTTTTGTGTTTGTGGTGGGTTCGGCGATCTGCGGCGGTGATGGTGGGTTTGGATCTGATTTGTTGGTGGGTGTGTGGCGGATGTGTTTCTGGGTGGTTGTTCTAGTGGTGAATGTGTTGCTGGGTTGGGATAGGAGTGGTGCGTTGATGATGATACAGGTGGATGTGGCGGATGAGGGTGGTCGCAGGTGGCCGCGGTGGCGGTGGCGGTGGCGGTAGTGTTGGTGGTGGTGGTAGTGTTGGTTACATGGTATGTGACTTATTTGGTGGCATGTGACCTGGGAATCAGTGATTAATGACTCAAATGTGACCTAACAATATAATTTGTAACCTACTATTTGGTGGTACGTGACCAAATATTTGAAAATCTGTGACCAATTTGGTGGCATGTGACCTAAAATATAATCTGTAACCTACTATTTGGTGGTATGTGATCAAATATTTGAAAATCTGTGACTAATTATTCAACCGTGACCGACTAATTTAAAAATATGTGACCTCGAATTAATCCGTGACTTATAAAAACTTTTATATGTGATTTGGAAATAATATGTGACCAATTAATTTTAAAAAATGTGATATGTGACCAATAATTATGTATATGTGACTATTAATTACTTAATTGTATTCTTATTGTATTTAATTAATAAATATTGTTAATTAATTAATTAAAACCTGATTTTTGCACTTTCAAACATAAAACCTGATTTTTGAATTGGTATACTCCAAACCCCTTATTTATGATTTTTTCCCTTTTTTTTATTTGGTTAGGCCCAGCCCAACACTAGAGGGCCTCAATCAATTTTGGCCCAACATTTTTTTAAACCTAACAACACTCAACAATTCAATTCATTCCCTTTTCTTCTACGTCTGAGCAGTGAGCCTCGTCTAGCCCTCCTCCAAGTTCAATTCGTTCTTCACGCCGCGCCAACACCGAACTAAATTCCAGTCTCCACGCTCCACTCTTCTTCTCTTGCTTTCTGTTTATTTTGTCTAACCGTGCGTCTGCTGGAGTTCGGACCGTCCGCGACTGCGAGTCGACTACGTAATCTTGGTTGCTATAGCGCTGCCAGTCTACTAGTAACTAGTAAGAAACGACTTACGACTATAATACTACTTAGGCATTTACATTTAATTTAAGGTCCTCCATTTCAAGATTTGCCATTTGCTGGACAGTTTTAATTTTGCATTTACATTTAATTTGACTATTTGAGGTCCTCATTACAAATTTATTGGAGAACCATTTCCAAATTTTGATGTTTCTGTTGGCACAAAATGGTTGAGAGTTGATTATACTTCTGTTAGCACAAAATGGGCCTAATTTTAACTTTAATTTTAAGTCCTCATTTAGTCATTTACAGTTAGGGATTGAAACTTAGCTGACATTCGTTCTTCTGTTCATTTTGCTTTGTTTTCCGTCACTTCGTGTTCTGGATAGCCATTGAAATCTCTCTCTTTCTTGCTTCACAAACTTGGTACATTTTTCTCCCTTTCCCCACCTTTTTGGAAATACTTTGCTTCTGGGTTTTAGTTTTGAGAGTATTTCTCATTTTCTCTCTGTTCTTATTTCACATTTTCATAGATGTGGCTCTATTCTATGTAAACAAGTGTTAATTGGTAATGAAATGTTACTATCATCTTTGATTCGCAGTTATTAAATATATTTGTGAATCTTCTTTGCAATGCATTTGTTTTCAAATCTTAATTCAGGAATTCTAGTTTTCAATGGTTCGTAGTTAGTACATTTGGATTCTGACAACATTACTACTTTTGTATGTAACAAGTGTTTTGACAACATTACTACTTCTTGTCGGTTTTGTTACTATATAATATAAATCTTTTGTTCTTTATATTTGTTTGTTCTAATGTTCAGTGTTAAAATTAACAATATGTTGCATATACGTTGTTTTGGAAGACCCAATTTTGGAAGTTCGCTTCAGACCCCAAAAATCATAGGACCGGCCCTGCACCTAATTACACTTTATTCATCATAAACAATCTCGTATACTCATTAATTAGCCAACAATGTTATTCGGCTCATACAAACATACATAAAATAATAAAACATTTTTTGAATTTTCTCTATCACCTGGCAAGGCTATTCAATTTGTTTTTAATTTTTATTAATAATCACACAAACAAGCAAATATATAAATAACATGGTTTTACCCCCGAAATAATTAAAATACACATTGTCCAATGCAAATTTTGCAAGGATGTGTCATGGAATTTTGGGGAAAATTTTGATTCCTTGCTTAGTTTGAATTATTGAATTTAGTCCCCGAACTTTGTATTTGATGCATTTGATTCATTTTTTCCACTTATTTTCCTGACTCCAGCCTTTTTCATCGATTGTTACGTAACAAACAATATTTACATAGAATGAAGTCACGTTTCATATAATTCATCAACAAATAATCAAATTTAATGGCCTAAATAAATGTATGGAATACATTTATTAGCCACTTTATCTCATTGTTTCATACTTGAACTCAAAGAATCCTAACTAACGTATATAACCTCCCCATTGACTCTTTAACTTTTATAACTTTAATTTTGTCTAATGAATTGTCAATTACAATAAACCTAACAAATTTCTCACTTGACATTATGTTAAAAAACAAAAAAAAAAACTGTTTGAGCCCCATTCATTTGTCAAAATGCATTTTAGAATAGTGATTTGATGGTAGATGTGTAGTTAAAAAATAGGAAAAAATTTCGATTTACGTATAATATTATTTTGAATAATATGTGGTTGAAAAAGAGAGAAAAATATTTTTTGTAAATTAATGGGTATCAAATATGTTCTAAGTATTACATGCAAAAGTTAAAAAAAGTTAAGAAATAAAACTTATCTACAAAAAACCCAATCGATTCAATTGATTTTTGCTCTCCTCTTCAAACTTGTTTCCTGAAATCATCAACTCAAATACTAAATATAAAAAGCGGGTGAAACAATTAAGGAAATATAGCAATTGAGACATAATACAATAATCATGTTAGGTAGATTGAGATGCAATATCAATGATAACCAAAACACCAACAACATTAACATCACGAAATAGCAGAACTTAAAATAGCTCAACATCTAAAAGTACATCTACAAATGTAATGTCTCAAAATGATCTATAATACTACAAATACTACTCCCCATTTTGTCAAAATTGACAAAGGGGCCTATCACCTAATATGACTCCTCATCAGACTCATCACCATTATCCTAACGCAAACAATAGTGATTGGATACTTCAACTAAAAAAAGCATGTCATGCATGAGATGCATGCAAACCAAGATAAATAAGCCAAAAGCAGGAAAAAAATGATGCAAGACCAACTATAATACATACTTCGCACGTGAAAGATAATGGAATAAAACCTAAGAATAACCTAAGTGATGGAACTAACGTTTGTGCCTAAAGGATGTAATGCAATGAGTAGAGAGATGGAGGTGAAGTTGTGTCCCGCACAACTACGATGCAAAACCTAACAAACATGCAATCTAATGATATGAAAGTGTTCATGAGTCACTACACCAAAAAACACCTTTTGTAGCAGCCAAAAAACGCTGTAAAAAGTTTTTTGCAGCGTTTTAGCGAGTGTTGCGGAGGTCAGTGTTGCCGTTGAGGGAGAGATACAGCAACATTTAAAAAACGTTATGAAAGACCCCTTTAGCAAAATTGAAAAAACGTTGCTAAAGACTCCTTTAGCGACGTTGGAAAAATGTTGTGAAAGAGTCTTTCGCAACGTTTTTCCAACGTTGTCGTTGGTCTTTTTAATATTTTTTTTAAATTAATCCGCATTTTTAGATATGCCTTCCTACGCTACCGGAATAAATATCCAATATAGACATCAAAATAAATATAAGAAATCAAGATTAAAATGGGAGAACAAATTGCATTGAAATTGAACCATGCTAGCATATATATTGTGCAATATTCACTCCATTATACATGAGAAAGTATATCAACCTAGCATCAATAACATCTTTTCCATCATTCATCAGATCATTCACAAAAGGTACAATAATTCATAACATATTTTTGGTGCATTGCTCTATTTGGCAATCAAAAAAGAAGTTGCTGCAAAAAAAATGAAATGAAGCCCATGTTTGAGCCCCATGGGAACCAGGTACCTCTCGCAGCCCTGCATCATCCAAACCGTCCCCGCTGAAGCATCATTACAGCAATACCACATAACTCTACTGGGAACCACTTGAAGCTCTAATAAAAGTTCGCTACCATTGCAAAATAAGATGTACACCTGTTTAGAAACACACACGCATAAACCATGAGTTTCTTGTAAAGTTTTGAACATATAATTTTTATCATACACAGATCATAGATGATGATCCTAATACTCTAGGAACTCTAGAGCAAAAAGGAAAACACTAAAATCAAATTTTAATAAGCATATCCGAATAGGAGCAACAAGAAGGAACCACACGAGCAATAATAGATGCAATAGTGAAATATCATTCTTGAGCAGAACATGTGCAAAAAGAATTGATGGAGGAGAAACCTTCAGAAAAGTTAACTGAAGTTACGATTAGCAAATGGTCCTCGTGTTCAAAGGTTTGTTATTAGTTTCCCAATAGGAAAGGGGTAAATGCATAGAATTAGCAAGAAAGGCAAAAGTAATTGTACAAAGTAGCACGCAATAGGTCTTCCTCAAGATTAATGTCATAAGTACATTTCATGTTCATGATACCCTGCACCTTGATATCCAAAATTGAAGTAAATTATTAACTCAAACTAGATAGTATTACTAGAAGAATAGTCAATGTTTTCCATTGTATGTAACATCTGAAACTCAAACTACTTTCAGGTATCAAAGGAAAATACCGTTTATTCATTCTTCAGAATTACAATTGGCTATTGACACTTTGCTTGCGAAGCCCAATTTGGATTGGATCAATGTAAATGATTTCTAATTATATGTTTGGCTAGTAGAACAAGAATTAATTATACTAATATTGAAGTTCAAGAATAAGTGACCATATATTTATAATTTTTCAAAATTGATCATCAAATAATCTGAAACAAAATCTGGCCTGAATTACTCTTTGATCAGACTCTCAAAACAAAATGATACTGAGAATGTATAAAGGGAATTTACTCCACCCAATTAGTAAATAAGAAGAAAATACCTTCACCCAATCAGGAACTGTTGCTCCTAGGATGCTAATACCTTCACCCAATCAGGAACTGTTGCTCCTAGGATGCTATCACAATACGGCAGATAAGGTTTCACATCCAGGACATGCTATAAATAAAGTACTAGTCAGTTTTACATAAATAGTGCTACATTTAAATGTGCATTGCATTCAGCTGAAGAAGACAGATTGTAAATGAGAAAGAAATACCTTGTTAGATCTCCTAACACAGCAATAGAAAACTTACCGTACCATCGACTAGATCAACACCAGAAAGTAATACTATATGTCCACATACAGCTTCCACCTAATACGCAAAATTTTCTATGTAGCTCAATTGTGGTCTTTGCTTTTCCTCCTACATCATGCTTAAGAGGTATTAAAGCATACTTTCCATAACAATACTATCTTCCTAGCTTTCTGTTTATCAAGTTACAGATATTTAAACTCTTAACATGCATATAAGTTTAACAGATACTACAGTTAACTGACCACTAGATTACCACAGTAAGTGCGCGTGTTATCACAATACCCATACCATGGAAAATAAGGGAAAAAATATAGATTGTATAGAGCTCAATGAATTCTTAACCAATCAAACCTCAGAACATTCACATGGTGATGTAATAAACTAGATCTAAGTCATATCAATATTGTTGAATGATGCACGTGTGATCTGCAAATAGAATATCACATGCACAATATCTTATCCATATGATAGACACAGCCTCCATGGAAGTTAATCACTGGTGCTCTCCAAACAATGTAGATGTGAAGAAGGAAGTAAACTAGTCATTGGACAGGATGATTGCAAAAATCCACATGCAAGTAAACTAGATTTTTGCTTGATCCTTTTGAGTGTCCTCAAGGTCTACCTTTGCCGAGTAATCTTAACTATCCATCACTTGCGATTGCTAACCTTAAAAAAGTCATGACGGTCAATAGAACCATTACAAATGTTGGCACGGAGAACTCTTCATATTTAGCAGGAATAAACCCCCCTCAGGGTTATTCTATAAAGATCTCTCCCACAACTGTACATTTTAGGGCAATGGGGGAAAAGCGCAGCTTCAGCATTACGGTTAAAGCTAAAAGTCTTGGGAAGTGTTAGTATGTGTGCTTAACATCCACTATGGAAGCCCAATGATGAAGCCCAACATTCACAGCCCATTCCTTGTATTTGAGTGTGACCCGGTTCTTGAACCCCTAATGTGCAATCTCGCGTTTTCTGTTATGCGACTTTGGTTCTGATAAGTAAGATGGCTGAGATTGTGACACGTGGTTGTGACTGGACCGCTGGATGCATGGTGACTATACATATTCGAGACTCTTCCATTGTTTCAGAGAGATCGACTTTTGGTCTAGGGTTTTCTCTCTCGATATTCCACTCTGTGTATATTCTCTCTTGAAGAAAATCGTTGGTTTTCGTCTGTAATCTTTAGATTAGATAATCTTGGTGATATCTTTGTATAGATTACTGTTCTGGTGTGATTCCTGTGTTCTTGGTGAGCATAGATATGGGTTACTGTGTGTAATCTGTAAAAGGGAGAAATAGAGAGATTTGGGCTGAGGGTTTTGTGTCGAGTGATTCTTTTGGATCTCTGATCTGTACTTGATAAACTTCGTTTGGATTCTAGTGGATTAGAGCGATAATCACTCCGGTGAATGCTCAACGGGTGACTAGCCCTAAATTAGGGTGAACATCCAGGCCTTAGGGCGAAAAACCTTCTGTGTTCATTTTGTTCTGTGAATGTTTTGGGACTGTATTTTACCAACAGGAAGAAAATGAGTTTGCATTCGGTTCATATACTTGGAGTGATGGGATCCATCAAGTAAGAAGTCCCATTTTAGAGTTGACCATTTCCTCTGATTGATCAAGAGATGATGAATACATGAGACTAAGAATTCAAAGTTAATAATTGAGTACAAAGTATGCTCTCTTTCTCCTTTCGACTAATGTTTTCAGTTCATTAAAGCTAAAAAAATAATTTATACATACCCAGTTCTAATCAGTGAACTAGTTAAGAATAGTTTTAGAGAAAGATCCCAAGCAAATATCTGTTATCAAGTTTCTTACACTGAAAAGTAAAGAAAAGAGAAATATAGAATTCCAGCTTTAGATAATTCTTTGTTGTCAAGGTTTGAAGATATTATAAAGAATAAGAATAAAGATAGTATGGATATTTACTCATATTTAAATAAGAATGTCGTATTAAAAAGACAAACATGTCAATTTATGCCTATTTACTCATAAAATTAATCACGTCTCTATTTAACAAAGTATATATCCAAATCACATTATACTAACAGCCCCTATAGGAGACATAAATTGTTTAAACATACCTTACTCAAAGAAATCTAATACTGCTCTTTGGTCAAGCAACAATACTTTCCATGACTCCACTAAGAGTTCGGAATTCATCTGTAGGTCTGTATAAAGTCAAATTGCTCATATACACTTCATCAACCCAAACCTTCCAACAGTCTCGACCGAGTGACAAGTGATGCACCTTTGTACTTGAGTCTGTTGTTGCAATCTTCCCTTCTCCTACAACTTCTTCCTCTTCAAACATGTATCAATGCAACAGTTAACATCTTGCATTTTTCATAGGTACGGTACTTCCTTGGTGTGACTACAAATTCATAGTAGACAAAACATATTTTTTTTAATAATTAGAATGCTACAAAATGAATATATGTTGAATAAACATTTTTAAGAATGTATGATTCAAAAACTTGAGGAGTAATGACATTTGAATTCATGTCGTCTACACTCTGTAAATGACACAAAAATTACGCAAGTTATTCTACATGTAATTAGATATGAACCTATATTATTATAGTATATATAAAATGTAACTACATACAACCTGCTGAGATAACTTGAAAAGTGCTTCCACTTTTTCTTCTAGTGCTCTCATCCTTTGTGCTTGAGTCTGTAATTGGGTTTCAAGTTCTCTAACTCTCCCACTACTTTGTATTTGTCCATCCACCTTTGAAGGTACAACTCCAAATCTGAGTCCCCTAACTCTCCCATGATGTTCAGGGCATAAAATGCGAGCGATAGCATCATCGCTGATGGAATCTTCGGTGGCTGTATTAGAAATTGATGCGGAACTATCTTCAATCCTTCTCTGCGATTATGGTACTCAAATTTTATACTAGAAAGTGATACAACTAATAAATCAAATTGCAGAGGTTAAACGTTAACATAATACACATACTAACGTATCGGCAACTGATTCATTTATTGGTTTTCCATCTTTCCTAAGATGTCCAATGTCCATACTCTTGTTCTTAACCCTTTTAAATCTAGATTTTTTTTCTTTGTAGTATAAATTTAATTATTAGATATATAGGAATTAGACAAGTCATGTGAGGCAAGATAAGTTCCTTAAATGTACCAAATTTATCAGCCACGCGTGGATAACCTAATTTGACCCATTGTATGGAGAAGCTTCCGATTAGTTCTCATGTTGCTAAACTTGGAACTGTTTTCCTATTAAAAAAGCAAAAAAGTTCAATACAACAATAATTATAAAAATTTAAGTTTCAAAAAGTCCTTTTATACTGACAAGAAAATTAACAGAAAGAGGATCCTCGACAAATTTTACTCAATCTTCTTCGGAGTCGACATTCTTTGGTCTAAGAAGAGTAATAGTGCATGTTCTAGAATCATCTTCACTTATGCTGAACCTCTTTTCTTCTTCGGAGCATTTGTAGTTGTTGGCAACGTGGTTTGCTTATCATTAGTTGGACTAATTATATTATCTCCTTGTTCACTGGAGTTTCTTATTCTCTTACTGGCCTCTCGTGTTGCATTAGCAATTGCAGCTCTTCTTCTTTTGGAACTCTTGAAAGTTTGTTTACTTGACTAAAAGAATACAACATAAAAATAAAATATAAGAGCAATTATTTTCAGAACTTAGCATATATCTCATGTATTACAAGAAAATATAATTACTTGAACCCTGTCCATCATACAAAATATACTTCTCGCTGCAAAGAATCCCTAGAGCTAGAACAAAATCCTGTGACATCAAAATAAATTATAGTTAGAGATCTTAATAAATCCAAAGCATTCGACATATCATTGCAATATGAATATATAGATAAATCACGAGTTCTAGTACAACAAAATGGTGTCATTATGTAAAAAGTGCATTATCTACAAATAAGTGAGTTACCAAACTACTCTACATATCACAAAATACGCATTCAACATCTATCCTTGCATAATTCTCATCATCATATGGTTGTCTGTAATTGGTTGTGATATATCTAGTTGAATAGTTATCTCATAATTAGAATCTTCTGTCTTGTGTGATGCATCAAAGTCTCTTTGTGATGCTTGCAAAACAACATACCAACTAGATGTTTCATTTTTCCTAGAATAAAAGATTTGTTTTGCTTGTGTTGCCAAGATGAAATGATCATTTTCAAATTATTTGTGTCCCTTGTTAAGGTTAACCAAAGTGAATCCATCTTCGTATTTGATTCCATTCACGATATTTACCCAATCACGCTTGAATATTGGAACATGAAAAGTATTATAATCAAGCATTATCACTTCACGCAAAACTCCATAATAAAGAACTTACCCAACTATTTGCGCATTATCTTTTGCACTAGATCTACGTATGGTCGTTCCTTCAACTAAAACGCCAATGTTTTAGTGAGATTTTTCTGCATCTTTAGTGTGAGATCGAAGACCATTTATGACAAATCTAGAATATAACATGAATTGATATCTAGGACCACGTGCAAGCCACTTCAAATTATTCGATACTTTGTCCATCAATAGCTCACCTGTAATCTGTTATTATTTTAAAAATGTTAGAAAGAAAAAAATAAATAGCACAAATAGACATTTATTTTTTTTATGTGTATTCCAACATTATCATCCAACCAGACAGCAAAAGCATAATTGTGCTTCTTACGCAATAAATTCTCATTTCTTTCCAATCGTATATCAGCACTCTTCAGTTCATCCATATGCATCCTAAGGTAAATACAATATATTAAAAAGTAAATACGGTTGAACTACTTAATTTTTTTGGAATTCGATATTTAATAAACGTACTCTATGTATGGTTGAACTTATGTACTATTCAGTAACACATAGCGATGAGCAACTTTCAACATCTCATTAGATAGTACAATTGCCTTCCCCTTAGAAATTGTACACCCTACAACTAGGAAATCAGTCTCATATTTTTCATTGTGTACATGCTTAGAGCCTATTTCAGATACTTATTTTAAGTATTTGCTACAAAACTTCGCATTTTCTTCAACAATATATCGCTCAGCTATGCACCCTTCAGGACGCGTACGATTCATAACATACCCTTTCAACACTCTCATATATCTCTGAAATGGGTACATCCAACAATATTGTACAGGCCCACATAGACGAACTTCTCTCCCAATATGGATTGTCAAATGAACCATTATATCAAAAAATGAAGGCGGGAAATATATTTCCAACATGTATAAAGTTTCAAAAATGTCCTCCTCTAATTGTTCAACATTATTTCTATCTACAATTCCTTGATATATTTCCTTGAAAAATGAGCTCAATTTAAAAATGGAGTTCATTGGTCCTTTATGTAGTAGTCCTCTCAACGCAATTGATAACAATTGTTGCATTAAAATGTAACAATCATGCGACTTCAGTCCAACTATCTTACATTCTTCCACTGATATGCAATTTCCAATATTAGATCCATAGCCATTAGGTAACCTCAAGTTAGCAAGCCGTCTGCAAAAAACTATGTTTTCTGCTTTTGATAACGTGTGAGGAGCAACTAATAGGTAGAATTTATTTCCTATACTATGAGGATGTAAATCATGCCCAATGTTCATTTTTTTCATGTCCTTACGAGAGTTAATGTCATCTTTAGATTTTCCTTTGACATCCAAAAGTGTACTGATGATGCTATCATAAATATTCTTCTCCACGTCCATCACATACAAATTATGATGTACAAGTAAAGTTTGCAAATCAAACATTTATGGAGTCATGAAAAACTACACGCAATTGGAAGTATAAAATAAAAATGAAAGAACTATTACAAATATTACCTTCCAATATGATAGATCAAAAAATATTGAATTTTTTTCCATGTTACAGTAGATTGAGTTGTATTCTTCTCTCTCTCTTTAATTTACCGCTTTTCCCCAATCATTTGTAATTTTATCTACTTCAATAGAATCATCTTCATCGTTTTTTATCTTCGGGCTAATACCATGTTCAACGTGTCCATTAAACCAACCCCTTTTCATGCGAAATGGATTATCAAAAGTGAGAAACCTTCTATGTCCCATGTATGCAAACTTCCTACCATACTTCAACCATAGTGAACATGTATATTCACGACAGTAGGGCATGCAATTTTTCCTTTAACGGGCCACCCAGATATATTTCCATATGCAGGAAAGTCATGTATTGTCCACATCAAAATAGTTTTTAAGTTGAGCGTAGACTTTGTAACTGCATCATACATATCAACCCCATAACAACAATAAGCCGTCGACAAGTGGTGCCAAATAAACATATATGTCATTATCTGGCTGTTTCCGACCCGGGATCAATAGACTCAACATCAAACTTTCCTTTGACATGCAAATTAAGGGAGGCAAGTTATATATAGTTAAGATTACTGGCCAACAACTGTATTTCGAGCTAAGATTTTTGAAATGATTAAATCCATCAGTAGGCAAGACCTAATCTAATATTTTGAGAATCAGTTGCAAAATGTAGCCACCTTATGTTAATCATTTCCCAACTCAATGAATCAACCAGATGCCTAATTTTACCGTCAAACTTTTATTTCTTGAGTGCTATCTAAGTTGTGTTGACATCTCATATATTCCAAACATCATCTTAAGTCTTAGTATTATAGGAAAATAACGCAAGACTTTTGTTGGGATATTTTTCTGAATTTTTTTAGTCCATTGGTTAATTTCCCATCTCGAGCAACCACATTTTGAAAATAATTCAGCATGCTCGAGCTCCTTTCTATACAGACAACAATCGTTGAGGCAAGCATGTATCTTTTCATAGCCAAGATCAAATGTATTGACAAGTTTTTTCATCTCATAAAATGAGTTTGGAAGTATATTATTCTCTGACAGCATGTCTCGAACAAGATTTATAAGTTCATCAAAACCATTGTATGATAAGCCATGTGAAGCTTTATGCTTAAATATAGCAACCGAAGCTGGCATCTTTGTAAACGCCTTACAACCAGGATATAAAGAAATTTCAGCATCATTAACTAAACTTTCAATCTCTTTGTTTCTTCCATAAGGATGATTTTCAGGATCTACATCATGTTGTGCATAGAAATCCTTAAACAACCTCCTCAACTTAGATATTTTTACGTAGACCAAATTTGATTCGCTCGGTTGCTCTCCATGAAATACCCAAACCGTATATGTAGGATCCATACCTTTAATTGTATTATAATGATGATGCATTAGATTCCTACAATTAACACAATGGCGTGTTATCATTCTCGAATTGCGATTCTCACGAGATCGTTCAACAAAATTTTGTGTTCCATCTCTATATTGTTCTGAAAATCCACAAATTAAACTTTATGATCATTATATGTTATTTGTTTATTGGATAACTAGATTTATAAAATTAGTTTTATATTATAACCTTGATAAGTGCAGCCACTCTTTGTCCATTATAGGCAATGGCAGATCCAAGAATTTAAGTAAGTCGGGGCAATCGTTGATCATTGTCCTTCGATGGCTAAATAATGAGATTATTTTTTAATATTGTAACTAATTGATTGATGTCAACATAACTCTTAATACTTGAATGTGTCAACAGAATTCTTAATACTTGAATGTGTTAATAGGACTCTTAAGACTTGATTGAAGTCTTCACAGCTCTTACTTCACTGCTAAATCCATAAATCTTAATAAACAACCCAACTCTTAAGAATGTGTTTTATGAATGAAATAAAATTTAAGAGCTAAAAAAAATCTTCTATTATTTGCTCCCCAAGGAACAAATTAACTTCTTTACTGGAAATGATAGTCTTTATGGGGACGTGTTAAGTTATAAATCATAAAGCGTCATTGCAAATGACTATTAAAAAGCATGAAATAAGTTTTTCACATTGGTATTTTACAAAAATAATGATAGGAAGCACGAGAACTAGTATTTATAATATATTATGGAAAACACTAGTTTTAGATGTGTGAAATTATTTCTAAACTGTTTAACAAAATGGAGAAATAACCTATCCAATTGTTTAAAAGTGTTTGATCCTAGCATATTTAATTTTTTGTTTCTCGATTTAGTTGGTATCTAAAACTTACAGAGGCATGTTTCACGAGGGCCACATGACGACTTAGCGATCTTTTAAAAATAGTTTTTGTAATTATAATTAAAAATTGAAGATTGAGACCAATTTACTACTCGAATAAATAAATCGACTCTCTTTGAGAGTGAGCGTGTGACCAGAGCATTACTCTTTCTCTGGCTCTTTTTCTTTTAATTGACATAGAATAGACACAACAAAAGTAGCTTTATGAATTCTCAGCTTGTTCACTCACTCATTTTTTTCTCTCTGAACAATGGAAAGTGGACTTCCATTGCTCAACTGTCTTTTGCAACAAACTCTCAGAAGCCTTTGTACATTTTCATATTCTTCTACTAATTCTTCTAAATGGGTCTATGCAGTCTTCTGGAGGATTATGCCTAGAAATTATCCCCCACCCAAGTAAGCAAAACTAATCCATACTGACTGCAATTTTGATATTTTTTAGTGAATCATCAACTGAAAATGAAGGTAAAAATGGTAGCAACCACCAACTTGTTTCTTTTCATGACTGGAAAGTCTATTATTATCTGAACTCATCAAATTTTAACCCAATATAGTGATTATAATTTTTTTTTTCTGAATTGTCAAATAACATGGCACCATATGATCATAGGTGGATGATACAGAATCTTAAAAACCAGTTCTCTATTGATAACTCAAGATAATGGTTATAAATTATAACTACATCTTTAATTATTTAACCAAACAAGAAAGCTTTTACTATAGTTATTTAACCTTGGCTCTGTTTGTATAGAATGATACTGACAACTCTTATTCTTCGTCAAATTATCCAGGAAACTATGCAATAAAATAGGTAAATATCCATTGTTCTCACTGGAAGTCTTCACCATCCATTCATAAACATTTACTCTAGTGCCAATACTTCCACAATCAAAGACAACAGTAAAATATGAACTCCTACTGAAACTCAAAATACTGGTTGTCGAAAACTAAAATACCCACCAACAGATTGTCTCGTAACACATAGTAAAAATGTAAAATACGTAATCAAATACACATAGCAAAAAGCAAAAATCCATAATGAAATACACACATAAACAAACCTTAATTGTGTTACAGATGGGAGTTGGAGTTGGAGTCGGAGTCGCGAGCTTTAGCTTCTAATTAAAAATAACAAATTGGGAAAAGTGTTCACTTTGAAGGAGTCGGAGACGGAGTCGCGCGCTTCAGCTTCTAATTGGGAATGACGAATTGGGAAAAGGCTTCATTTTGTCGGAGTCGGAGTTAGAGAAGGAGACGAAGTCGCGCGTATTGGCGCCCAAATTGGAAATGAAGAATTGTGAAAAGGGTTCATGTTTGCTGCTGGTTTATGCTATTGGATTGGGAATTGGACCTTTCCTATTGGGCCTAATTTTTTAACACAATAATCAGCCCAAGAACCAGCCCAACTCGCCTAATTCTCCTTACTTTTTACAATGTTTAATAAATGTTGCTAATGTCATCTTTCGCAATGTTTATTAAACGTTGCAAAAAGTTGATATTTTGCAACGTTTTTGGGACGTTGCAAAAGATAGACCTTTTTTGCAACGTTTAATAAATGTTGTAAAAGATCAACTTTCTGCAATGTTTAATAAACGTTGCAAAAAATTAAACTTTTTGCAACATCCCAAAAAAGTTGCGAAAGGTGACATAAGCAATATTCCCTTATCAAATGTTGTCAAAACTCAATTATATTAACTCAATAGCAACATTCACTTATTAAAATGTTGCGGTAGACTCCTTTAACAACACTTAACTACTGAATATTGTCGTTTATGTATTGCAAAATATCATTTTTGGTGTAGTAAGTGTAAAGCCAACATGTTTGATTAAAAAAAAAAACCAATGCAAATAGCATCATTTTTTAAATTTTTTGAAATTTGACCCTTTCATGAATTTTTAAATGTAACATCGTGGTTCACATCCCAAAATCATATGATAACTTGAAAAATGAAATTGATCACTTGTACAAGCAAAATAAAAAATAGTTCTTTTCACACAAACTAGTTTTGACAAATGTGGAGTAAATTGTTGAAGTAACTCAATGTGTGTAATGTACCACTTCAAACTTGGGAGAAATACTCAAAACCTTAATTTTGTGAGAAATGATATTTCAAATAAATCAATGGAAGTATGAAGATATTTCTTAAATTATGAAATTTTAACCAAGTGATAATAGGAGCAGTTTAAGAAAAAGTTTACTGATTTTTTACTTGAATTTTTTTTTCCTCTCATCCCTACTATTAGCACATATATTTTTTTTATATGTTCTTTTCTTTATTCGCAAGCCCAACTTCATCTAACTTTATTAATAACCCATGTAACAAGTTTTGGGATAGTTACTCCAAGTCGGTTGAGCATAAGGCACCAAGTTTTGAGAAACATTAAAGACTTAATTGCTCGAGTTATTAAGGCTTCGAACATGAGTATAAGATGTATCAATCTTTTCTTTTTTTGGGAATGCACAATCTTAGGTCAACTAATTAAACAATAGTGATTGGAACTTCAACTAAAGAATGTATGTCATGCATGAGATGCACGTAAACTAAGATAAATAAGTCAAAAACACGCAAAAAAAATGATGTGAGACCAACTCTAATGCATCCTTTGCACATGAAAGATAAAGGAATGAAACCTAAGACTAACCTAGGTGACGGACCTAACGTTCGTGCCTAAAGGATGTAATGCGATGACGTGGGAAGATGGAGGTGAAGTTGTGTCCCACACAACTATGACGCAAAACCTAACAAACTTGCAATATAATGATATGAAAGTGTTCATAAGTGTGCAGCCAACATGTTTGATCAAAAGCCCGTGCAAATAGCATTATTTTTTGAAATTGGACCCTTTTTCATGAATTGTTAAATGTAACACCGTGGCTCACATCCCAAAATCATAGGATAACTTAAAAAATAAATTTGACCACTTGTACAAGCAAAATAAAAAATACATTTGACTTTTCACACAAACTAGTTTTAACAAATATGGAGTAAATTGTATAAGTAACTTAATGTGTGTAATGTACCACTTCAGACTTGTGAAAAAGATTCAAAACCTTAATTTCTAGAAGTATGAAGATATTTCTTAAATCATGAAAGTTAAACCAAGTGATAATAGGACTAGTTTAGAAAAAGTTAACGAATTTTTTACTTGAATTTCTTTTTCTTTTTCTCTCCTCCTTACTGTCAGCACATATTTTTTTATATGTTCATTTCTTTTCACATCTTATGTGCAAGCTCAACTTCATCTAACTTTCTTAATAGCCCTTATAATGAGTTTTAGGCTTATAACTCTAAGTCAGATGAGCATAAGGCACCAGGTTTTGAGAAACCCTTAAAGACTTAATTGCTTGAGTTATCAAGGCTTCGAGTACGAGTATAAAATGTATCAATCTTTTCTTTTTGGGGAATATACAATCTTAGTTCAACTAATTAAATGTTAATCCATATTTAAGGTCAATTCACCACCCAGATAATTATCATCTCAAATCTCAAACATGTTGTCAAGACTCACTCACAAGCTCTTAGTATGTGTAGTGAAGATGGTACAATATGAAGTACTCTACATTAGTCCTAAACTTAGGTATGAAAGTTATTGTCACCATTCGTTAGTTTTACACATGTTTGGTCAGAATTAGCATGCTCAAGTTAATCAAAATAAGTTGTCATGATTTCTAGAACACTTCAAATTTCCTCCTTTTTTATTTTCTCATTTTTAAAAAACGAAAAAAATACACAACATAAAAAAATGAATATGTATGTGACAATGTGGGCTAAATGAAAATGTAGATGTATGTACCTACAGACTAACTCATACCTTAAAGAGCAACAATATCACCATCGCCATTTAGAGCATCTCTGTGATCATAGAGATCACTCTTTTTGACCTAGGCTTTTCTAGAAGCAAAATTAATCATATTCAACTGTATCATCAACTTGTTCAATTAACTAATCTAATTAATAAGGAAGTCAACCTGGCTAGAGATATTTTGACTTCTATTCATGTTCAAAATTTTGTGACACCTTGGCCTTGTGTATCTTAACTCACCACAATTGTGACATGTACGGATAAACCTAGGTCTAAATCTAGTTGGTTGCTGATATTGATATCTGAGATGGTTGGTCTTACCTTGTCTAATAGGTCTCTAATACCCTCGTTCTTGAGTTCATGATTTGTAACGTATCTAGGCTGGTCAGTGGTGGGGACAAAAGTGGTCCTAAAAGTACTAACAGTATTATGATCAGTCTGATTATATCATAAGTCCTTCCCTCTCTATTTCTTGTTCATTCATTTTTTAAGGACAACTCTATTGATCTTTTTCACCTTAAGACCCTCACGGAGCAACTGTTTAGAAGCCTCACGATTCCTCATCTTTAGAATCTAACTCGATACCCTTACTATAACCTACGTATTCAACATTTTCACCATCCTTATCTAAATCACTCTTAAGTATAGAAGCAAAGGTTACACGGTTTCTATCATCCTCATTACTAGAGGAATCACTCTGGCCACCAGACTTAGACTAATCGTTAGTAAGAGTCGTGTTCATTATCTTAGCTTTTCCCTACTATGGGTCTTCTTATTGTTTGGGCATTCATTTCTAAAGTGGCCAAAACTTTGATACTTATGACTATAACTTACTGGAATTTCTTTTTAAACATCCTAGTATTAGTCTTCTTACTAGAGAATATCTCTGTTGATATTTCTTCTTATTCATAAAGATTTTTGAGATTTCTTAATGAAATAAGTTGTCTCATCATCCTTAGTGGTCTCAGTATCAATAGAGTCATACTCTTCTTCTCTAACAGTGTTCAAGGCTATAGACTTGTTCTTCTTAGGTTGTAATATGGTGAGTTCATAGGTTTGAAGAGATCCAACTAGTTCCTCTATTTTAACTACATCTAAGTTTTTGCTCTCTTCAATAACTATGATCTTAGGTCTAATCCTCTCATATAAGGATTTAAGAACTTTTCGAACAATCTTAGTTTCGAAACTTCTCTCACCTAGGTTGAAACTAGAGTTAACTACTTCATTCAAAATCACATAGAAACCATCAAATGATTCATCATTATTCATTTTAATTTCTTCAAACCTAGTGGTTAATAGCTCCAGTTTCGAGTTATTAACAATATTGGTTCCCTCGTGTGTAGTCTCTAATATATCGTATACCTCTTTAGCAATCTCTCACGTGGATACTCTCCTAAACCCTTCAAGTGACGCAACCATAAATAGGGAATGAATTCATTTACCATTTCAGTTACATTCATCTAAATTAGTTTTAGACCACCAGTCACCTCAGTATAGGTAACTAAACTTGCAACAATAGTAGAAGGGGCAGTCCAACCTTTTTCAACACACACCCAAATTCTCTCATTCATAGATTTTAAAAAAGCTCTCATTCTCACTTTACACTAAACATAATTGATTCCATCAAAATATGAAGGTACGTTTATCATCCAGATAAAATTGGTCTAGGATCAATTTTTAGCTCTAAAACCACTTGAAATATCGAAGTTCAACCTACCTAACACCTAAAGGGTGTAAATAGGTTATTTATGCGAAATCAAATCTACCAATATTTAAAGCAACAAGTCATAATAAATATTTTATTCAGATGAAATCACATGCAAATCTAATCCATACTGAATTACAACAATTTCTAATTTGTAGAAAATAAATAACATCAATAACTGATGACAGATAAAAATGTTGACATATGGTTGATTTCATCCTCAATATTTTGATCATAACAAATAAGGTTAATATTGTTTCTAACAGTTGATTTTGAGTTATGATAGTTCAATATTAAAATCAATCAAGTATTACCAAAATCAACACATCATAAATCGAACTTGTAATGAAGATCAAAGTGAAAGTTAAGCATTCAAGTCGAATCATTTGATACGAGAGCTTAAAAGATCAAAATTAAGACTATTAAATCGAGTTCATGAAGAAGGTCAAGATAAAATTCAAGTATTAAAGCCAAACATCAAAAAAAATATCAAGATCAAGAGTTTAAGAGTCGGAAAAGAGACTTCGAAGTAAGATCAAAGACTAGGCTTTTGGGATCATGTGTAAAGGTATAATACTTTGATCTTTACTAATGAATGACAATAACTCAAAAATTATTTCGTACACGAAGAGTTAATATCAAATTACTTTCATAAAATATTTTTGATCAAAAGTAAAATTAATATTTCAAAGTGATACTTGAACTTAGATCATATCTCTTTAAAAAAAGTCAATGGTCAACGGGAGACCGGTCGACCGGACTTCTCCAACGGTCCAAAATTTGACCATTCTAACTGTACAAACGATTATATTGATCATCCGAAAATTGGCAGTCGACCGGACTAATCATCCGGTTTGGCAAAAAATTAATTGTGTTTTAATTGCTATAAATACCACTTCACTTTGCATTCATCAAACAACCATAAGAATGCTTTCTTGAAAACACATTTGAAAAATCCTCTTTGAACTTACATTTTTACATTCATTTCATTTATTTTTTCATAACAAAAATTTTGATTGTTGAATCAAATTTCTTGAATTATTTCTCTCATCAAAGTTTTTCATTTCTCTCTGTACTTAATTTATCTATATAAATTTGAAAAAGATATATTTTTTAGGAAGATTTTTGTATTTATATTGCATAAAGTTTTCTTCTTCGTTTTCATATTGAAATTTCGATTGATTGAACTAAACTTGTAAAATCATCACATTCATCAAAGTTGCTCATTTCTCTCTTAATACTTAATTTATTTCAATCATCTATTAAAAGAGAGATATTTCTTGAGAAGAGTTTTGAACATATATTGTATTTATCTATTCATCTTCGCATTGAAACACTTTGATTGACTGAATCTATTTTTTTACTATCATATTTATCAAAGTTTTTCATCTAACACTTGAACTATCATTTATTACTATTCATTGAAGTGTTAGCTTCCTTTAGTATTTAATTTGTTTGTATTATTTATCAAGAGAGGAATTTCAATGTGAAATCACTTTAATAAAGTGTGGGTCGTGTTGAAGTCCCTTAAAGATCAACATTGTATAAGGATCGGTGCTCCTTCTTTTAAGTCACCGTGTGGGTCATATTGAGGTCACGTAAAACTCAATAGTGTGGATTGTGTTGAGGTCCTGTGAAGCTCAACATTATATAAGGATTGGTGTTCCTTGTTTGTAAGTCATCGAAAGCGTTGTAAATGGTTGGATTGCACCATAAGTTGATCAACATAGTGAAAAGTCTTTACTCGTGACGGAGAACTTGATAACGAAGGACGTAGATCATTGCTTTGTATCGAACCTCCATAGTTATATCTTATCCATCTTCTATCCCTTTTACCTAGCACATTTATACTGCTTAAATTGCTCGTGCTTAATTATCTTTGTATTTGTGTATATTTGTTGAATTGTTATAATTGCTAGTACATTGTTTAAGACTTGCATTTATTTTAGAAAAAGTTTTAAAAACCAATTCACCCTCCCCCCCCACATCTTGGTTAGTTATTCTTGGGCTTTCAATTGGTATCAGAGCAATGTGCTCAATTTTAGCCATATTTTTCAAAATCTTGAAGGACGTTCTACAAATCGTCCTCCTTTCTTTGATGGTACTCATCACAACTATTAGAATGCTAGAATGACAATTTTTTATAGATTATAATATTTGGGAAGTAATTGAATTTGGTCCTTGTGTGCCTAAAAAGGTTATTAAAGAGGATGGTAAACCAGATCAAATAATTTCTAAACCTAGAGATGAATATAATGAAGACGATAAGAGAAAATTATCTTTAAATACTAGAGCCAAAAATATACTTTATTGTACTTTAGATAGAAATGGATTTAATCTATTAGTACATGTGATTTCGCTTATGATATTTGGCATGCTTTAGAAATTACTCGTGTTGGAACTAGTAGAGTGAAAAAACTAAGATAAATCTCTTAGTTAAAGATTTTGAGAATTTCTTCATGAAAGAGAATGAACCTATTGTTGATATGATTACTCGTTTCATCGATATTGTTAATGGTCTCAAAGGATTTGATCATAAATTTACTAATAGTGAGCTTGTAAGTAAAATGCTTAGGTCACTCTCGAAAGAAGGAGCCCATTGAGAATGTTGACAGAAAACATCAAAAACATCAACACATATCCATTGAAAGAGCTCTATGGAACATGATGACATATGAGCTAAATCTCACCAAAATAAAGGAGAAAACGTTGAAAAGCAAATAAGAGGAAATATGTAAAATTGCTTTAAAATCCGTAGTTGATGAAAACACTTCAAGAGAAAATATGAATGATGAATAACTTGATGGTCTAGTTCTTCTTATTAAGAAATGGAAAAGTTTTCGCAACAATCGTCGATTCCAAAAGGAAGAAGAAAATGGCAAAGAGAAGTATAGATTTATCAAAAAGAAAGCACTTCAATCAATATGGGATGAGAGTGATGATGATGACCATGAATAAGATGGAAGTTAAGAGGAAATTGCCAACATATTCTTCATGGCTGTTGATGATGTGGTAAATTCAAATAAAAATTGTTCATATTATGAATTATCTACCTCTTACGATGAGATTCTTAAAGAATTTGAAAAAATCGCTTTAAATCATTCGATCCTTAAAAATAAGAATTCTTTATTAAAAATGAGTTAAATAGACTATTGGAAATTCGAAATAATTGTGAAAAAGGAAAAGCCGATTACGATTCTTTAATTAAGGAAAATTCCTCTTTACGAAAAAAGATTTTAGATTTGACTCAAGTTATTCGCAAATTTACTCAATGCAAGAAAAAATTTGATTTAATGTTTGGTAAGCAAAAATGTATTTTTGATAAAGGAGGAATTGGATATAAATAATTCTTGAAACAAAAATCTCTTGAAAATTTCTTTGTTAAAGCTTCCACTTCCCCTATTTGAAATGTCGCATATAATTTTTGCAATAAAAATTGACATGTAGCTTTTTATTGTTCTATCAAAAAGAGATTACATTTTGAAAGCAAATATAAGCGGATTCAAAAATCTATTAACACTAACTATCAAGGACCTAAGGATGTATGGGTACCAAAAATAAAAAATTGAATTATTTTTATAGGTACCAAGGAAAATAAAGAGCAAATGGACCTTGGTTAATGAATGCTCAAAGCACATGACCAGAAATCAAGTTTTATTGTCAAGTTTCAAAATAAAGGATGTCGGTCATGATACTTTTAGAGATAATGCGAAAGGAAAAATCATTGGCATTGAAATTATTGGTAATCATTATCTCTCTTTATTGAAAATGTCTTCTTAGTAGATAATATTAAACGTAATCTACATAGTTTTAATCAATTGTGTGATGAATGTTATCATATCGAATTTGATTCTTCCAAGTGCATTATTGAGGATACTACTTCAAAAGAGGTGATGTCTATAGGAAGTCAAAATAAAAATGTTTATGTCAAAAACACTAAGTTTGAATGCGGAGAAAAATGTTTATCAAGTTTAAAATATTATATTTGGTTATGAGATGGAAGCTTATGTCATGTTAGCATGGACCTACTTTCAATATTTCCAAAAATTGCTTTTTAAAGGTATGTCATATTTGAGATTTAAGAAAGAGAAATTGTGATGCATGTAATTTTGGAAAAACAAGTGAAGAGTTCTTTCTAACTTGATCAATACTCTTCGACTACAAAACATGCTCAACTTCACATGAATCATGTTGGACCATCAAGAATCATAAGCTCGAATGATAAGCATTATGCTTTCGTCATTGTTGATGACCTTTCTAAGATTCTCTTGAGTCCTATTTTTGAACATAAAGCATGAAACTTTGAATTACTTAAACTTTGTAAAAAGGTTCAACTTGAAATATTGCATTTAATGCTTTTTTGCAAAAAATTATGGCTACGATCATAATTTCTCGGCTACTAGAACTTCTCAATAAAATGATGTAGCTGAAAGGAATAATCACACATTGTAAGAAATTATTAGAATCATGCTAAATGAAAATAGCATGACAAAATACTTTTGGGTCGAAGCCGTTAACACTACTTGCTATATTGTTTATAGAGTTTCAATAGTCAAAAGGAAAAAACTCAAATGAGCTTGGAATAATAGAATTTCAAATATCAGCTATGTCAAAGTTGTTGATTATAAATGATTTATTTGAAAATTTTGATTCCAAATTCTATATTAGTGTCTTTCTAGATTACTCATTGACTAGCAAAACTTATAGTCTTTAACAAGATAACTCTAGTCGCTGAAGAATCTATGCATGTTACTTTTGATGAAACTAATCCTCTTGATCAAGATAAATGTATTGATAATGATATATGTTTCGACATTTCTTTTGACCAAATAAAATTCAAAATCAAAACGAGGAAGATCATAAAAATATTGAAGATCAACATGTGGAAGAAGCAAATTTGCAACTAGATGAAGAAAAATCCTCTGAAGTATAAAGTGGTCAATCTCTTCCTAACTAATGAAGTCAAACAAAGCACATCATGAACATACTCAATAAGTTTGAAATGGAAGGGTTGAAATCAATGAACGCTCCAATATACTCATCAATCAAACTAGATGATCAATGTACTTCCACAGACATAACAAAATATCGAGGTATGATCGGATCTCTCATTTACTTAATCGTAAGTAGACTCGATATTATGTTTAGTGTGTGATTATGTGTTATATTTCAACCAAATACTCAAGAATCACACTTTAGTGCCATAAAATGAATTTTAGATATCTTAGTGGCATTAAGATATTACGTCTATGGTATTCTAAAGACACTCAAAAGTGGGATATTATATGAGAATTTGTGAATATGGAGAATCAATTGGTCGATAGTCTCATTAAATCTCTAACACTTATATTCAAAGAGGTTTGGGAATTATCAATGAATTTTAAGTATGTGACTAAATTGAACTTATACTAAATGTTCTCGTATGATTCTATGTACATAATTGGTTGGAATTTATATAAATTGTATTCAAATGATTTTACTTTTGCCATTTGCATCATTCATACTTTGATTAATATTTTACTATAAAGTGATGATTATTCTTTTTTTTAATTTGTATATATTTAGCATCTTCTACATAATTGAGGATGAAATATTATTCTTTTATGGTTGATTTAAAGTTTTAATCTTATATACAATAATCTTCCTCCCATGTGTGCTATCGTTTTGCTTATACTAAAAGGAGAAATTAAGTATGATAAATTTGAAAAGCATTAAAAAGGGGAATCTTTTATTGTTTCCTATAAATCGTCTTGTGATCTTCAATGCTATGCATTTTTGCTTATGCCAAAAGGGAAAATGAAGTGAGATGATTATGCATGCTTTGATTAAAAAATCATTTATATGCTTTGAATGTATAGTTATTGATTTGTAAAAGATGGGGGAACATGAATTACATGATAAATTTATATTCTTTTATCAATTTAATATTAATTGTTTAAATCTTACATTGCAAATCATCTTGTTTGTCATAATCAAAAGGGAAAAAATTGTTGACATATGGTTGATTTCATCATCAATGTTTTGATCATAACAAACAAGATTAATATTGTTCTTAACAATTGATTTTGAGTGATGATAGTTCAATATTAAAATCAATCAAACATTGTCAAAATCAACATACCATAAATCGAACTTGAAATGAAGATCAAAGTGAAAGTTAAGCATTCAAGTCAAATCATTCGAGACGAGAACTTAAAAGATCAAAATCAAGACTATCAAATCGAGTTCATGAAGAAGGTCAAGATCGAAGTTAAGCATTAAAGCCAAACGTAAAAAATAAATAAATAAATAAATTATCAAGGTCAAGAGTTTAAGAGCTAGGAAAGAAACTTCGAAACAAGATCAAATACTAGGATTTCGGGATCATGTATAAAGGTATGACACTTTGATCTTTAGTAACGAATGACGTTTTGTGCACGAAGAGTTAATTTCATATTACTAGCATAAAATATTTTTTTTAAGAGTTAATTTCATATTACTTGCATAAAATATTTTTAATAAAAAATAAGATTGATATTTCAAAGTGATACCTAAACTTAGATCATATATTTAATAAATAAATAAAAGTCAACGGTCAACGATTGACCGGTCAACCAAACTTCTCCAACGGTCCAAAGTTTGACCGTTCTGACTGCACAAACGGATATATTAGCTGAATTTAATGAGTTTTGATTGCTATAAATTCCACTCCATTTTGCATTCATCAAACAACCATAAGAATGCTTTCTTAAGAAACACATTTGAAAAATCTTCTTTAAATTTACATTTTTACATTCATTTCATTTATTTTTTTCATAACAAAAGTTTTGATTGTTGAATCAAACTTCTTGAATTATTTCTCTCATCAAAATTTTTCATTTCTCTTTGTACTTAATTTATCTATATAAATTTAAAAAAGATATATTTTTTAGGAAGATTTTTGTGCATAAACTTTTCTTCTTCTTTTTCTTCATATTGAAATTTCGATTGATTGAACTAAACTTGTAAAATCATCACATTCATCAAAGTTGCTCATTTCTCTATTAATACTTATTTTATTACAAATATTTATTAAAAGAGAGATATTTCTTGAAAAGAGTTTTGAACATATATTGTATTTATCTCTTCATCTTCTTATTGAAATGCTTTGATTGACTGAATCTAATTTTTGACTATCATATTCATCAAAGTTTTTTATCTAGCATTTGAACTATCATTTATTACTATTCATTGAAGTGTTAGTCTCCCTTAGTACTTAATTTGTTTGTATTATTTATCAAAAGAGGAATTTCATGGTGAAATCACTTTAATAAAGTGTGGGTCGTGTTGTAGTCCCTTAAAAATCAAAATTGTATAAGGATCGATGCTCCTTCTTGTAAGTCGTCGTGTAAGTCATATTGAGGTCACGTAAAATTCAATAGTATGGGTCGTATTGAGGTCCCGTAAAGCTTAACATTATATAAGGATTGGTGCTCCTTGTTTGTAAATCATCGAAAGCGTTGTAAATGGTTGGATTGCATCATAAGTTAATCGACATAGTGAAAAGTCTTTGCTCATGGCTGGAGTTTGGTAATGGGGGATGTAGATCATTGCTTTGTATCGAAACTCCACAATTATATTGTTTGCATCATCTACCCCTTTTACTTACAATATTTATATTGCTCAAATTGCTCGTGCTTAATTATCTTTGTATTTGTGCATATTTGTTGAATTGTTATGATTGTTAATATATTGTTTAAGACTTGAATTTATTTTAGAAAAAGTTTTAAAAACCAATTCACCCCCATCTTGGTTAATTATTATTGGGCTTTCAAAAAATTCCTTGAAGGGTAAAAAAAACACTAGGCCCGAGCCAGTAAAATCCACTATAGATAAATTGACTTACACTATGGTTCAGACTCGACTAACTCCTAGTACTTTTTGACCTCTTGACTCTAAACTCCAAGGCACTCCTGGATCTTGTGCTCCTTCACCAGCTCCTGACCTCTAAAATTGTCTATCTCTTGTGGATCATCAAAAACTCCCACATTCTCCTACTACTAGAACTCTGATCACCTTCCTAAATTTTCAGCACTCTTTGATAGATATTTAGGAAGTTTGTGATTTGGTGTTTTGAAAATTGAGATTTTGATGTTTTCAATGTGTGGTTGATAAATCTCAATGTAAGGTGTTGGTGTAGGATCTCCAACAAATAAATTCTAGAAAATATATAATTCTCAACCACGTCTATAGATGAAATATAACTTGGGTATATATAGTAGAAGGTATTTGGGATTATTTAGGACTCAAAAAACCGTTTAAAACGCAATCTATGGTTTTCCAGGAAAAAGCTGGCGCTCGAGCTAAACCAGGCGAGTGTCGGGCTGGCGCTTGAGTGAAACACTGGTGTTAGGCGGGCGTTATTCTTACTATTTTGGACACTCGACTATGATCTTGACCTTGACTTTATCTCCTTGTTCCATACTTGAACTCAAAGACTCCTAGTAACCTATACAGCCTCCTAAACTCTTTGACTTTTATAACTTTTATTTTGTCTAAAGAATTGACAATTACAATAAACCTATCAATTGGTAACACATACAAATATGTACAATTGCTTCTACATATGATTTATAAGAGCTCATTTGATAATATTCAACTTCCATTTAAGCTTTACGGTTATGAAAAATAACTCAAGTCTTTTATATGTTAATTATTATTTTCGTATTTAAGTCACGGTTACTTTTTACTCTTAAAACTACTAATAAGAATTAACGGATTAGAGGGGGGTGGACTGATACATATAATAACATAAGAACTATATATTAAGTTGGAAATTGAAACAAAGTTCATGTAACAAAGCGTGATTTAATTCATAGGCATCCAATAAGTCAATTTTTGCAACTTACCCGTGAAACGAGTCAAGCATGTCAATTTAATAACACTAATAATGGAACTAAAAATGGTCCAGCCCTTTTAATTACGTATATTATTAAACAGTATTCATGGAGTATTTTCTTAAATAGCACTCATAATTAAATTATAATGGTCAAGACCTCTTAATTTATTATAATTTAAATAATTTTAATCGGGGTGTTAACAAGTTGAAAACCTTTCAAACCATTCACAATCTCAAACGAATCACTCCCACAAAAATATTACGTCTTTGGGAAGCCAAATGTGTAATTTTGAACAACATTATCGAGTCCTTGCACAGAATGTTTTCAAAAACTTTATTAATTAGAAGCATTAATTCAACTAATTTGTAGAAGCTAACCCTAGCCAATTTAAGATTTTTGCTAGCACTTTCTCTAAAATATCTTCTTCGAATGATGTAACAAGTAATTTGACCTCAAATGATGATTCATCTCAAATTATGGAGGACTACATAATTCATCAAGACCCTACTTTTATATTGTATTACTATTCACTATCTTCAGTGGGCAACATCACCTTAAAAGCCAATTATGTATTTTTCCAACCATCCCAATTTAAAACTTCGGCCTCCACCTTGATTCAAATCTTCTTTTACTATTTTCAACTCAAAAGGTTAACCGGTTCAAAATAGTAATTTCCTTATAAAATTACTCAAGAACCTCTTGAGTCTAGCTTTGGAAATTTTGTTCGTAGTTTATCAACACAAAGCACTAACACTGCATTGGTTTATATATATATACTAAGTGCAAGCAACGTGCAATGCACGTTTGCTTAGCTTATATTTAATAGTTTTGTTTAAGAATTAATTTGTTATTAATAAAGATGTAATTTTTTTGGTTAATTAAATAATTAATGATATAATGTTTATGTAATTGATAAATAATTAAATAAAGTGCTTCTCTCTATCATCTCCAACTCAAAATCATAAACAGAAAACTCAAGGTATGTTAAGGGGTAAGAAGATGAGTTTACTTAGACTCCGTTTGATTCTCATTAATGTAGAATGATAATGAAAAATATAGTTGTTATTGGACCCCACACAAGAGATAGAAATTCAAAATTGATAGATTGATACGATGGATAACGGTCATATTTTTCATTTTTATGGGTTTTTAATGAGAAACAAACGGAGGCTTAAACTTTTTGCATGGCTTAAGTCTTTACTCCTTTTTAAGTAATAATGCAATTCATTTTATCGTTAAAGTATGATATGTATTACGATAATATATGTATATCATGTGTTAGACTTAGTATTAGTAAGTGACGGGTAAATTTTCGAGGACAAAAATATTTTAAGGGAGTGAGAATGTAATACTCCGAAAATTTTCATAAAATATAATTCAATTTTTATATACTATATTTTAATATTTTGAAAGTTAGGGACTAAATGATACATTTATCAAATTATATTTTATTTGTGTCAAATATTTAGATACTGATGGAGTTATCGTAAATATATGAATATTGGTCTCGTTGGATAAATCGTAATTAGATACATAAATCAGATTCGAGAAAAAGTCGATTCGGATAAGTTAGCTCCAAGATATTTTAGTTTGAAGGAATTATCAAAAGCTAATTTATTTTTTTTATTATTTAATTATAATTTTGAAAGTAAGGGGTGGTGAAAAAAGATTTTCCGTTAAAACAAGAAACTCCGTTGGTTTTTCCGTTAAATCAATAAATTCCGTTAGTTTTTCCGTTAAACCAACAAATTCCGTTTAATAGCCACTTTTTATATATAGAAATATATATATATATATATATAAAGTGGCTATCTAACGGAATTTTGTTGTTTTAACGGAAAAACTAACGGAATTTCTTGATTTAACGGAAAAACTAACGGAATTTTTTAAATTTAAAAATATTTTAACTCCATAATTGGGCTTCAAAATTTACAATTCTAAAGCCCATGTAGAAGTATTGGATGTCATGCTCATTTTATAGATACACTTCTCTCCAAAGGTTTCATAAACTTCCAATGTGGGATTGTGCATTTTATATATGCTCTTAACTCCAATAGTTTTATAAATTTCCAATGTGGGATAGTGACAAAAAAAAATGTTAAAATGCTCATCAAAATCATTTTAAAATGTATGTCTAATTGACTAATTTGATTTTGAATTACAACTAATTAAATTGTAATATTCACTTTCATTCTTTCATTTATTTAATTTTCAAATTTAATTTAAGTTGCACTTGATTATTAATATATTAATGTTAGATATTATTTTCTATAAGTTTAGAATATTTTAATTTAACAAAGTAAACTATTTTAACATATTTATTTTTAATTTTTAGTGTTGGGACTAATTGTAGGATATATAATGAATCTAATTAGTAAAGATAGATTTACTTTAAATTATTTTTATGTATTTATTGCATTCGGTTCGACCCCAGTTGAATTCCCACAAACTTCACGTCGAAATCATTCTCGATTGTGAATCAAAATCCTTCATCTCCATTTTTAGATATCGGAATTATCAAATCCGCAAACTTTTCGTATAAATCTTATGATTAATGCTCATGTTTAGTTCCTTAATTAATAAAAAAAATTAAAATTCTCCTAACACTATTTAGCAATATTATAGTATTATATTAAATGTTTAGTAAGTATTATTTTTAAATATTAGATGATTTTATGATATAGTAAAAAATCTATTTTTTTTTTATAATATAGAAAAAAATTATTTTTTAAAATAAAAATATATTTAATGTCTTAAAAATAATTAAAATAATATTAAAAATACGAAACGTATTATGACGCTTATTTTTCGTATTGACATGCCTAAACTTGTGATTCTTGATTCTCAATATCGACGTCTCGCAATGCATTACGCCTTTCGGAACATTATTAATAAATGAATGGAAAATGCAAAAAACTTTGTACTACTACATTTTAGTCACTAAGAAAAAATGAAACTAAAAAAAACAAAATGGATGTGAATATTATTAATTTAAAAATGCTAATAGTTTATTTGGTAAGGTACATTGAACTCAATGAAGAAAAAATATTTATTTATTTAGTTTTGTATTATAATATTATCCATTATTTTATTATGTATAAAAAGTTCATGATTAAATACAAAATTTAATATAATATAATAGTACGAAACACAAACTTAAACATTTTAATTTAGAATTTAACACTATTCAAATTAAAATTAATATATCACAATGTGTAATTATTTATTAATTACATAAACATTACATCATTAATTATTTAATGAACCAAAAAAATTATATATAACTAAGCAAACGTGCATTGCACGTTGCTTAAACCTAGTATATATATATAATTAATTTGATCACCATGCGGCTTTTCGTTTCTTTTCATTTTTGTTACATTACAATGTTTATTTCGTCATATGCAAATAAATTGTTGAATTGATGGGAGATGACGGGGGTTTTATTTTAAAATATGTTGGGATTGTGGTCCCATATTGTTAGTTTGATGCTCTTTTAAGCAAGTATATAACAATGACATTATGAATTAACGTTCAATTATTCGCGTATTATTATTTGCGATAATAATCTAAGGTTCCATGATTATCTGAAATACAACAAATTGTATACTTGACTGTTTGAGTATAGTGAGACACAATTCGTTATATATAATCAAAAACATGTCGTTCACAATCGGTACATGAAGTTGGACGGTTTATGTTGATAAGATTGCATTGTTCTTATTAAGATTTGTCTAGATCTGGGAATACGAACAATAATGTGTTTTTTGAAGCACATTGAACGGGACCAAGTGAATGACTCATTTGAAAACACTCGAAATGAGACACCACTCGATTATCGAACAAGTCACCTAAATCCTGAGCAAGTAATGTACCTTTAATTACTAGTTCAAGTTCTTTGAGGTACCAATAAGTAAAGTCTTAATTAGAAGATCGATCTCGATACTTTGGGAATCTGGGCGAAGTGGTTAGAGATCATATACATGCAATAGTGGAATCCGTTAATCATCATTATGAGACGATCGTCACTCTAAGATATTTTCTAAAGGGAATTGAACCTGAGCTCAGTAGTTCGACGATGAGATCGTTGGATTTGGTGTTGTGATGTGATCACAACAGATTCGCCTTATGAAATGGGACTTAGAGGGTAATACATGTTGAAGGGCAAAACGGTCATTTTGTCGACTTCAACATATTGACGGTCAAACGGGGGTTGACTTGTGGAATGGTAGTCGGAGGATATTGTTATCTAATCATAATTGACTTCCATAACTTTCGCTTGACTCAAGAGTGCAATCTCGGGTTTTTTGGTAGAGTAAGCCGGGATTAATATATGTATCTCAATTGGTCAAGAGTTGACCCAATTAGAAGCATATATTGGAGCTTGAGTCTTGTGAATCCGATTAGGTCCCTCTTTTGGCTCTAATATAGGTATGTGACTTAATTGGTCTACTACAATAAAGTCCAAGGACCATTGTGCAAATATAAACCCTAGTTGTTGGTTATAAATATGTCCCTTAGGACACATTTTTCACTAGTGGTTATTTGTCAATTTCATTCTTCTAAAGAGTGTGAGAAATACCTAGAGAGCACAAGGGAGAAGACCTAAGGGAGGAAGCAATTAGCTTGGCTATTGAAAGCTCCTTCAAGGTTATCATCTTACTCTTATGTGTAAGGATTCAAAATAAAACACCAATGATCTCAAATGGTTTTCTAAGATCCACCATGCATTTGGGTTTAATCTTCATAAGAAAATTAATTTCTTATTTTGAGGATTAGATACCCATTACTAACAAATGGTATCAGAGCCATGGTTATTGAAAACCTTGAGTAGGATTAATGTTTTATTTTAAATCCGAATTTTAAATGCATTTTTAGTGTGGGTGGTGTTAGGATATTTAATTTGACATGTTATTGCTTTATATATATTGTTTTATATATTGAATGTGTAGTTAATGTTTATACATAATCACTTGTGGCCTTTTAGAATTTTTGCTTCCTATTATTGTAATTCATTTTTGTTGTTACTCTTGTATCTAGAGATTTTGTAAGCCATAAGGCATTAGAAATTTTTTTTTTATTTTTGATACATATGTATTTTGGAAGAGAAACACATTGTATGAATTTTTGGTTGTAAAAAATGAAGATTTACAAAGCAAATAGCAAGAATAATGCATTGAATCGGCCACAAGTGCAGCAGCCGAAGCTGCTGCCCGGAGCCACCGCCCGGTGGCGGCGGTGTCCTTCTTTTGCGGGTCGCCACCGCCGGCACCGTCACCGGAGGTGGTGGTGGATGTGGTACAATGTGTTTTTGCTAGGGTTTTGTGAAATTAGGGTTTAATTTAATTTTGTGCTTTTCTTGAAAACTTGGGCTATTATTTTTGGATAAGGACTTTTATGTTTTTTCTAAAGATTGGTACTCAAAATTAAATTGACCCACTTGGAAGCATGGATTGGACTACAAGGAAATTGAAGAATTGGGCCGGAATGTGGCCCAATAAGACACTTTAATTCTTGTTGTATTTTTAATTCTTAGGATGGGCCATAAGTAATTATTATTCATTAATTATTGCTTTTAACGCTTTATGGATGATGAATGAATGTATGAATATTACATGTCATGTAGATTAAATTAAACACCACCCGGTGAACTAATATCATATGCATTTGTATTTAATAATTTTTTATCACTCTAAATTAATTAGAAGTGACGAGAAATTATTATTAATAATTTTGTGTCATTATAATTGTTTATATTTGGCCGAGTAATTATTAATGAGAACTCATTACATAAAAAAATAAGTGGGAGAGGGTTTATAGGCATGTATAAATCCGTGACCTCCTCCGTCATCCAATTTGTTATTAAAATGCGTATGTTTAGTATCGAGTCACATCGGTCTCCCTATAGGAAAACGACGTCATTTTAGATTAATTGAAATTGGATCTTGTGAAATAAATTTTGAAAATGAAATAATGGGATGATTATCCTATAGATAACATCTCACCTATTTCAAATATTTTTAAAATTATTGACGAAGGTTATTACACTTATGTATGAATTTTTTTGAGGACTTCCTATAGAATATTCCGACAAAATTATTCGTAGGCCAAATAAATAATCAATCCTCATTATATTGTGGCATGAGATGCCTAGCTCAAATAAAATGAGTGGGAGGGTCCCAACCTTGCCGTCAACTACATTGACCTCCTATAGAAGGCATGTTTAAAGTTGTAGGGTTTAAGGTTTTTTGATTAATAATATAGTTTTAACGTCTATATTTACATACTCAATCATGCATCATACAAAGATTATTTGTCATTTCAATTAATATGCGGATTGTTAATTTTTTCAGAATCATGTCGCTTAATCCACTATCAGTTATACTTAACAAAAATCAACTTGTCGAAGAAAACTACGTTGACTGGAAAAGAAATCTCAATATTGTTATTACCGTCGAAAAACACAAATTTGTGTTAACTGAAACTTGTCCCGAAGTCCCAAAAGATGATCCCACTGAATCTCAAAAGGTTGTATATGAAAAGTGGCTTCATTCTGATGAGATGGCCCGTTGCTATATTTTGGCATCCATGTCAAATGTGTTGCAGCAGAAACATCAGAATTTTGGAACTGCTTTTGACATAATGGAGAGTCTTCAAGAGATGTTTAGACATCAAAGCCGACAAGCTAGGCAAGCTTCCATTGGGCAATTATGAACACGCACATGAAACCAGGCACATCTGTGAAGGACCATATGTTAACCATGATTGGTCACTTCAATGCTGCAGAAGTTTTAGGAGCTAACATTGATTCCGAGACGCAGATTGACATGGTCATTGAGACTGTCCCTGAGATGTTCTCACAATTCATAGTAGATTATAATCTACACAAGATGGACATGTATCTAACAGAATTAATGAAAGAGCTCCAAAATGCTGAAAGTGTTCTTAAAACCAGAAATGGAAGTGCTATGATTGTAACAGCCTGACCCTCTCATCCTAAGTCTTCTAGTGGTAAAGGAGGAATTAAGAGGAAAAGGCCAAATAACAAAAAGGTTGGCATGTCAAAGGCGAAGAAAACCACTACCGATGAGAAACCAAAGGGAAAGTGTTTTTCTTGTGGACAGAAAGGACATTGGAAGAGGAACTGCCCGGATAACCTAGCTAAGGGGAAGCAAGGTAAAGGCGATGCCCTATTCATTGAGTCATGCTTAGTGGTTGATTCTACTAGGACCTGGATTGTAGATTCTGGAGCCACTAATCATGTTTGCAATTCTTTGCAGGGGTTTCAGGAAACCAAGCACCTCAGTGAAGGGGAGTATACTCTTAGAGTCGGCACAGGAACAGTAGTATCCGCCAAGGCAGTTGGCATATTTACTTTATGTTTTGAGAATCGTAGACATTTAATTTTGGATGACTGTTATTATGTTCCCGAACTTACACGGAACTTGGTTTCCGTTGCACTTTTATATCGTTTTGGTTATTCAGTACTTTTTAGCCGTTCTACGGTAGTTATAAAGTTGAATAATTCTGTTATATGTTCGGGTCATATGGTTAATAGTCTCTATGTCTTAAGTCCTACGATAGGCTCTATACATAACATTACTACTACTAACAAAAGAAAGAGATCGTCTAGTTCCAATGAAACTCTCTTATGGCATCTTAGGTTGGGTCATATTAATCTAAATAGGATTCAAAGATTGGTAAAGGATGGACCTTTAAAAGAGTTAGAGGTGGAATCTATACCAACATGTGAGTCTTGTATAGAAGGAAAGATGACCAAAAGGCCTTTTAAGGCTAAAGGACTAAGAGCTAAAGAAGTTTTGGAATTGGTACATTCCGATGTATGTGAACCTATTAGTACTCAGGCTAAGGGAGGATTTGAGTACTTCATCACATTCACGGATGATTACTCAAGATTTGGATACATACACCTTATGTCTCACAAATCCGAAGCTTTGGAGAAATTCAAGGAGTTTCGAACGGAAGTTGAGAAACAATTGGGTAAAAGTATCAAGGCTCTTCGATCCGATCGAGGTGGCGAATATCTATCCCATGAGTTTAAGGCCTACTTATCGGATAATGGAATATTATCCCAACTGAGTGCATCGAGAACTCCCCAACAGAATGGTGTCTCGGAAAGGAGAAATCGAACTCTTTTGGATATGGTAAGATCAATAATGAGTTATTCCTCATTGTCTATTTCCTTTTGGGGATATGCGCTACAAACAGCCATTTATATCTTGAATTTAGTACCGTCTAAACAGTTCCCATGACACCTCTTGAATTATGGAATGGGCGCAAGCCTAATTTGCATCATGTTCGGATATGGGGTTGTCCGGCACATGTGCTGAAGGGAAAGATAGATAAGATGGAATCAAGATCAGAGGTTTTCCTTTTTGTAGGGTATCCAAAAGGAACTAGAGGTTTCTACTTCTATAGTCCTCTAGATAAGAGGGTATTTGTTAGTACAAATGCAACTTTCTTAGAAGACAAGTAGATAGAAGAACACAAGTCTACCAGTAAGATTCTATTGGAAGAGGTATTAGAACGTGGTTCAAATAACTCGATTCCAAATTTTCGCATAGAATCTAATGGTTATGACTTGGAACCTCCTATGGAACCTATGGTTCATGATAAGGTAAGTGAGCATATGATGCCTACAGTACCTCATGAGACAGAACCAGAGGTAGTAAGGAACGAGGCACCCATCGATGCACCTCTACATCCCCAGATGAATGAGGAGTTTTGTCCTGACCAAGCAGTGGGAGAAGAAGAAGGATCTTCGGTCAGACTGGACAATTAGACACCTTTAGTCTCTACTCGTAGTGGGAGGGTTGTTAGACCACCTTCTAGTTACTTGCTCTATGGAGAGTCCTATCAGGCGATCTCTGCTGAACAAGAGGAAGATCCCACTTCGTATAAAGAGGCAATGAAGTTTGTAGATTTTGAATCATAGAAATCTGCCATGAACTCAGAAATGGAATCTATGTATTCTAACAAGGTTTGGGATCTTGTGGATGCATCGAATTGGGTTAAACCTATAGGGTGTAAGTGGGTCTATAAAAGGAAAGAGGTATAGATGGGAAGGTTGAAACCTTCAAAGCAAGGCTAGTGGCCAAGGGTTTTACCCAGAGAGAATGTGTCGACTATGAGGAAACCTTCTCACCGATTGCCATGCTTAAATCTATTCGAATCCTTTTATCCATTGCCGCTCATTATAATTATGAGGTTTGGCAAATGGATGTTAAGACAGTATTTTTAAATGGGAGTCTTGATGAGACTATATACATGATGCAACCTGAGGGGTTCATAAGAAAAGGCCATGAAAGGAAAGTCTGCAAGTTGCAACGGTCCATTTATGGACTGAAGCAAGCGTCCAGGTCATGGAATGTCAGATTTGATCAAACTATTAAGACATATGGTTTTAACCAAAATCTGGATGAACCTTGTGTATACAAGCGTATGCAAGGAAAGAAAGTAGTTTTTCTGATTCTTTATGTGGATGACATCCTACTCATTGGAAATGATGTAGGGACATTGTCATCTGTAAAGAAATGGTTGTCACAGCAGTTTGATATGAAGGACTTGGGAGAGGCTAGTTATGTTTTGGGTATCCGTATCTTACGAGATAGGAAAAACAAAAGGATAGCATTATCCCAAGCTTCATACATTGACAAAATATTGTCTAGATTCGAAATGCAAAATTCCAAAAAGGGACAACTCCCTTTTAGACATGGAATTCATCTATCTAAAGAGCATTCTCCCAAGACTCCAACAGATATAGATTACATGAAGAAGGTTCCTTATGCCTCAGCTGTGGGAAGCCTCATGTATGCTATGCTTTGCACTAGACCGGACATTTGTTATGCTGTGGGTATTGTTAGTCGTTATCAGTCTAATCCAGGACCAGAAGATTGGATAACGGTAAAGCATATACTTAAATACCTTCGGAGAACGAGAGACTATATGCTTGTCTATTCAGGACATGATCTGGATCCCATTGGGTATACTGATTCCGATTTCCAATCCGATCGTGACTCTAGAAAGTCTACATCGGGTTCGGTATTTACACTAGGAGGTGGAGCCGTGGTATGGAGGAGTATTAAGCAATCTTGTATTGCCGATTCCACCATAGAGGCAGAGTATATAGCTGCTTGTGAAGCTGCTAGAGAGGCTGTTTCAAGAAGTTTCTCTTGGATCTTGACGTGGTACCTTTGGCAATGGAATAACACTTTATTGTGATAATAGTGGAGCGATTGCCAATGCTAAAGAACCAAAGAGTCATCAGCGTGGCAAACACATTGAGAGAAAATACCATCTTTTTAGAGAGATTGTTCATCGAGGAGACGTAACGGTTAGCAAGATTGTATCTGCAGATAATCTTACAGATCCGTTCACCAAGAGCTTACCAGCTAAGGTTTTTGATGGCCATCTTGAAATGATGGGTATTATTGATATGTCACATATACTTTAAAAGGGCAAGTGGGAGATTGTTAGTTTGATGCTCTTTTAAGCAAGTATATAACAATGTCATTATGAATTAACGTTCAATTATTCGCGTATTATTATTTGCGATAATAATCTAAGGTTCCATGATTATCTGAAATACAACAAATTGTATACTTGACTGTTTGAGTATAGTAAGCCACAATTCGTTATATATAATCAAAAACATGTCGTTCACAATCGGTACATGAAGTTGGACGGTTCATGTTGATAAGATTGCATTGTTCTTATTAAGTGGATGACTCATTTGTGACCACTCGAAATGAGACACCACTCGATTATCGAACAAGTCACCTAAATCCTGAGCAAGTAATGTACCTTTAATTACTAGTTCAAGTTCTTTGAGGTACCAATGAGTAAAGTCTTAATTAGAAGATCGATCTCGGTACTTTGGGAATCTGGGCGAAGTGGTTAGAGATCATATACATGCAATAGTGGAATCCGTTAATCATCATTATGAGACGATCGTCACTCTAAGATATTTTCTAAAGGGAATTGAACATGAGCTCAGTAGTTCGACATGAGATCGTTGGATTTGGTGCTGTGATGTGATCACAACAGATTCGCCTTATGAAATGGGACTTAGAGGATAATACATGTTGAAGGGCAAAACGGTCATTTTGTCGACTTCAACATATTGACGGTCAAACGGGGGTTGACTTGTGGAATGGTAGTCGGAGGATATTGTTATCTAATCATAATTGACTTCCATAACTTTCGCTTGACTCAAGAGTGCAATCTCGGGTTTTTTGGTAGAGTAAGTCGGGATTAATATATGTATCTCAATTGGTCAAGAGTTGACCCAATTAGAAGCATATATTGGAGCTTGAGTCTTGTGAATCCGATTAGGTCCCTCTTTTGGCTCTAATATAGGTATGTGACTTAATTGGTCTACTACAATAAAGTCCAAGGACCATTGTGCAAATATAAACCCTAGTTGTTGGTTATAAATATGTCCCTTAGGACACATTTTTCACTAGTGGTTATTTGTCAATTTCATTCTTCTAAAGAGTGTGAGAAATACCTAGAGAGCACAAGGGAGAAGACCTAAGGGAGGAAGCAATTAGCTTGGCTATTGAAAGCTCCTTCAAGGTTATCATCTTACTCTTATGTGTAAGGATTCAAAATAAAACACCAATGATCTCAAATGGTTTTCTAAGATCCACCATGCATTTGGGTTTAATCTTCATAAGAAAATTAATTTCTTATTTTGAGGATTAGATACACATTACTAACACATATATCACGGGGGCCAGTTGGCCCCTTGCTATGTCGCCCTGTACACCAAGCAAAATCCGATTGCGGAAGTTAATTGTCAAAGCTAAACCAAAAGTGATGTTAAAGGATAGGAGTGATCCCAGTCGTCGATCAAGATATATGGCTCACATTGAGGGCAAAGAAGCACAATCCGATCAAATTGAAATCAGCCAATAGTTACTAGCCATGTGGAATCTCACTTAAAAGAAAAAATTTGTGAAACGCGTTTTTACGTCAATCTTTACCTTGGTTCACCAAATACAAAGCCTCTCTGCGGTATGCTTAAAGGTGCACAAAAATGGAAGGTTCATCATCGTCGCCCCGTACCTCCAAAAAAATTACCATATGTCAATATGTAGTAATTATAAGCAAACTCTAAACTTACCAACATAGAGTACTTTTAGTACCCATGTCAGAAGGATTCTTATCAGAATGAAACTTTTCCAAATTAACTTCACCTGAAGCTATTTTCTCTAGTATAAAATGATACTTAACTGTTTAGTTTAGTAAACACAACAGCAGTATCATGCAAAAAATTCAACTCAGCAAGAATACCTTTCAACCATATACATTCATTTACAGTCTCAGTAATAGCAACACATTCAACTGCAGCACTTGATAGTGTTACTATTGACTACATTTGAGTTTTCTAGGTTATGCAGTTATCAGCAACTCTTGCCAAATGTCGCACCATTCACTATCGCTAGCATGTCGTCATTACCTCACTCGAGCGATAAAAATAGTGACTTTGTCGCTAGCCTGTCATTCGAGCGATTCATTCGAAATTGATTTTGAGATTTCAAATATGCCACAATGATCTACTCGACGAGTAGAAAAGGTTGTTCTATTTACATTTGTAATTTGACCATCGGATCAAATCCGAGTATTTAGCCGAAGTTGACAAGAAAGTCACTTTTCTAAATTTTTGGTTTTAACACTTGAACCAAATATTCAATCTTCTAAACCGATTTCCAACAATCCCCCACATGAATGAAAATTCAAATATGCCATGTAATATAAAAATATGATGCATTGTAGAGAGATAGCGGAAACACACTGTATCAAGTAAGGTAACTTTTGACTTTGAACCTCCCTAGTGAAATACTATCGGACTTAATTGGATAATTGATGAACGTGATGTCATGAACCATTCAAACGTTAGTGTAAGCCAAGACAACAATATTCACACACAGATATATTCCATAATACATTCACAATTCTTATGACTTGGTTCTGATAACCCAAGAATAACTAACCAATATATGGATGAATTGATTTTAGAAACTTTTTCGACATTTAGTTTCAAAATAATTCAATACACAAGATATAAATGCAAAGTATACTACTAGAATTAAATATGCAAGTGCGATAACTTAATTCAAGTACGGATATAGCACAATATAAATGGAAATGTAAAGTAAAGTGCAATAATGTAAAGATAACAACCCAATTTAATGGAGTTCGATACACAATGTGTTCTATGTCCCCGTTACCAAGCTCTCCATCACGAGTAAGGTCAAATGCACTATAATGATAACTTACAAACAAGGAGTATCGATCATTAAGTGACTTACAACAAGTAGCATTTATCCTTAGCTGGTTTACAACAAGGAACACATATCCTTAGGTGACTTACAACAAGGAGCATCTATCCTTAACAGCAATTGAGTTTTCGCAAGGCTCTCGAAACCACTAAAGTATAAATGATAGTTTTACAATTGAAAGAACTCTCTTAAAAAATGATATAATCAAGTCAAGTATTTAGAGAGTTAAGATAACACTTCAATAGATAGCAAATAATAAAGTTCAAGTGTTTATGATGAAAACTTTGATGAATAATTGATAATGAAATAGTTTGTAGTTTTGTATCAAAGTTTTCAAACCAATGATATATTTTAACAAATAATGCAAGTTAAATATGAAGAGAGATTTACACTTAAATCAAAGTGTTGTCAAATAAAACTTCTACCAAGGATGAAGAATAGAGGAGATTGTGAAAAGTTCTTTGCAAAATAGAGTTCTTGATAAATTAGATGAAATAAATTTGATCGATCAAGAAACTCTTTGTAATAAATGAAGTAGAATGTAGAATCAAGTAAACTCAATGATTTTCAATAAATAAGCTCTGTAAATGTCTCTTTTAAGTTGTTAAAAATTGAATGGAAGAATAAATGGATATTTATAGAGCAAAGGAGGCTCAACCAGTTACTTTTGGTTGACAAATTTCGGTTGACCGAAAGTGTCAATATAGCTATTGGGAAATCAAACCGTTAGAATTTCGGTTGATCATTTCTGCACTTTCGGTTGACCGAAAGTTTGACCCCTTGTTTTAAAAAAAAACTTATTTTTTCAAAATCTATTTCACATTATAAATGAAAAGCATCTTTATGCAAGTGATGGACTATGAAAATAATTTGAACTTTATGCACTTGCTAAAAATCGATGAGTTAATACATTTACATTTAAGTTCCAATAAACTATTCTAAACTTTAATCTTCAAAGTTTGTGTTCTTATTCTCTTCGAGTCTCATTTGATTGTTTGTTCTTCAACGAATGACAATTTGAGTCTTTAAATATTTAAGAAGATATATTCAAAACAAACTCTAGAAACAAAACTTGTTAGAGATATAAGTGTATTGTTTGTTATAATCAAAACAAGTGGAGTTATATTGAATCATAGGTCAATAGGTTCATTTTGTCTATGAACCATCCTTGGGTTTCATAAGTGTTTAGAGAATTGTAGCCTCAAGCGGCCCCACTTCACACTTACATAGGCGACCTCCTATTTAGAGTATTATGCACTACTCCACTTGACTTAATCAAGATATATGAATCATTAAAAGAGTATATTAACATCTAATCATTCTACAGAAAGCACTTTAATATCATATGAATGAGTTAGGAAATAATTTCATAAGTGCTTTATTGAATCATCATAACTTAGTTATCCCTTTGAACCAAAATCTTGGAATCTCCAGTCAACAAGGTAGAGTTACCATTACAAAGATCCTTACGTAGTATACTTTAATCTCATTCCTTTCGATAGAGTATTTCATATCACCTTTAATTTGAACATATTTCAAATCACAAATGTCTCTATGTATTAGCTCTAAAGATGTAGTGTTCCTTTGTAACGAGTGAATCGGTGTTTTAGCCAATTTTGGTTCAACACACACTTCTCATTTAAGATTAGGATTGATCTTGAGCGCCGGAATTAAACTTTGATTCATAAGTTTGAGCAAAGATTTGTAATTCACGCATCATAATCGACTATGCCACAAACAAGACAACGCAAGCATATACACAAATCTAAACTCCCCGTGTGCGCACTGGGAGAAGGAATCTCCCCGTGCGCGCACGGGGAGTTTCGTCCATTTTTCTTTCCTTTTTTCTATGCTTAGATTACAACGATTTTTTTTCCTCTTTTTTAATATATAAATCTAGGTATAATTTTATGTAATTATTATTAATTGTTTTCATTTAATTAGTAGAAATTTAATATTTACGCAAAACTATTCAATCGTCAATAATGCAAGCACTGCATTTTTGCCTGTCTTAGCTAGTTTTCTAGTTTCTATAGACAAAATAATTAACGCTAAATAACGGACAGTAAAATGGATGCTTGAAGAATATTTTGGAGAGTGGAACATCTGTTTAAGAAGATAATCAGCATGCATTTAACTTAATAGAGATATGAACATACAAAAATACTGCTGAACAAAAATGACGAAAGTAAATACAGATAAGTTTAGATACGGTATCTACAATATTGTGTATATTCTTACTCTTACCGTTTTTTAATAGATATTTCTTAATCTTAAATATAAAAACTATAAACACACAAACTAAACCAATAAAAATCTTACATGATGGTCTTCTTCATTTTTTCCTCTTCTTTTTTTTCCAAACTTTTCCTTTGGTGCATATTCTTGGTGAAGAAGAGAATTTTTTTTTCTTTTTGTATATAAAGACAAAGAATAAGAAAAATACATCCACCGCCTTTCACCTGTGTAAATAAATCGGTTTGCAGATGAAAGACGGTAATTTTTTTGGCTGAGATTTTTTAAGTCAGCAAATTTATTTTAGCTCCCCGTGAGTCAACAAAAATGGCTGCTGTAGCAAAAAATCAGACATAAACAGTAAATAATGAGGCTAAAGTGGGGAAATAAATGGAGGGATAAAATGGGAAGCTGAAATACGTCTTAAATGAATAGTAACCACAGGGATTCCCCCTTTTAAGAGAAGAGGGATATACATCAATAGGAAATAGTACTAAAATTACAATAAAATATTTAAAAAAAAAAGTAAAAGATTTAATGAAACCAACAAAAGCTGAGCAAAACAGCTTTATAAAAGTCGAAGGTCAACTCAAGAAAAGCCCCAAAACGGAAAGCATGTAAAGTATGATCGTTTCTAACATGAAGGGTCTAGAAAAAATGAACTCGCGGGTGTGTTTGATAGATATCATTCAGAAAATAATGTATTTTTAATAGTAGTATGATGAGAATTATGTGATTAAAAAGTAAGGAAAAATTATTGATGTAACGGAAAATATTATTTTATTGAAGAATCTGTGATTGAAAATGAGTTTTGAAAAAATGTAATTTGAAATAATGTTTACCAAACAAGGACTAAATCTATAGACATTTGAACGTGATTTCGTTGAGTGCGTGTTCAGTAGATCTGGTGTGCTGTCGTAGGCACTCAAAAATAGTCTTTAAATCTCGAAAACTAATGAGTAGTGGAAGTAATGGTTGACAGTGTGTAATTTAATATTTTATACTCCGTACAATTATTAAGGGATTTTTAGTATGCAAACAATTGTGAATAACGCAATTAATAACAATGAAAACTAAATTAATGAAAACAATCAAAAGACTAACCTTGGTCCAAGTCAATATCCACCTTCGAAAATCCACAATTGATAATAGATGTAAGGATAATTCAATTCATATCTTGAATATTTACCGTTAGAATAATTTTTCTATTTCTCCTTAATTTTAGTTAGTTAGAGACTAGCGTTCTAATTAACCATAAGATTCAATTTAATAACAGTTTTAAACAATATAGAAATCGATGAACTAGATAACACAAACACCAGCGGTTGCATTCAATCTATTTAAACATTCTTCTTAAGGCTCAATAACCTCTATCGCATAAAATCATCAAATCCTAGTATTTCGCAAGTTAAAGGGATCACACAATTACGGATTTGATATTTAACTCAGCGGTAGATTGCAACGAATAATAAACTAGTAGGCCTCCTAGCAATTAAACATATCAATCATAGAAATAAGCGCAGAAAAATATTCAATACTCAAAAACATGAATTAAATTAAGAAAAACCATTTATATCTCACAATATGTGGTTCCGAGACTTCAATCTCCTTCGACCAAGTGTAAAAGTTTAGTTACATATGATAAATCTAAGAAAAATAGAAAGAAATAGGTTGGAGGCGTTCTCCACGTTCTGGTTCTATTCTAGGGTTTATAAAGTGTAGAAAGATTTGTTTCCATAAGTGTTTGATTGAAATTAGGAAACCAGAATTTTCGTCCCGAAAATAAACCATGCGGCCGCATGGTTTAGAGGCTTGCGGCTGCAAGAAACAAGTGAAATCAGCACTTTAACTCTCGGGAATGGTCTGTGCGGCAGCATGGAATTAAAGGCTTGCGGTCGCATGGTTTTACGAAACTTCCTTCGGATAGCTTTCAGTATTTTGGTCATAACGTCTTCTTCCGATATCCGATTGAATCGATTCAAGATGCGTTGTAAAGCTAACTCAAAGGACTAAAACTTTGATTCAGAGACCATCTTCAAATTAGATCGTTTAACATGTCCAAAATGATCTCAATATGAGATTAAAAATCGATGCAAAACTTTTCAGCTTGAAAGTTGATATGTGAAAATGTCTTGGCCATATTTCATCCCTTTGAATCTTTTTTTCATCCAATTGACCTCTAACACTCTTGAATCGTCATCACAAGGTTAGAAACAAGTTTAGAATATTTGCACTTTAGTCCTTGAACTTTCACTTTCTTCAATTTTGGTCATTTTTCACATATTTCTTCCAAATTACGCCATATCCATAGAATTGCCACTTAAATCAAAATATGAGCGTAATGAGTACATTTTGGTACAAAATAAACATACGAGAACATGAAATAAGGAGGGAGAAATATGCATTTTACATTCCTATCAAATTTCCCCACACTTAGCTTTTGCTCGTCCTCGAGCAAAATTCAAATTTAATTCCCTAAAATCACCAAGTCATAATGCCAATAATATAGAACCATCAAACTTTTTCCAAAACACATAAAATATCATGAATAAACATTCCACACAACTAATAATCAATTAGCAAGCATTTTCATATGAAGATGGAGTAAACTAAACATGTAGACCCTCACAGATATAAGCACTCAACTCTCATGTATTTAAAAGGGTAAGTGTTTCGCTCGAATTCATTCCAATGGAGATGTTCTACCATATGCTTGCATATCTTCTCATTCACCACCACTTAGATCACATGCTATACAAGAATCATAAGGACTTTTCGAAGGTTGTAATGTGGCTTATGGTCAAGGTGGGAAATATTTGGGGATGTGACTCAAGAGCAATCGAAACTAGTGAACTAAAGATAAAAAGACTTAGCTCAAACATATACATAAGACATGTAAACCAACCATTCCACATGATAGTTTCATCATTTTTGCATCTATCCCACATAAATCGAATTCTTTCTTGAGATGTATGAAGAGTTATGAATATAGATCTTTTTCACATTAAAATCACTCTTTTTCATCACTTCTTTTCTTTTTCTTCAATCATTCATTTTTTTCTTCTTCTTCTTGTGCTTTTCTTGCACAATGTAAACTCCAAATGATACACCAATACTGGAACTCCCTGAATTGACATAGAAAATTTGTTCCAATTCACTAATAATAGCACTACCATAAATCTTGATTCCCCCACACTTATTTTCTTACATACCCACACTTCTCATGATATTCAACAATACTCCACTAACTCTAAGGCTTGGGTAAAGACATTGTTTTTTTCAGTTTAAAACTTGTAATGTGAGTTTATACAAAGAAAAGGCAATAAGGCTCAAAGGGGCTCAACAATGGAAAATTCAATTATAGGGTCGGCTATTTGGCTAATGAAGCTCATTTATGTAACAAAGATGGTCTTAATCATGTTCGTGCATGCATGTATCAATGTGATCTAGAAGAGAATCAATGCAAGTTCTAGAGAAACAAAATCATGAAAGAATATCACACATGAAAAGAAATAATGAGACTGTTATGAATGTATCAGTCTAAAGGCTCAAAAATCTCACTGGCTTTTGTCTACAGAATTTAGTTACTACCATCTTCAAAGAAAATAACTCAACTAATCAACTCTAAGTTGGAGGATTATTCATTCAATTATGTTAAGAGTTCTTCAAAAGCCTAATTAATTCTAGCAAATAGCATACACAACCAAAGATGGTCATTTAACTCAACTCATTTTCCTGAAAAATCATGCAAATTTTTTTCTTTTTAAAAAAATTAATTCACTCAATTTAAATGCAACCTATATCTAAATCTCTCTCTCACACTTAAAACTTATATTGTCCCCAATGTAAGGTCCAATGCGAAGAAAATGACAAATATAACTAAAATAAATGATGGAATACGAAAAATAAAAACAAAAATAAAAAGATAAAGGAACGAACTCCCCTTGGTTGCCTCCCAAACAGCACCTTTGTTTATCGTCTTTGGCCCTACTCAATGTTTCTTTATTTAGCCCGGGTCTATCATGGTTGGCTTCGATCTTCCTTGCGGTATACCAAGTTCAATGGAAATGATAACTAGCAGTGTTCCTCCACTTCCATGGAATACATACTTGTACTGACTAGGGTAATGCTTCAAATCCAAAATGAAAGTCTGCAAAACAGAAGATAGAGGCTTCTCATTAGAAACTGGTAATACAAAACAAGAACTAGAACGTGACTTTGGAAGAGCATTTAATGCTGCCACAGTTCTTTTTGACTCAGTGTTTAAGGCCAGCTCCTCTTTTTCCTTCCCAAGATGTTCAATATTGACAACTTCTCATTCTTTTGTAGTAACAAATTCGAAAACATCATGTGCTAATTGATCAATCACATCAATAAAATGAACATGGTTATTATTACATAGATGTTTCATGGAATCATAAATATTAAGTGTAATCGTTTTATCATCAAATTTCATGGTTAGTGTGTCCTTATGAAAGTCCATTTTAGTTTTGGATATCCTTAAGAACAGTCTTCCTAACAAAATAGGGAGAATTTGATTACTACTGTTCATGTCAAGCACATAAAAATTAGCAGGAAAAACGAACTCATTAACTTTCACAAGAACATCCTCAACTACCCCCTTAGGATATGCATTAGATTTATCAGGGAGTTGAATTATCACACCAGTTTTATTTAAAGGTCCAAGTTTCAAGGAAATGTATACAGAATATAGCATGATATTAATAGATGCTTCTGAATCTAGCATGGCTTTTTCAAACTTAGTGTCACCTATCATGCAAGGGATAGTGAACATACCTGGATCCTTACACTTTTCAGGAAGTTTCTCTTGAATTATTGCAGATACCTATTCTCCAACTTTTACCTTTTCAATCCCCTTCTATTTATGTTTCATTTTACTTGTGTATAATTGTTTCAAAAATTTAGCATAACGAGACATTTGTTTAATAATATCTAAAAGTGGAATATTTACCTGACATTTACTAAAAATTTCATGTAGCTCATCATGATCTCGTTCATATTTCCTAGATCCTACTAAAGTTTGAGGGAAATGAGGTACATGTTTATAATCAGAAAGAGGTGGAAACTTACACTCAGTTACCTCAGTATCGTTGGGAGCACTCTTTTTTGCTGTGATATATTCCTCATTTTCTTCCATCGATGATGTAGGGGCTACCTTCACTGCAGCTTCAACCTCCGCTCCACTCCTCAACGTGATTGTACTTACATTTTCTTTTAGATTTATCACTGTTTGAGATGTCAATTTTCCCGTATTCTGTGACTCCAACCTACTGACCGCGTTAGCCATTTGACTCATTTGATTCTCCAAACTTTGAATGCTAGCCATTCTCTCCTGTTGAAATTGTAAAGTGTTAGTGGCAAGAGATTTGACAAAGTCTTCTAAAGACATACTAGAGTTAGAAGTTTGGCCATGTTGTTGTTTAGGAGGGTATGGCTGATTATATTGCTGGACATTCTGTCAATTTTGATTCATAGGTTGATTCACTTGTCGATTCCCATAATTAAGATTTGGATGATCCCTCCATCTTTGGTTGTACGTGTTTGAATAGGGATCATAATTCCTTTGTGGTTGTCCAGGAGAGCTACCGACTGCATTTACATATACAACAAATTCTTCTTGAATTGTTGGGCACATATCGGTTGGATGGCCTACCAATGAACAAATTCCACAAGTCTTTGTTGTTTGCATAGTACCTACAGCCATTTGACAAATAAGAGTAGTTAGACTCACAAGTTGTTGTTCAATAGATGAAACATTTACCTCATTAACATGTGTAGGTGGTATATCGAGTCTAGTGCCAAATTGTTGAGAATTGACGGTCATATTTGCAATCAAGTTTCTTGAGTAGAAGATCGAGTTATGAGCATAAACTATCAAGGAAACTAAAAAAAATATGAAAAACAGGTTAAAAAGAAACTAGAATAAAAAAAATAAAAAAATTCTATGATAAAATTCCTAAAAACAATAAATTGCCTAAAAACCTAAAAATTATGATTTTTTTGATTTTTTTTTCAAAATAAAATAAACAACTAAAGTAGCATAAAAATAAATTAGCACCACTCCCCGGAATCGGCGCCAAAATTTGGTGTGCTGTCGTAGGCATCCAAAAGTAGTCCTTAAACCTCGAAAACTAATGTAGTAGTGGAAGTAAGGGTTGATCCCACGAAGAGTGTGTAATTTAATATTTTATGCTCCGTACAATGATTGGGGGTTTTTGTATGCAAACAATTGTGAATAACGCAATTAATAACAATGAAAACTAAATTAATGAAAACAATCAAAAGACTAACCTTGATCCAAGTCAATATCTACCTTCGAAAATCCATAACTGATCATAGATGTAAGGATAATTCAATTCATATCTTGAATATTCACCGTTGGAATAATTTTCCTATTTCTCCTTAATTTTAGTTAGTTAGAGACTAGCGTTCTAATTAACCCTAATTATTAAATAACCCCAGACCAATGCTCAAGATTCAATTTAATAACAGCTTTAAACAATAGAGAAATCGATGAATTAGATAACACAAACACCAGCGGTTGCATTTAATCTATTTAAACATTCTTCTTAATATTCAATAACCTCTATCGCAGAAAATCATCAAATCCTAGTGCTTCGCAAGTTAAAGGAATCAAATAATTACGAATTTGATATTTAACTCAGCAGTAGATTGCAACGAATAATAAACTAGTAGGCATCTTAGCAATTAAACATAACAATCATAGACATAAGTGCAGAAAAATATTCAATACTCAAAAACATGAATTAAATTAAGAAAAATTATTTAGATCTTATTGTGATTCCGAGGCTTCAATCTCTTTCGACCAAGTGTAAAAGTTTAGTTACATATGATAAATCTAAGAAAAATAGAGAGAAAATAGGTTGGAGGCGTTCTCCACGTTCTGGTTCTGTTCTAGGGTTTATAAAGTGTAGAAATATTTGTTTCCATAAGTGTTGATTGAAATTAGGAAACCAGAATTTTCATCCCAAAATGAACCATGTGGCCGCATGGTTTAGAGGCTTGCGGCCGCAAGGAACAAGTGAAATCAGCACTTTAACTCTCGGAAATAGTCTGTGGTCATAACTTCTTCTTCCGATATCTGATTGAACCGATTCAAGATGCGTTATAAAGATGAATCAAAGGACTAAAACTTTGATTCAGAGACCATCTTCAAATTTGATCGTTTACCATGTCCAAAAGTGGTCTCAATATGAGACTGAAAACCTATGCAAAACTTTTCAGCTTGAAAGTTGATATGTGAAAATGTTTTGGCCATATTTCATCCCTTTGAATCCTTTCTTCATCCAATTGACCTCTAACACTCTCGAATCTTCATCACAAGGTTAGAAACAAGTTTAGAATTTTTGCAATTTAGTCCTTGAACTTTCACTTTCTTCCATTTTTCACATATTTCTTCCAAATTACGCCATATACATAGAATTGTCACCTAAATCAAAATATGAGCGCAATGTGTACATTTTGGCACAAAATAAACATACGAACGCATAAAATAAAGAAGGAAAAATATGCATTTTAAATTCCTATCAAGATCCTGAAAAGAAAACAAAATAATTTTTGTCTTATATAACATGTTGTTGCATGGTACAAATCATAGTGGTCATATGGTTATAGATCAAAACATTCTGCTGCTTGAAATTAACATACGCTATCGCATGGTTATAAATTCGCGTGACAGCATGGTTATAATTTTCAACATCCTCTAGGTTCATTCAAATTGGTCCCTTTTTTTTTAACTTGGTTATGTTGGTCCTTTCTTCTTTTCACCTTTAGTCCTTCATCTTTAATCGCTCTAAATTGATCGTCAACATTTTTCAATCATCCAAAATCGATCTGATGCAAGTTTCAATAGTAAGAAATTATGTCCCTAAACTTTTCAAATGCAACATTTAGCTCTCAAAACTTGTGAATAACTCTGGATTACTCTCCTAAGTCTTCCGATTGGTCAATTGCAACCCGATTGATCATCAATACTCTAAATTAACTCCAATGTGGCATTTTTATGCCAATTGCATCCAAATACATCAATGTTGGGGGTTTACCTACAATTAATCAACATATTTGCACTTATATTAAGTACATATCTTCTCAATAAATCAAAAATAAGTAGATAAAGAAAGCACAAATAAGTGTGTAATTAATATTCGCATTTAAACTATGGTGAAACTAGGGATTGAAGGGAGGGTTGAAGGAAGAAATTTTGGTGAAGAAGAAGTGAGATGAAGAAGAACGATAAGGGGAAAAAGTTTGATTCGTCCTCCTTTTTTTTTTTTTTACTCGACACTTCACAAAAATAAAAATAAAAATAAATTGAGATTTATGGTCGAAAGGTATGAAAATTTATGTGATTTGATGTTATATGTGACCTATTGCGCATTAATATATCAATTAGAAGGTCTAAATAAAACTGATCAATCTTGTTGGGTTTTTGCCATGGTTCCCATTTCTTTATAAATTATCCTTTTCACAAGAAACATTGTTTCTTCATAAGATCGATAAGAACTCATTTGATAACATCAATCTTGATATTCAACTTCCACTTAAGCTTTACAGAAATTGAATTAGTCGTTTAAGACTTATGACCTTTAGTCGTGATTTAATTCATAGGCATCCAATAAGTCAATTTTTGCAACCTACTATCGTCAAGGGTGTCTATTTAATAGCACTAATAATGGAACTAAAAATGGTCCAGCCCTTTTAATTATGCATAGTATTAAATAGTATCCATGGAGTATTTTCTCTAACACCACTCATAATTAAGTTAGAATGGTCAAAACCTCTTAATTTATTATAATTTAAAGGGTGCTGCTACACGTACATATTGTGGTGTTCATAACGGCATCCACTTCTCACATGGAGAGGGACCCACTTCAAATAAAATATAATATATTCGAAGTGGGTTCCCTCCATATGAGGGGATGGACACCTTTATGAACACCACGTTATGTACAAGTAGCATATTCCTAATTTAAATAATTTTGTGACTGAAAACCTTTCAAACCGCACATTATGACTTTGTGAAGCCAAACGTGTAATTTTAAACAACATTATCGAGTCCCTTTTCCTTGTACAGAATGTTTTCAAAAACGTTATTAATTAGAAGCATTAATTCAACTAATAAGAGAATAAAAATATTTTGTTTGTAGCTAAAAGTTATACCTAGCCAATTTAAGATTTTTGCTAGCACTCTCGAAAATATCTTTACTTTGAATTATCTACCAAGTAACTTGACCTCAAACCACTATTTATCGTCAAATTATGGAGGATTACATAATCCATCAAAACTTGTACATTGTATTACTATTACTATTCACTGTCTTCGGTGGGCAAAATAACCTTAAAAGCCAATTATGTATTTTTCCGACCATCCCAATTTAAATCTCCGGCCAACACCTTGGTCCAAATCTTCTTTTATTATTTTCTTCTCAAAAGATTAAGAGGTTCAAAATAATAATTTTCTAATAAAAGAACTCAAGAACCGTCCTTGTGTCTAGCTGGCAGCGACGAATCCAACACCCGGCGAGCTCCAACGGCCACCCATGCTGGATTCGTCGGCATTCAATTTTTTTTTTTTTTTTTTTTTTTTGTCAATGTATTTATTTATTAGAATATATAAATTTAATTTCCTTTTGCTCACATAATGCTATGATAGTTCAATTGGTTAGAGTATCATTTATGTAAATGGGAGTCGGGGGTTTGAATATTAACTATAGCCATCCCTTTTAAAATTATTTTAGCTTAATATTTTTCATCATTTTTTAGCATATGGGCATTATAAAAACCGTTGAAATTGGAAGATTCAGCATGTGATCATCGTTAGAATTATGAAACACTTGATCACTATAGCATTTGGTGAATGTTGACATTTAATGTAACAAAAATCTATATGATCTTTTATCAAGTAATAGGTATTCATTTTTTCTGTTAAGAGTGAAATTATTAGCATATTGAAACAAGAAAGTAAATAATTGAACTTGTTTTTCAAATTTCAAATTGTTACTCGTTAAATATTATTAGACTGGTAGATAACATATAGCCACACTCACAATTCAAATTACGATATAAGTAATTTCAATTCACGATATTTGTTATTATTGCGGCCATCAACGATCGTCTGTGCTCACTCAAAATCTTGGATCCGCTACTAATAGCTCGTGGAACTTTTGTTTGTGCTTTATCAACACAAAGCAATGACATTGCATTGATTTCTTTGTTTATAATTATAGTGTTTTCTTAAATTAATTTGCTCACCATGCGACTTTTCTTTTATTTTCTGTTACATTAAAATGTTTAAGTTCGGTCATATGCAAATAAATTGTTGAATTGATGGGAGATGACAACCGTTGAATTGATGGGAGATGACGAGGTTGTCAGGAAAAGTAACCTAAATCCTTACAAGTTAATTCACATGTTTTTATTTTTACATAATGTGGGATTTATCTCTTAATAAGCTCCCATAATATTTTGATTTATATTTTTATCTTTGTACGATTTGAATTTATGCACCCTCAATATATGTTGATTTATAATTTTATCTTTATATGATGCGGGATTTAGGCAATTTGGTTTGTTTAAAGTTCAAACTGGTATTTTTTATTTCCCTTCCACAACTGTATCCTGCTTCCAAACAGAATCTGACCGTCCATACTAGCTTTTTACAGTTGCAAGAAACCCGCAGCATATCCGCCCAACAAAATCTAATCTAAGACAAACCTAGTGTCTTTTTTCTTTCATTTTTCCTCCTTTTCTTCATATTTCACTAGGAAATAGAAGTTGCAATAAAATATTTAAAAAAAAAAGGGGAATTACTGAAACAAACAAAAGCTGGGCAAAACAGCTTTATAGAAATCGAAGATCAAACTCAGGAAAAGCTCCAAAAGGCAAAGCATGTAAAGTACGATCGTTTCTAACACGAAGGATCTAGAAAAAATGAACTCACCACTCCCTAAATCAACAGACATTTACACGTACCACTGAACTTTAACAACATGGGCCAAGAAAGAAATACAGGAAAACTCACACGAAATTTTCTAGTGATCGGACGGTTGTTGTTCCGATCTAAATTGATTGCAAACTTATCATTTTTGCTTCAGTTAACTCAATTCGAATTCGTCCAACTCGATTATCAAAAATATAATTATAAGTCTCGGAATTTTGTGATTGCGTTAGATTCAAAAACTACATATGTTTACAATAAGGTCTGAGAAGAAAGACAATCAATCAGAATCAGAAGAAGCATCATATCTCCCTTCACTAGTACATCATATATGTAAACAAAGATTTAGCACTCTAAAATAATAGACATAAATCCATTTTTGAAGTAACATTTTCTGGACAACAAAATAAAGACACACTATTAGATTCATGAAATACAAATAGAGGTGTCAATGCACCATGAGAATTCAAGCATTCTGCACCTTGGCAGAGAAGAGTCCAAGTGCATCATGATACTGAAAGATATCAGAGAGTATTCCAGAAGGTGTAGCCTGAAGGTTGGACGGCAAGTCACTGTATACCGGAGTAAAATTGGATTCAATACCAAAAGAAGTGCTGTTGAAGTTGTGAAACTGCTGGGGAATTCTTTGGCTTTCATAGTCAAAAGACTTCTTCACGTTCTCCAGTGATTGTTTTGGAGTAAATTCAGTCGCCGAAAAGGAAAATGACGGTGGTGGATCAGCCTTCACCACAGTAGGTTTTGGGAAAAACCCATGTAAGGCAGAGTCCAATAAGCCGGAATCAGACTTCTCCAAGTGAAAAAAATCCATGCAGTCAGCTTGATCAACGGTGGTGATGTGATTTCTTGATTGAAACCCTAAACAAGATGACTGATCAGCGAGACTCAAATTTGAACCATCCCTAAAACTCTGATCAGAAACTATGGTTGCATTAACAGTACTGGATTGAACAGTGGTATTACACGACAGATTCGCCAAAGATGAGGCCATGAATCCATTGTTAGGGTTTACAGAAGATGAACTGAAAATGGGAATTTGTTCATAAGAATGTAAAGATGAGTTGTTTGAACTGGAGTTGAGAAAATCATGAAGAAGCAGCATGTTAAGAGAATTGCTTCTCTGTGTTTCAGCTGATGAAGAAGATTCATGGAAGTCGACAGGATTAGGGTTTGATGAAACAAATTGGCGAGAAGTCAAGTCCCAAATGGAGGGCTGAGATGATTTCTTGAAGCTATATGGAGGGATAAGATTATCCGCCATGTGCATCGGAGATGTAGGGTAAACAAAGTTAGTTCTAGCTTTTACACCGCGCATGGCTCTGGCGGCACAGTCATAGGCACACGCCGCCTCCTCCGCCGTGTCGAAAGTTCCTAGCCACCGCCTCTCTTTCGACTGAGGGTCCCTTATTTCCGCCGCGTAACGGCCCCATGGACGGCGGCGGACACCTCGGTACCTCATAGTGCCACCAGATGTTGAACCGTCTTTCAATGACCTCTTGTTGGCGGTAGCGGTGGTGCACCTCTTTGGAACGGCTGAGGTGGGAGGAAGTTGGTCGTGTTCCTGCAATTGTGGGTGGGAGCCATTAAGCCTCCTCAAGGCCTCTTCCATTTTCAATTAATTTTTTGATAATAATTTACAAAAGAATCAAATTCCTGGTAGAGCCGTTTTGGACTAGGTTTCAAGAAGAGTTCAGTTTGCACCTGAAACCGTGTGATGAAGCCCGGGGTGGAGGATGAATTTATAGCCAGAATTTACACCTCTTGCAGTGTTTGTTTTGAGTTATTTAATGTCCTCATAATTATTTTATTTAAATAATAAAATCACTTCATGTGGACACTACAAAATCAATATAATTTGAATTTTGTGTTTGACAAATTATCTTTTATTTTACTAAGCAAATATATGACTCAAGTTTTTGAATGAATATTATATGATTCCAAGCTTGAGCAAGTCTCGATTAACTCTATCATCGGAAATTAAGACATTTGAATGAAATATACATTTCAAGTTTCAATGGCACCGGCAAATTAAGAACAAAACCTCCTACCATGTGAAAATAGGTTTTCCATTACGAATAACTTCCTTGTATGGGAGGTGTGCGATAGCAACCTTTGATCAGATGTTTTAAATTTGGTATTTTGCCAAACTACAATTAAATATTGTCATCTAACAAATCTGTACTGGGGTTGAAATAGCAACCTTTGATTGGATGTTTTAAATTTGGTTTTTTGCCAAACTACAATTAAATATTGCCATCTAGCAAATCTTTCTTTTTATTATTCTCAAGAGATCATTTTCACTATGGTCTTAGCTAAAGACGCTGGAAAGTCGAGGGTATTATTTGTCACGATTTCTTGTATCAATTTAATTATTAATCAATGACAGTTTTTTTCTTTTTTTTTTTTTTTGGGGAAAAATCCTTGAGTTTGCAATAGTTGTTATGATATCAAATTTACACAATAATGGAAGGGATTAAACTAAAGAATTAGCTTGTATTATGCTGTATTAGTTTGACTTAATTTGTCCCACGCTGCGCAAGTATCCTAATTCCTATATATCTAGATAGATTTTTCAATAAAAAGTATAGGGTAGTTGAATGTAGCAAAGGAAAGACCGGACCAAATTGTAATGTAGAAGATTGATTTCGATTTTAAATAGAATTAATGACTTTGAATTTAAAATTACATCATTTTACTCATAGAACACAAGTTTGAATATGCTAAAAAATTATTCGACTGTTCTACGTGTATATAATGAATTAAATACAAATGATGTTGTGAGATATGATTGAGTCATAATGTATTCAAAAAAAAAAAAATTCATCGCTCTCTTTTTGACACTTCTTCTGTAGGTAAATAATTATGTTCAAAAAATATTATTCAAAATTCTTTTTCTTCAATTTCATTTCTAAAGTGACGATCAACTTAAATCTGATCATTAAAAAGTATAACTCTCAAATTGGAACGAGGAATTTTTTCCGATAAACAATTATTCGAGAGTTTTCTTCCTTGTAACTTTGATACGCAAAAAGGTAAAGGATCAAATTGAACTTTCGTCTTTTTGAAAAAGTAGTTGGAAGACCGGTAATGAAATTTCCATTTTCTCCCATCAATCAGATCGATTCTTATACGTTACCGCGATTTCAAGTTCTATTAGCAAAATTTATTTTTGTTCAAGTTCAATTTGGAATATTCTTCTTTATCCTTTTTTTTATTTTTTGGTGGAATTTGGAATATAGTTATTTCTAATATCTGGCACGCGGATTGTAATATTCCAAGAATTTACTGTCCTTAATTGCTTTTTCTTTTCTCTCGAGGTAACTTTCTAATTATTTGCCTTTTCTTTTACGATGAAAAAATGTAAATGCACCAACTACTTGTTTTTGTATATTTCAATTTAATTTTCTTGGAATTCTGCCTGCATCTGTTCTGGCCAATCACAGAATGAGACTACTATCCAATATCAACTGCCTAGTTATTTCGTGCCATCCTAAATAAAGTAACATCAATAACTAGGACAACACATTTATACAAGGTGTGTGGTAGAGATTAAAATCAGAAAATATAGTCGTTATTGTTGACTTTTATTAGACGGGTGGGACTCTATAACGACCATATTTTCAATTTTAATTGAATTTTAAGTCGTACCAAACATACTCATACTGATCTGCGAATATATTTATATGTGAAGTTTAAAAGTATTTTTCGACCATTATACAAATACTTGTCTGATAATTTATCATCAGAAGATAATGAATTTACTAGTAAATTTTACGTTGTCAATTTGTCCACTTATTCTTTATTTTCTTCTAGTGTTTATTCCATTCATGATTTCTTAAAACCTTTAAATTAAGAGTAAGTTTTAGAACTTTATCGATCGCACTAATTATGGAAATATATATATATGAATCTCAAAAAAAAAATGAATTGTAATATTGTAGACTATTAAAAGGAAAAGAAAATAAATTTTATCGAAGGCACTCATCAATCGAGTTAAATATCAAATATTAAATAAATAGTGAACTAATTTTTTTACAAAATGGCAATAAATAACTCTATATTTTCTACAATGTTGTCCACTAACATCCCTTACGGCGTCTCATAACAAATTTTTAATTGAAATTTCTTGAAATTATTGGAAGGAAAAAAAAAAAAAAAGAATTATTGAAAAAGGGTCAGCATCAAAACGTCCAAATCCAACACGAAATCAAAAGAATCGCGATTCTCGGGAAATAAGATTAGCAAGTGTGATTTTTTGCCATTTTCAAGGAATTCGCCTTCTCTGAATGATTACACTGGCGGCGCACAGATTTTGTCTCTCCTACTTCGGTGCACTGATACTCTTTTATATTTCATTTATTAGGTAAAATTTGTTTTTATTTTTGAATTTTTCTGAATAATCCTTTTATTGGTACTTCGAGGTATATGTTGTGTCTTTAATTAGTTTTTTTTTGTTGTTAATAGCAGTAAATTATTATTAGGGTTTGAAAACCAAGGGGTGTTATCTTCTTCACATGGAATTGTCTGCAGATAGGGTTATTAAGGGATGTGATTTAGGGTTTCTGTTGGCAGATAGAAACTAAAAGTTGTCAGATAGAAGGAAGGAACTTTGTCTCTACAGTTTTTCAATTTCTAAATATGTATCCATTATTGAAAAACTTCAATTATTGAATTTATTTTCCTTAGGAAATAATTAAGTTTTGAGAATATTAGCATCAAGCTATTTAGATTAACATATTTGAATTCAAAACCTCATTTATGAAAGTTATTGTTGTCGATAAAACTAGCATCTCAACTCAATCTCAAGTTGTCTCATCGTAAGATGATTGAAATCAAGTAGTCTCAGTATGATACATGTCGATAGGCAATCATATAATAATGAGCTATTGTCGCGATCTAGGAAACTCGATGGACATATGTCAATGAAACTAATTACATGTGGTGTTCGTGGTCATTATGAAAGGTCTATATAGAATCTATCCATTCAATGGAAAAAAGTAAGATTACTTTTACAAATTAAACCTTTAAAATTCATCTCAATTACATATAAATCTTTTTTTCATTAGTCACGTCTTTTTTTACACCGAATTTGGAGATGGATTGGGATGTCCCAATCCTCTCTCTGGATTGGGATGTCCCAATCCTCTCTCTGTAGACCAAAAATAAAACGAAATACTATAGTTAGTAATTACAAACTTAAAAATTTACAATTGATCTAATTATTTTATATTTATTGGCTATTAATGAATCGTACAGTACAAAAATATATAATATAGACAGCGTCAAGTTTATAAAGAATAAAAATTAGTTTGTCTTCATTGTCGAAGGTTTGTATACACAACTTAATGGTGGCAATCAAGTCAAGTAGCTCGTTGGTTCGTCGACTCAGCTCAGAAAAGCATGACCTATGGACGGCTTAGACTCGTTTTGGGACGATCTCAAGCACGAGCTGAGTGTGTAGCTCTATGGCGATTGCTGCTCGTGGACGGGCCCACGAGCCAAGCTTGTTTAGGTTGCCCACGAGTTGGACTCGTTGCTCACCTTTAACAATGACTGTTTGGTTACTTTTTAAAGTTTGTGACCGTTTGAGAAAACAATCACAAACTTTGAACTTTGAAAAAGAGACTTTGAGATCTTTGAATTTTTTGTTTTTCTTCCATAAAATATCTCAAGCCTTCACCATTTTTTTCATACTCCCTCCGTCCCAATTATATAGACTGGGTTTCCTTTTTCTCTTGTCCCAAATATATAGGCATGTTTTCTAATATAGAATATTTTAATGTGTTCATTTACTAATATACTCTTATTAAATTTTTCTCACTTAATATGCCAACTTCTTGAAATCATTCAAATATACACATTTCTCACTTCTTGGAAACATGGAACAATTCTCATTTCTTCTTCTTCTTCAAATTCTTTATTAATTCCAACAATAATTTAATTTTACATACTGAAAATTAAATATGAGTAAATTAGGAAATATCTTGGCAAAAATTAATTTTCCAATGAAATTAAAAAAGTTTTCTTAATCCGTGTAAAAAACGAAACAACCCTATATAATTGGGACGGATGGAGTAATAAATTCAGCAATCTCTTTACTCCCTCTACATTCTACAATAATTCCTTCATTATTCAATTTTTTCTACTCTACAATTATATTACATACATACCTTCATTCTCTTATCTTAATTCATTCTCTACACTACACATTATCCAATTTATATATTTCATCTTTATTCTCAACGCTACAATCTACATTCTATGTTTCTATTACATGATACAAATGGATCATCATGATTTCGTTGATGGCTTGTTTGTTGGCCAATTATCTATGACGCTACAATCTCAATTTTCAATGAATTTGTTGGTCTCAATGACGTCCCTATCCCCGACTAGGATGGGCGTTTGATGATGTACATGAAAATCTAATTGATTTGGACGATATAGATAAAGATGTTGGTGAAGCCAGACTACAAATTCCCGATACAAGAGGGAAGCGAAAGGGGAAAAAAAGTCTACAAAGTATTTGGAAAACTTTAAATTGATTTCAACTGGTCGTACATCGACAGAATCTCAGAATGTAAGGTAGTATGTAAATACCATCAAATATGATTAGCATGTCAAAAGGGTATTGATACTATCCACCTTAACCATCACTGCGCCCAATGTACGTCCAAACATGAGGTCGTTGGTCGATCTTAATCACAACTAGACCTTGGAATTCCTTCTTTTGGTAGAGGTTCTTCAACACTAAGCACATGAATGTACTCACAGGAAAGAACTCGTGATGGAATGGAGAAGTTTGTTGCTGATGTGAAGTTGCCACTCAGCATAGTGGATAATGAGCTAAGTAGAAACACTCTTTGTAGTGATACTATTGATTATTTTCTTGGAACTAAGAATCAATTTATTAGTAATTTAAATAAATATGGTGGTGTTATATCGTTGACTTCATATTTATAGAAATGTATTTATTAAAAAAGTTATATAGTAGCAACTGCACACTACATACACTCACTTTGAGTTATACATAAAAATTATTACATTTAAGATAATTGAATATCCTTATAATGCTAACGATACTTTTAATTCTATCCTGCAAATTGTTAGGGAATATAAATATGAAAATAAAATTCTTTCTTTTATATTTGACAATGTTAGTGTTAACAAGCCTATTACAGATAAACTTTGTAGAATATTTCATCCTGCTTGTTCCATATTCGTTGTATATGTCATATTTTTAATTTAATTGTATAAGATGGTATTTGACATATTAAGAATCAAATTGATAGAATTAGGGATGCGCAGATTTATATAACTATATCACCAAGTAGGAAACAAGCATTTGATAAACTTTGTTCACAAGTTAGCAAAGATCCAGATATATGTGTGTATCAATGTTTTAAAAATCGACCCAATCATCGACCCAAAAAAGGTAAATAGTCAAGGGTCAAAAGGTTCAATCAGAGTCGAACTAGATCAAACCTGATACAATAAATACATACAAAAATAATAAAATACTATGAATTTTTTTTTTAAAATTTTCATATTAATAATTCAGGTAAATCTATCTTTGTTAATTAGATTCATTATCCTACAATTAGACTCGATACTTCAAAAATTAAAAATCAATATGTTAAAATAGTTTACTAATTTGTTAAATTAAAATAGTTTAAACTTATAGAAATAATATCTAACATTAATATATTAATAATCAAGTACAACTTAAGTTTTAATTTTGAAAATTAAATAAATGAAAGGATGAAGGTGAATATAAAAATTTAATTAGTTGTGATTTAAAATCAAATTAGTCAATTAGACATACATTTGAAAAATGATTTTGATAGACATTTTAACATTTTTTTATTATGCCACTATCCCACATTAGAAGTTTATGAAACAATTGGAGAGAATAGCATCTATAAAAGGCATTATCCCACATTGGAAGTTTATTAAACCATTTAAGAGAAGTGCATCTACAAAATGAGCATGACATCCAATAATTCTCTATAGGCTTTTGAAGGTGATGAACGTTTAATCACTGAATTTTATAAATTTAGGCATGTAAGAAAATGTCAATGATTCCGTTTTGATTGATTTTGACTAGGAACTAGCCTTTAAAGTTAAAAACTTTGACGAGCTTTTATGATTTCCACAAATATCTTATCTGAGATATACCACCTACTAATTCAAGAGTTCTTGGACTTCTTTACATCATTGCAAAATATTTTCAAAAATACAAAAATGATCCTGATTTTTTTGATATATTGTTTTCTATGGAATTAAAATTCAAGAAATATTGGGAAGACCAGTCAATATTATTTCTTTTGGCAAGTGTAATGGACCTCAGGGACAATTTAAGAGGCACTAAGGGCCCGTTCGGTAGGAATTAAAATCAGATTAAAATTGAAAAGTTAGCCATTATTTTTTACTTTTATTAGACGAGTGGGACTCAATAACGGTCATATTTTCAATTTTAATTAGATTTTAATCTCTCCCAAACTGGGCCTAAATATATTATTAATAAAATAACAAACTCTTTAAGTTTTGACGCACCTATCATTATTCGAATTTAGAAAACACGTTAACTTCATACGCATATATAGCACTTGAGTGCAAATATTAGTCAAACAACCACCACACCCACCCCTTCTACTGCTCTTCAAGACGATGAAGGAGAACTTTTGTCCTTCAAAGAAGGCATTAGGGATGGAAGATATGAAGTAAGATGTTCTTCTTGTATGTTTCATGCATGTAATTCGACTTTGGACCCAGATCCTGCAGAATGTTTGCTGAACTAGTTAAATATTTTAATCATCAACCACTTAGGAGTGTAGAATTCGTTGATGCTATACAGTTTGATTTACTTATTTTTTGCAGAAGAATGAATGAAAATATATCGTCGTTTCTGTCATTGCAAAATATTTATTCACCTCTAGTTAACATTGTAGTTTCAGAATCTACTTTTAGTGCAGATAAGATAATTTTGTCCAATTTAAAGAGTCGACTCAAAGGAAATATTTTTGAAGCATTGATGTGAGTAAGGGATTGGCAAGACGCATACTTTCGAATAAATCTATACGAGGAAATTGTGTGTAATCAGGTAATATTTAGTTTCATCATATAATCAAATTTTGTTATTTTCTTAATAATATTTTGATTTTTAAAAAAAAAAATTGTACATGTGACAAATTGTTCATGTACGATTTTAACTCTATTTACTTGAAAATTAAGTAACTGATCCCAAACTCGAATAAAATGAGGAGGGTTTTCAGAAAAAGATTTTTAAAAAAATTCAAGTCTAATTTCAAATTCTCAACTCTCAATTGCCAAGCATCTTGATTGAGTCAAAAGTTTATGATCTGTTAGTCTTTCTCTAACGAGGTGTGGGTTTACTTCGGTCCCAAGTCTGGATAAAAGAAGAAGGGTTTTCAGAATATAATTTTTAGAAAAAAACTCATTTCTAATTTCAAATCTCAATTCAATTTATTATGTGGAAATTAGTAATTGATACTAGTTTTATTTTAAAAAATTAGATGAGAAATGGTATTTTAAATATTGATCATTATATTACAAAATATTTAATTCATCTCACCTAACCTATATCCAACCACCCTCACAAAACCCTAATTATTTTCATCATCTCTATTATCTCTCTTTCCCGCTGAAAGTCGTCGTTGCAAGCCATTGTAGGAGAGCGTTGCTAACGATATCGTTGCATGATTTGCTGTTGTGGCTACGTGATCATCTGTTGCTACTGCGTGTTCCTCCTTGGTCCATCCCATATCATTTTTTTTATTTTAATTTTTGTGGTCGACGTTTTTTGTGCAGTTCTATTGTAGTGTGATATGGATGCATGTTGCGTTGTGGTTGTGTTGTGGGTGGCCGTGGTAGTGTGGGGCGGTGGTGGTTGTATGCAATGCGATGTAGTGGTGGTGTGTAGTGTGTGATGGTGCTGTGCAATGGGAAGAGTGTTTGTATCCATTTATCGGGGTGGTTATGGTAGTGCAGGCGATGATGTTCGACGGTGGTGGAGATTGTAGTGCAGGTGATGGTGTTTAGCAATGGTGGGTGCAGACGGCTGTGTTCAACAGTGGTGTAGATGATAGTTGTGGTGGTCACAGTAGTTTTAGTAATGTTTGGGTGGTGGTGGTAATGGTCATGGTAGTGCGATGGTTGTAGTTAGGTAGTGGCGATGTTGGTTGCAGTATTTGAGATGATGGTTTTTCTGAGAGGTGGTGGTTCTGGCGTGGTGGTTTCGACGGCGATGCGACTAGGGACAATGGTGAGGTGGTGGTCACAAGTATTGATAGTGGTCACAAATGATTTGATTGATTGTATCCAATAAATTGGTTAATGTGTGACCAATAAACAACATGTGATCAATGAAATAGATAAATTGTAATCAATAAATAATGTGACATAAAACTTTGTTAATTTGTGACTGATAATTTGATAATTTGTGATCTAAACATAATTTGTGGTCAATTAATTTGATGTTTGTGACTATGAAATAAGTTGTTTTATAAAAAATTTTATTTGTGACCAAAGAATAATATATAACATATTAATTTGATAAATTTGTGAGCGTGAAATAATTTGTGACCTATAAAATTTTTAATTATGATCGAGAAATTATTTGTAATCATATAATTCAATAATTTGTGACAAAATTGTATAGAATTGTGAACTTATATTTAATTTATAAAATATACTTTTAATTAGTTATTTCAGAAATAAAATTTTAAAAATATCTGATTTTTGAGATTTTAAACGTATTATCTTAGTTTCGAAATGAGTTATAGTTAATCTCTTAGTTATGAGTTTTTCCCTTTATTGTTTTTACATTTTACTTTTACAACTTTATACATTTTTTTATACAATTCAATTATTAAAAACAAACATTATATAAATCCTATGTATTCAATATTTCAATTGTCCGAATAATTATTGTAGCATACTAGAAGTGTTAAAAAAAAACATTGAGCTCGTGGGCCAAACTCTTGACATCTGAGTGGCTCATATTTGATGAGCCACGAGCTCAGCTCATTTATTTAACATGTTGAGCTCGTAAGTAATGGGCTCGAGCCAGCTTGATTCGATCAATTGCCACCACTAATATAAAATGGCTAATTTTATGTTTGTCAAATGAAAAATGTTTAATTTTGATAACTCTTATAAAAATGGTCAAATTTAGTGCAAAATTGTCTAATATACCCTCAATGAAAAATGAAGCAATTTTCTTTTTCAATTTGTCATGAATTTCGAGAAGAAGAAGTAGCTTTCATGAGAAGCTACATTAATACTAGCTAATATTTAATAAATTCATTTGTTTTTATTATCTATTATGTATTGACTAAGAATTTTGGGAAAAAATGAAGAAGATGAAATAGAAAAGTCATTATCGCTGAAAAATAATTATATGCTTCCAATTTATAAGAAAATCATATAGTTTCATTTCGAAAAATTTAATCTCATCCAAATTTGCAGTTGATTAGGTTTTTCACAATTCTCGGCAGAATGTAATTTTTCTTTGAAATCTTGTTTTTGTTGATAAGTTGTATTTAATAGTTATTATTTTTGACATTTCATGACATTCTCGACATTTTAAAAATTGTTATCAACATTTGGATCATATTTATCTTGACACTTCATTTGTTGAGAACGAGATTTCGTTCTGGACATGAGAGTTATCTACATTTTATAGCCTTTGTTTGAAACCCATTTTGAGGATAATAGAAATTTTGGAATAGTGATTGATGTGAGAATGTGTGGTGGAAAAGAAATGAAAAGTTTTTGATTTGTGTGTAATATTATTTTATTTGGAGATTGTGTGGTTGAAATGAAGAATGAGAATAAAAAATTAATGGGTGTCAAACGGGGGCATAATGTTCTTGACATTCTAAGTGTACTTCTCGATATTTCATAAATGTTTTATTTACTCACTTTACTAGGAAAAACGAACATTCAATGCATGATTGACAAATACTTTTTAAAATAAGTAGTATGAATTATGTGTCAAGTTATTATTGGTCAATATAATTTTTAATTATATAAATAATTTTTTCTTCATCATGGAATTTAAAATTCTTAATGAGGGCATTTTGGTCTATATTATAGTAAAATGAATATTGAAGAAATTTTGAACATTTTTACAAATGACTACGGGAACCGGGGAAAGTAGACATTTTTTTGCAATTTCACCATTGAAATATTAGGGTCCGTTTGATTGCAAATGTGAAAATGGATGGAAAGAAAATGAATTCCAGGAAATTGAATTGCCTAGAAATTATTTTACCAAAAATTGTAATTAATTGTGTTTGATTGATATAATTTTCCACCTGAAAATTGTTGAAAGTTTGGTGTCCGTTTGACTTCTTTTTTGATGAAAATTGTCCATTAGAATGATAATTTTTTTACCATTGGGTCTAGAATTTCTTCCACTTGCTAATTTTTGTTTTTTTAAAAAAATTACCATACCAAATATTATTCGTTTGACTTTGTTTTGCATGGAATTTGTCAATAAAAGTGATAAATTATATTTATTATTGTGTTTAGAATTTGTTTCCCTTGCAAGAGAGAGAGAGAGAGAGAACCTGTAAAATTATTTCCCACAAATACAAAAGGCAAATATTTTCCCACATTTCCAGGAAATCAAGCGCGTGAGTGGAGGCAAGAAGAAATTTTTTTGCTATCAAACAATACATTTTGTGAAAAATGGAAAAAACTTTCCAGCTTCCCTAGAAAATATGTGCTATCAAACATGACCTTAGCCCATGTTTGGTACACATTAAAATTTTCATTTTCATTATTCTAGTTACTTTTAACCACACATTCTGCAATAAAATAATATTTTTCATCACATTAATAATTTTTTATTTTTTTTCAATCACACATTCTTCTTTAATTTACTATTTCAGAATACATTCTTTCAAAATATGTGTTATCAAACGTATCCTTATTGTTTAGTAAACCATTACCCTTTTTCTTTTATATTGATGGTATTAATTGATTGGTGCTGCTGACAATTGATTAAACTAGTAGTTTTTATCATGAGACATGAAAGTGACCGAAATCATTTCTTTTTAAACGAGGATAGAGAGAGATAGACGGTGTTGAATAACCGGCGGTGGAGGGTGGCTGATAATGGCGGAGACACCTCCTCAAGGTGGAGGAGGAGGGGGAGAGGGAGGCAATAAAGGCAGCTCTAGATTTTAACGACAAGAAGAGATACTGTCAGAGAAGAAGCAGCTTTTATCAGCAGAGCATGCATGGGATGATGGGAATGTAAAGATTGCACCCTACTGAAGATAATTCCATCGCATACTTAGGGAATTAAATGCTTGAGAAGACATTGGGGGTCTAGTCATTTCACTTCAACTTTTTCTCAAAAGATATCATATAAGAATTATCCACTATGCAATAATTAGCTCCCGTTTGACGATGATTATATAAGAAAAACAATATTTTAAATAGTAATTTTCATAAAATATGTAGTTGAAAAATAACAATTAAAATATTTAAATTTATGTACAAATTATTTTAATGTGTGATTGAAAAGGGAGTGCATAAAAAAAGAGTTTTTACATAATAATTGTCAAATTGGAGCTTAATATGCACTTTCTTTTTCTTTAAAATATTAAATTATCAAATCTCGAAATTTAGTTAAACTTCGATGGTCGGATGAGTAAAACACTTTACGAAGGATCTGCTTCGAATAATTTTCTATTTCTACTTCATTTTTACAATAGTTCAATGACTAGTAATAAATGTTGTGGATAATACAATCAATCGCCTACATGATATTAACATAATACTTTTACTATCCAACATCAATACATTACTAATATAAGAAAATAAAAGTGTTAAGAGTGAAATAATGGTCACTAAGATATCATTTAATCAGTTTTAAAAAACTATTCAAACGTGCTCGAAAATATCTTTTAACTTTTCAAAAATCTTATCAAATAGTAAGGTTGTTCAGCCACTAGATTTAAGAACGAACTCAGTCTACTGATCTAAACATTTCGATGCTTAGTTCATATTAATATTTTTGTTTAATAAATCTCATTGGTAAGAGTTTTGACCCATGTCATTAGATCACTGGCACCTAGTTGGGCCGTGCTTAAAGCTTAGCAGTTGTTCCTGTTTCAACTGTCTTAAAAGACATTTTGACACACTATTTTATGTACTTGTGCATAACCCCAAGTGCCTGTTTGATATCACCAAAATTTCCTAGGGTAGTTTGAATTCATTTTTCATTTTTCACCTTTTAGGTTGCTTGGTAGACTAATTTTCCATGGAATTCATTTTTCACCCTTACCTCATTTTTCACCAAATTCATGATTTTCATTGAAAACTAATTCTCACATGGTCTTTCAGGCTACTTTTTTTTTTAAATTTTTTTTTTTTTTTTTTTTTTACAATTGGAACAAATTCTAGATCCAATGCTAAAAAAATTATTAGTTTAATGGACAACTTCCATGAAAAATAAAGTCAAACGGACACCAAACTAGTGATGGCAAAAAAAAACCCGCCCCGCCTCGACGATGTCCCGTCCTGAATGGGGCAAAAAAAAAAACCCGCCCCAACGGGTTGGTGGGACGACTTGGGAAATGGGGCAAGCTCGCGCTTCTAAGGCAAGGCGGGGCGGGGTGGGGCCCGTCCCGCCCCAAACCGGTGCCCCGCCCGCCCCGAACTCGTTCCATTGTCATCTCTACACCAAACTTTCAATATTTTTTAGATGAAAAATTATACCAATCAAACACAATTAATTACAATTCACAATAAATCAAATTTTAAGCAATTCAATTTCCTGTAATTCATTTTTTTGTCCACTCAAATTCCACGTTCGCAATCAAACTGAGCCTAATAGAAAACAAGTTTGATATCATGCCCCCAAAAAGGCAAAAACATCCACCGGTTCTAAAAATGCTGAATGGGGAAGAAAGGTATTTGTTATTGGATAAATAAATTAGGGTTCAAAATCTGCAGCCTTCTCTTGAATTTGGAAGTTGATATATTAGCAAATTCTGATCAAATACATATTATGGCAGAGAATCAAGATTTGTTTACCCAAATGGGAGCAACTCACAGATTTTTGTCTATTTTATGCTTTTTTATTTCAGAACTAAATAAACATTATTGATCTGATGCATTTGCATGCTGCCTTTTAACTTCTACCGTACAAGAGGTGTTTCGATAAGATTATTTGTGTTCTTGGGGATTTATTTTAATTCTGCTTTTTTTTTTTAATTGAAACAAGTAATAAACTCGATTTCACTGGTTTGGGCCGTTTTGGCAAGTTTGACGTTTTGACAAAATTGGCTATGGACAACCGAGCGAATGAATTATGGTGGTTGTACAAAAGGCAGAGTTCAGAAGCAATGCCGAAGATGATTTGGAGGGAAATGATTGGATGATAAAACTGAGCGTGTTTTAAAATGATAAAATGATAGAGTGTTATGTGACATTGTGTAAACTTTTATATCAACCTTAATGTACATACAGTAGAATCTCCAATCGAATACCCTTGTGGGCCCGATTGAAAGAGAATTTCATATCCTACCAGGGGCATGTTGAGATGTGGTGGAAGATCAATACGGGGGAATGAAGAGCGGAAGGGGGCACGATAGCGAAGAGGCTGCATTATATTTGCTTCATAATATCTAGTAGACCATGGATGGTGGGATAATAAATTTTTGTTTGGTACCGCTAAAAAACTCGATTAAACTAAGTAAAAATAAATAATTGATTTTAACCACACATTTCATAGGTCCTATAATTTTTCGACTACACATTCCATTAATTTTTTATCAAAATTGTCTAAAAATCTGATTTTAATCCCTATCAAATAGAAACTAAATATATATAATATTTATTTTTTTCAATAATTTTTCATTCCTTATATTAAGATTTTGACTCACCCACTGATCAAGACAAAAATATATGTTCCTGTTTGACAACCGTTATTTGTAGAAAACAAAGTTTTGAATATTTATTTTTCGGAGAATTTTTATTGTATGAATGTATGGTTGAAAATGAGTATATAGATAAAATAGTTTTGAAATAATGGATGTCAAACAGATACTAATCTCTTCTCTTCCGCGAATTGGGCTTCATTCTAGGGGGGAAAAAAAAGCAATTTTTTCTCTCATCTATTTAGTCACACACTTTTCAATAAAATAATATTACTGGTAAATCAAAAACAGTTCTTTCTTTTTAAACTACACATTTTTTAAAAAATCACAATTCTAATGCAACTGCCTAACAATTTCTAATATCTATCCCTACTAATTTAGGACGTCCTTCATTAAATTAAAGCTTCCATTATCATGACAAAAGATCGGTGACCATTAATTAAAGCTCTTTTCTAGAATATGACCTTTGAAATATGTGATAAGTTAAGCTACATTTTCATTTCAGTAAGATTATACAAAATAAGTGTATAATTTGAATATTTTAACATTGAATCACTTGCCAACTTTTAATTTATGAACACCCTAACTGTATAGTTATAATATATATACATACATCTGCTACTGGCAAATGACAGTGGTAGCAGGTCTCTCTCCTGATCATTTTGTCCCCTAATTCATTTATTACAAATTACTTTTTAACTTATGATCCATGATAAAGCCTGCTTGCCAAACATACCGTTGGGTACATTAATATCTAACGTGGCCAAAATTGGATCCACTTAGAATGACTCAACGAACTGATTTTGGATTTTATTTCACTAATGGTCATTGAAGTTCAACCAAAAATTTAAAATGGTCATAAAGTATTTTCGTGTCCCGTTTAGTTACAAAATTTAAATAATATTACACAATTGTCACGTTTTTAACACCATAAAGTATTTTCGTGACCCGTTTAGAATTTTTTGATAGAACGAGAGGATTTTACTCTAAAAGTTCAGACGAATTGTAATATCTAAATAATTCAAAACTGTCTAAATTTCGAGTTATACTGTCGAGATTAGCTAGTTTTTCACTTCTGAAAGACATTCTACATGTATTATATGTTTGTAAAGTGCTGATAGGCGTTTTTCTTTTCTTTATTTGAGCCCACGAATTAGTTAAAGAAAGTTAGTACCTGTATTTATTTTCTACACTCAAACACTGTACCTACTCATTAGTTAGGGGCATTCGTACCCATCTGTATTGCGGCTGCCCTTGGTCTGGTTGACCTTTTCTCAGTTTCACACACATGAAGACAAATATGCAAAACAACACACATTCCGCATTTATAAACAAGATCAAACGAGCGATGGCCGATCGTGATGCAAGGTGTGTGCCGAGAAGATACAAGGGGGTGAGGCTACTTCACTCTCAAGAAGGTACGCCGTATGCTAGTGACGCTCCGATCGATCAAAAGTTTATGTGCAAATAAGTGCTTATAAGTAACTTTTAAGATTTAATTAACCCTTGTTTGGTTTAATTAAAATTAGATTTTTAGTAAATTTTCATAAGAGATGATAAAATTTATGGTTGAAAAGTTGAATAAAAATTGCGAATTTCATAATAAAATGTGTGACTGAAAATAAATTTTAGAAAATCGGGACGAAATATTGGCTTTAGTTATGGTGTTCGTGAACCAATGACATTGGTTACAGGTGCACGCGTGCAAGAACATCTACTTCAGTGTCTATGCTTTATTACACATAATGTGTAGAGCTAATCAATAACCCTAAAACTGTTATTTACAGATTTATTACAAATCCCAACTTAACGAGACTCCTAGGCTGCGTAGGACTACATTAATTTGTACAATTCAAATATTATATCAAGAAAACAAATCAGTCCTTAAAGTTTCCAATTATAAGTAGCAATTAAACATTGTTGACTTTCTTGATTCTTTCCCCCCTCTCTACGAAACTAATTTCATGCACACATTTAATTTTACTTTATTTTAGAGCTAATATTCCTCACTAAATGAACGTGACACTCATTTTAGAGATTACATTGCTTACCCTTATTTTGTACAAATTTTTCAAAAATCATTTTCAATCCTACGTTCTATAGGATCCGCAGCTTTCACTTTTAAAATAAAAATTTACGCACTGTTGACATGCATGTTTTATACGTAATGTTTATAAGAATATAACTGAGTAGTACAGTTAACGGACTTCTGACTTTTTTTTTTTTTCCCCTTCTTATTTGAGTGCATATTGTCTAATATTGTGATGTCCCGTTCAGTATACTACGAGACGTGTAATGGTCTAGCTAATGTGTAGCTTGATCTAGAGAATAAACAATGAATGACTATAAAGTCCACGTGATGAGACTCCATTGTTCAACACATGTTGCTATCAAAGGCAGTAGGTACTTAAAAAGATGGCCTTAGTCTAGCCAGCAACATTTCGTGGCAGCATGTACGTACTAAGTAGGAGGCCGGTTTCAATGTTAGGCATTAAATAGTAATGCTTGGTGCCTCCTCCAACCTTGTGCCCGGCTCGACGGATGTACCCTTTATCGCAAGACGAAAGTGGTTCGTCATTCGCAGAGACGTGGTGATTTAATGTGGGTGCGTTGAGATTAGAAGAAACTCTTCATAGATCATTAACTGAATGACGTAATCTCTTATCGATTTTTGAACTACTACTATAATGTAAAAGCTCGCTCAAATTGAAGAGAAAATACATATTAAGAATGAGTTGTGTACCTTAGAAGGTCCTCTTGGCTTGATTTTTCGTGTCAAAACACATTTTGAGTATGACGATGCTCTTTTTTCCTTAATTTCTTTTGGCTCGAGTGGGATGGTCGATGTGCTAGCCTATTTGGGCCAATAAGATTCACGAACCGGCCCACTACAGTTTCAAAATGACTAAATAGTGTTTACTATATAAATAAACAACGATAATTACTTAATACGTATTATTAACTTCACAATACTACAATATAAATTCGGAAATCACGTTTCCTTTAAGCCTTTGTTTGAGCCCCAATTTTGTAAGAAAATGTATTTATGAATAGTAATTTTTTAGAGCATGTATGGTTGAAAAATAAGAAAAAAAATCGATTTACATGTAAAATTATTTTATAGGATAATGTGTTGGAAATAAGTTGAAAGAGTAATACTATTCGTAGTAAAGACTACCAGTAGTCTTCCTATGTGATATGTAAGTGACGATTTGTGATTTGATACACAAATCAATAAAAATTTACCACATTAATGCACAAAATTACAAATTGAATAGTATTATTTTTTGAGGAAAATGTATTTTTGGAAAGATGGGGGGGGGGGGGGGGGGGGGGGGGCAAACATATGCTAAGAAAAAACAAACTATCATTTTTATTACTTTGTTTTGCACGTGGCGTAATAATAGTTAAATTATTAGAAACTTTAGTTACTGATTAATGCATGCGGTGGGCAATGTTTTATGCAAGGAATCAAATTAATTAATATTTAGGCAGGAAGAGGTTGAGGGATTAAATGATTTGTCTCTAACACTTTATTTTCTACTCCAATAATTGCATAAATCAAGACTTTTTAATCATATGGGTTCATTATATGCATATGAATTATTCAGTTTTGCTACAGTATAGGAAAAAGAATTTTTACAGAGCAAACTCGAAATTTTTTCACTGGCTTTGGACCCAATAAAGACAGAAAATGCGCCATACATGTGTTGTTAACGCAACACTTGCATACTGTGCTAGTTCATATTCCATATTTTCCAGGGACCATAAAATGGTAACAAATACCAAGCATAGACAATCGGGTCGATCCACAACATGACTAATCTTGAATTATTAAATATCTCTCGATCACGCACAATTTGACATATTAATCGGTCACAAGAGCTTATTTTATTAGAATGAAAGTTCTTCACTACGTACAATTTTAATGCTCAGCCCCTGTTTGATGAGATTTAAAATCAGAATTTTAATAAAATTTGATAAAAGTTGATGAAATATATGATTGAAAGATTGTATTACCAATGAAATATATGATTAAAATTAATTATCGACTTAAATTTAAATTTGAAGTTTAATCGGGACAAAGGCTTATTTTTTATCCAATATGTAATCCTAAGATGAAAACGTCCAATTCCCAAAATGATACAAAGACATGAAGATCCTAACATGTCATTTCAACGTTTTGATAAGCCACATTCTGTCATGTTTCCATTTTCAGATTTGATATTTGCAATTTTTTATTTTATTTTGGGCGCACTATATTTTAGGCCTGAAAACCTATGTTCCAACCTACTCCACTTGCCTCTCTTATTGGGTCGTGTATGAATGTTAATTCTACATGTTGATGTAATCTTAAAAGTCGAAATTGCATGCGATCAGAATTTTAGAACGTGTTCGATACAAATTAAAATTAGATTAAAATTAAAAAATTAGTCGTTATTGTTAAATTTTATTAGATGAGTGAGACCCAATAACGACTATATTTTCAATTTTAATTGGATTTTAAGCCGTACCGAATATGCCTTTAAACACCACAATTCAAAAATCAAATTTAAAGTTTGTTTATACAAGAAATAGATCTTAATTCAAACTTTTAATATTAATAATAATATTATAAAACTAATTAATCTACCCCCACACAATTTCAAGAACCCTAAATCTCTCCCTTGTTTCCCTCTCCAAACCTATTGTTGACGTTGAAAATTATATGAACAAGATTCAAGCCAACTTAGAATGTAAATGAGGATTTTTATTGATAATGACTTGTAAATTACAAGAGTAAACTACAAGTGTTTTCCTTTGTTTTTTTTTTTTCCGAATGAGATATTTGAAATATCAAGTGTTTAGAATCCTCTATCCATTCTTGAGGACATCTTCATCCTTTATATAGGGAAAGATGGATATGTATACCAGGGATGTAGCCAGGATTTTTAGTTTGGGGGGGTGGGCCCCCCTCTAGGGGGTTCGGGGGCGGAGCCCCCGAAATTTTTTTTTTAACTAAGAGAATTGAAAACGACGATTTTGAGTGCCAAAATAGTACTGAAATTCAATGTTCAATTCAATCACTACTGACTATTCTACTACTTAATTCTTAAATTCAAATATTTAATAGCTAACACAATTACACAAACTAACAGCAACTACTCTACTTAATTCTTAAATTCAAATATTCATGAATAAGACTTATTAGGATTGAACACACAAAATGATGAAATCAACTTTAACAGTGCACCAGTCACAAATCACAATCCCAACATTTTCCTTTCAATGAGAAATCAAAATTATACACTAGACAAAACAAGTAAATATGTATTATACATAAACCAGCTTGGGAATTGAGTTTTAATTAGTTGGGCTTGAGAATTTGGAACTTATGTTTTGGATTGGATTTTGGCTATTTATTTATTTAAGTAACTATTGGATCTTTTGTTTAGATCTAAAATTTTTGTATGGTTGAATTTTAAAATGTAACTTGTTTGCTCAATATTTATTAATGAAAAAAAAAATTTCAAAATTTTGAGGCGAGTCAAAATCTTGGGAGGAGGGGGGGGGGTGAAACTGAAAAATACATTACAAATTAACTAGGAATAGTATACCGCGTACAATGTTGGGGGGCGGTCGCCATGAGAAAGTACATCATGGCACGTTTGGATTGGTTTAATGAGCCCGATTTGTCAAGTCATCATGAGTTTATCTTACATGTGGTCCCTAAAAATTAATGAATTACTTAGGGAAGGAAGCTAAGACATGATTGGTGGAATTAGGAAGTGATGTCATGAGTATATCCAATGTAGTTTATTGATTGGACGTTTGACAATGTGTAAGGAATTTCCAAACATTATGTCTCCTAAATAACGGGGTCATTAGTACGAGCTGACCTCAAATATCCGACCTTACATTATCATAAGCTTAATGCATATAACAAAATGTATTTAATGAGGTCGAATTACCCCCAAGTCGATACTCCCCTTGGTGAGGTCGGATTACCCCCTAGGTCGGTACTCGCTTTGGTGAGGTCGGAGGTCAACACCTATCAACTCTCTATTTTCTCTTCTCTCACCCTCTCTATCCTCTCGTTGGGAGATGTGTAGCCCAACTCACGCCAGAGGCAGCGTGCCGTACATCAGAGTTGAGCTAAGCGCAGTGACTACGCTACGTGAGTAATGGTGTTGTTGATTTGGAGTGGCGATAAGCACGGTGACCATTCCGTGCGGTTCGCGGCGGTCCCTTTTGGAGAAATCAAAATAAAAAAATGGAGGCAGAGTTAGGGCCATTGCGTGCGGTTCTCTCCGTACCCATCTCATTATCTCATTTCTCTATCTATTTACTGCCCGGCGCTTTTAGGCGTTGCTGTGAAGTTGCGACGGAGTCACAATTGAGTTGTGGTGGTGGTTGTGCTCGTGTTTGGGCGGTTGTGGCTTTGTTGGATCCAACGGTGGTGGATGTTATCTTGGATATGGTGGTGGCTGTGGTTTTGTTGGTGGTGGTAGTGTTGGCTGTGGTCTGCGCACCATGGGCAGATCGTAGCTCCACAATCTGATGTGGGTTTTGAGTGTGCTTTTAGTTGGTGAAGGATGGGGGTTGTGACGGTGTTGCAACTGCTTGTAGTGGTGTTAGCGAGGTGGATCTGGCGACAGTGAGCGTGGTGATGAGTTGTTGAGGTTTTTGTTGGTGGTGCAAGTGGGGGTTGTGTTAGTGATGGTGGCAGTAGACGATGGTGGTAACCAATGGTTGGGTGCGATGGTGATGACTTGTGGTTGGGTATGGTGTTGCAGTGGTGGTGTGCGGCAATGTGTGACTCATAATTTTATATCTAATTTTTTGTTAGTGGTTTGGTGGTGGTGATGATGACTGATAACGTTGATTGTAGTGCTGGTGAGTTGATGGTGGTGGTTGGAGGTGATTGTGAAATGTTGGTGGCGATATGTCTGTTAAGGTAGTGGAAGATCTGGTGCAACGAGGTGGTGGTGTTTTTCTGCGATATGTTGATTTGTTTGAGATGGTGGTGGTGATGGTGGTTATGGTGGCGACGGTGGCGGTGGTGCTGCTGGAGGGAATGGTGAGGTGGTGGTCACAAGTGTTGATTGTAATCACAAATTATTTGGTTGATTTTGACCATTAAATTGGTTAATTTGTGACCAATAAACAATATGTGAATAATGAAAAAGATAAATTGTGACCATGAAATAATGCGTGACCTAAAAAATTATTAATTTGTGATCGATAATTTGAAAACTTGTGACTGTCTAATAAGTTGTGACTTATAATATTCGTGATTTGTTATTGATAAATAAATTGTGACATTTCAATTTTTGATTTATTACCGATGAACAAATTGTGACATAAGAAATTTTTTAATTGTGATCGTAAAATAATTTGTGACCTATAAAATTTGTGATTTATGACCAATGAAATAATATGTGACTTATTAAATTGATATATTTGTGACCGATGAATAAATTGTGATTTATAAATTTTTGATTTGTGACCGACGAACAAATTGTCTTATAAATTTTTTAAATTGTGACCGTAAAATAATTTGTAACATATAAAAACTGTGATTTGTAAGCAATTAATAATATGTGACCAAATTATATGGAATTGTGACATTAATATATTTAATTAATAAAAAATACATATTTAATTAATTAATTTATAAATAAAATTTAAAAAACTCTGAGATTTTAAATTTTAAACATAATCTCTTAAATTTGAAATTGGTAAAACTAAACCACTTAGTTATGAAATCTTCCCATCTTAAAATATTGTTTAATTCAAGATTAGACCAAATCTCAGAGGCCCTTAAAAACAAAATTTGGCCCAATCGAAAGCTTTGACAATTACAGAGTCAACTGTTTTTATTCAGAAAGTCTGGCTTTGTTTCTAAAGTCCCATTTATAATTGGGGCAATTTTGGGAAATCTGGGCCCAATTTAATAGTAAAAAAATAAAATAAAAATCCCCATTTATGTTTTCTAACTTTCTATTTAAAAAAAAAAAAAGTTTATTTTTTAAAAGCTCAGGTATATACACCACCCCACCCACGTTACTCCACCTAACATCTAATCCAATTCTTACCCCATTTCCTAGACTTACACCAAATGCCTCTTCACCGTCATCCGTCGCTCGCCGCCACTACTATCCCTACCATCGCCATTGGAATACAAACCAAGTTGTCGGTAGCAAAGCTAGGTGGTCCATCGACGACTTTGAAGGAGTGACATGATTTGGAGAAAAGTAGCCTGTTGCTTCAATGGTGGAGACGCCTTAGTCCCATGGGTTAGAACGAAGGAGCCTCTAAGTTTGGAAGGGACGAAGGGTTTCTTGGTCAAAAACGTGGAGTACAACAATGGAAACCAAAAGAATAAGAAGATGAAGATGAAAAATAATATCGAAACAAGATTTGATCATGAAATGAAATCGTTGTCGTCAAACGATATTCACCTCCACCACTATGCTTTTAAGGATTGAAAATGACAAATAGTTTGTAGAATTATCAAGCCTAAATGAAGAAACACCAAAAGTTACATAATTTTTCAAGTTGAACAAGTGAAAGTATTGGAATTTGATAATGTAAGAAGAGATTGAGATATCTTCAATAATTTGGATGAACAATGGAATGATTTTCAATTGTATTTGGAATGATAACTACCATATTTTTATAGCCCTCAATCATTCCTACACGAAATGGTATCAACTCATATGAAAAATGTGCATTGCTTCACAAGAAAACCACCAGAAAATTTGAACTATGTGATCTCATAGTTATAGCATGGGTCGCACCTTTTTTTCTATGCGACCGGAAGCCAATGGTGCCAAAAGTGTTTTTTTTCTTCCTCTTTCCAATTCATTCATCCATGGTTTTCTTCTCTTGATTTTTGAACAAGAATTCTAACAAACCCCCACTAATTCAAAATCAACTTTAATCACATAATCAAATATTAACACTTATGCATAAGAGTTAGATATCTTTCGATTTAAATATAACCATAGTATAAATCTCATAAAGCATTATCGAAATTCCAAGTAGTTAGAACGCTTTGACCAGTTATTCTTTATGACAATACCAATGAAATTACACACACATGTTAAATTTTGACAAATTCCTCTAACTCGCTTAGTGCTAATATGGTCTTGCACTTATCCTATTTCTTTGAACTTTTAAAGAGATAAAACTCCAACTCTCTAATAAGGCGGCACCACTTCGAAGTTCACATAAGTGAAATTCTTCCAGTAGCTTTGTTACTTGATGTACTTGTACTCCATACTGAACTTCATTAAGAATTTTAATTATAGCACATTCCTCCAATAGTAACAACCAACACTATTTATCAACGATAGGGTTTAATAATTTTAATAGTGTTAAGATTCATCCACTTATCGAATGACTTGTTATTACCCTTGAACTAAAATATATTTGTTTAGTGTATTTTGGTAAGGTTGCTATCATTGATGGATTTATTTAAGGAGTTTTAGCCCCATCCTACTTGATGTCGATCTCACTAACTCTCTCGTAAGAGATTTAGTAAACGGATTTACTAAGTTCTCACTAGACCTTAACAAATGTAAGAGAAATTATTTCATGCTTGATTAACTTCCTTACATACTCGTGTCTTAGACTCATATGTCTAGACTTTCCAATATATACTTCGATATAAGCTCGAGCAAGAGTAGCTTGACTATTATACAAGATAGGTATTGATGAAATATCCTTTATATTGAAAGGCATTTCATATAACAAATCTCTTAGCCACTCTTTTTTAGCTTCGGCCAATGCTACAAACTCCTACTCCATTGTTGAGTGAATAATGCAAGTTTGTTTCTTAGACTTCCAAGAAACTGCACCTCCTTCAAGAGTAAATACCCAACCTGAAGTGGACTTATTTTCTCCTACAATTGATATCCAACTTGCGTTATTACATCCTTCCAAGATTTTAGCAAATCCTGTATATTGTAGCCCAAAGTATTTGATTTTCTTCAAATAACCAAAAATCCTACCAATGGCCTTCCAATGTTTGGAACTTGGATTGCTAGTAAATCTACTTAGTTTACTCACGTAAAATGCTACATCAAGTCTTATACATTGGGCATCATACATAAGACTTCCAATTGCACTTGAATATTCTATTAGAGATATTGTTCTTCAATCGTTCTTTATTAATTTGATACTTGGATCAAACGGGGTATTAGCCTCTTAAATGCTTAAGTGTTTGAACTTATTTACCACATTCTCAACATAATGTGATTGACTCAATGTAAAACCCCCACCATCTTTTTTAATTTTGGTACCAAGGATAATATTCACTTGTTCAAGATCTTTTATTTTGAACATGGAGGATAGAAGCCTCTTCGTTTCTTTAATACCATCTATATTGTTGCTAATGATCAACATATCATCAACATATAGACATATTATAGTGATTATATTATCACTAACTTTAGTATATAGACATTTGTCTTCCGAATTATGATTAAAACCATTTGATATTACTTTGAAGTCAAATTTCTCGTGCCACTTTTTAGGGGTCTGTTTTAATCTATATAAGGATTTGATTAGTTTGCACACTTTATGTTCATCTTCCGGTAGAATGAACCCTTCTAGTTGTTCCATAAAGACATTCTCCTCGAAATCTGCATTCAAGAATACTGTCTTGACATTCATGTGATGAACATGGAAATCATATATAGATACTAGTGCAAAAAAGATCCTTATCGAGGTTATTCTAACCACATGTGCATATGTGTCAAAGCAATCTATTCATTCTTTTTTAGGATACCCTTTAGCTACTAATTTTTCTTTATAGGTATTGAGTGTTCCATTAGAATTATATTTCCTTCTAAACACCCATTTACAACCAATTGATTTAGAACCCTTTGGTAAATCAACTATTTCCCAAGTGTTGTTTGAAATAATAGAATCCATCTTATTATTTATTGCTTCTTTCCAAGATATGCAATCTCTATAAGTCATTACTTCCTTATAGGTTTTAGGATCACTTTAATCTTGAAGAACAAAAGGAATTGTTCTTACACCATCCTTTCTATTTCCCTCTACTAGGTAGAATAAAATAAGTTGGGAATTAAATTCATTTGATCCTAAACCTTTTTCTTTTCTAGCTTTCTTACTTCTTCGATGTTCACTTTCAACATCTCTTGTAGATGTATTTCCTTGTGATTCTCTAGAAGTTGGAATGTCTATATAAGTTTTATTCTGAGAATTTCTTGTTGCCAATACATTTTCAAAGAACTCCACATCCCTTAATTCTATCATAACATTCGTTTCTAGGTTTAATAATCTATATGCCTTGTTATTTAAAGAATATCCCACAAAGGCATATCTAATACCTCTAGGACCTAATTTAGTTCTCTTAGGATCCATATTCTTATAGTAAGTAAGACACCCACACACTTTAAAATAATTGATATTTGATTTCCTACCTTTCCAAATTTCATATAGAGAAATCTTATTCTTTTTCAAAAGAATCCTATTCATTATATGACAAGCACTATGTAAGGCTCCACCTAAGGATGACAAAATGGCTCATCGGCTCGAGCGGCTTGGGCTCGGCCAGAAAAAAGCCAGTAAGGCTCGTGACTCGATGGGGGCTGAGCCCAATTTTGAGGCATCGCTCGAGTCGGCCCCGGTCAGGTCCGTGAGCTTGAAAAAATTGTCTTCCACTTTTTTAAATTTTAGTTATAATTTTTTATATATTAATATTTAGTTATTATTTATAATAAGTATAAATTGCACAAATTTTATTTTTTTAAAAATATTTTAGATTTGTCACAAATTTAAAAAAAATTAAACCAAGCTGACTCGGGCCCAGCCCAGCTCGAATCGCTAAGGCGCGAGTCGAAAGCTCAAATCGAGCCTAAATGTTTTGGCCAAGCTTTTGTTTGGCTCAGCTCGGACTAAGAAAAGCTCGAAATATTTTACTCGAGTTGAGCCCAAGCAAAACGTTTAAGCTTGTAGCTCGGCTCAGCTCGTTGACACCCCTAGATCTACCACATAAGTTATATGGTAATCCAGAATTCAATAACATGACATTTATCATCTCTAAGAATGTCTTATTCTTCCTTTAAGCTAAACCATTTTGTTCATGTGTTCGTGGTGCAGAGTATTAATGTATTATATCATTTTGTTCACAAAACAAATTAAATTCATTGGAGAAGTATTCTCCATCTCTATCATTTCTTAAAGTTTTAAGTTTCATTCCTAATCGATTTTCAACTTTAGTTTTGTAAGTCTTAAATCATCCTTATGTCTTAACAAATACGCATCTGATATCTAGAGCAATCATCAATAAATGTAATAAAATATTTATTACCACCTCTAGTTAGCATGCCATTCAATTCACGTATATCAGAATGAATAAGTTCAAGCAAACATATTGATCTTACAACACTATAAAATAAATTTTTAATCATTTTAGATTTAATACAAGTTTCACATTTTTCTAAGTTATTAATGTCACATTGTATCAAACCACATTTAATCATTCTTTTCATGGTACTAACTCCTACATGTGCTAATCTACCATGCTATAAATTAAAAGAGTCAACAACATAAGCAAATAATTTTTTTTATTAGAGTTATCCTCAATAGTACATAGCTTGACTATTCGATCAGTAGAATAGTCATTTTCAAGAAAATACCCATTATGGGTTAGTACAAGTTTCTCAAACTCAAATACAGTTTTAATTCTAGGTTTTCCCAACAAACTCCTACTTGCTAAGTTCATATTCATTTCTGGTACATGAAAGACATTGGTCAAAGTAATTTTCTTTCCCGAAGTGAAAATGATTTCCACATTGTCTTTGCCAATCACTTTTGATCTTCCTCCATTTCCCATTTGAATCTCTTGACCATCTTCAATGTCATGATAAGTTTTGAAGAGAGACTTATCATAACAAACATGGATGGTTGTACAGATGTCATATCGCCATCTCAAAACTTTCCCTTAGATTGCATTGATTTCGCTCACCGTAGCGATAATCTTATCAATGGAGTTCACTTGTTTTTCCTTCTTTGGTTGTTTCTCTAGCATAGTGTCATGAACTTCCACAAACATAGCAAGGTCCCTTGGACTTGTTTTTTAATTTCCCTTGATCCTTTTTAGGACTAAAAGGTTTCTTTCTCTTTTTATATTTGTTGGAGTTGTCGACATTATCTACGACATTTACTTTCGAAAAGCCATCATAAGAACTTTAAGTCTTATCTTTTGCCCTCGATTCTTCTAAAGAAAAATATTCGAAGTTGTGAAGAATCTTCTTTCTATTCTCTCCAAGACCTTGGGAGTTTAGCAATAATTGCTCCCACTTGGAAAGTTTCGAGAAGTTAGATTTTTACTACTTTTAGTTTGTTGACAATAACTTATAGTTCATGTACTTGAGGCAACAATGGAACGCTATCCAAAAACTTAAAATCAAAGTATTTAGAGATTAAGAGTTTCTTCGTACCTTCCTTTTCGACTTTTATTTATTCTCAAGTGCGTTCCAGATTTCTTTTTCTAAAGTGGTGCTGGTGTATAGATCATACAAATGATCTGATAGCGCATTTAGAATGTGGAAACAACATATTAATTCATCCTCTTCCAGCTTCTTTCTTTTTTATGAAGTTTGTACCATCAAATCTGTCCAAGCGTACCAAGTCTTGATTCATTATCTTGATTGTTGCAAGTGTAGACTTCGTTTCCATCGCGGTAAAAAAATGAGATATCGTTTAAGAAATTTGGTAAAAAAATGTGGAGTTTAACAATGGAAACCAAAAGAATAAGAAGACGAAGATGAAAAATAATATCGAAACAAGACTTAATCACGAAATGAAATCATTGTCCACAAACGATATTTGTCTCCACCACTATGCTTTTAAGGATAGAAAATGGCAAATCGTTTGTAGGATTATCAAGCTTAAATGAAGAAACACCAAAAGCTAAATGATTCTTCAAATTGAACACGTGAAAGTATTGAAATTTGATTATGTAAGAGAATGGAATTTCTTCAATAATTTGGATGAACAATGGAATGATTTTCAATTGTATTTTGGAATGATAACTAGCATGTTTATATAGTCCTCAATCATTCCTACATGAAATGGTATCAACCTTATGGAAAAGGTGCATTGCTTAACAAGAAAACCACCAGAAAATTCGAAAAAATCCAACATAATGGTCGGATTTTTACGCTATGCGACTGCATAGGCTATAACTATGCGGCCGCATAGTTAAAGCATGGGTTACCCCTTTTTTCCCTAATGGCCGCCATGCGACTGCAAGCCAAAATGGCCTATGTGGTCACCTAGGCCAATAATGTGGCACTCAAAGTGGTTTTTTCTTTCACTTTCCAATTCATTCATCCATGGTTTCTTCTCTTGAATTTTAAGCAATAATTCTATCATGGTTTATATTTCAGTCGTGCACAGACATGTGTTACCCCATCTAAAGTTTCAGGTTATAGGCTGCAGTGATAATTAACGATCGATGTATACAGGTGGTGGTGGTGCGATGGAGGTGGATGTAGTACTGGTGGTTGAGGTTGGTTGTGAGTGGCTGCAAATATTTGGGTGTGATGAAGATTAATTATGACTAGTTAATTTTGTGATTGTTAGCCATTCATTAGATAATTTATGATTAATAAATACTTTATGACCTATTAAATGTGTTTGTGACTAAAATATGTGATTGTCACATTTTTTAATCTGTGACTAGTACGTGATCATGATCATAAGTTGTGTTATTGTGATTATGACATGTTTAATTAAATTGTAGGTTACAGTATTTTATCATAGCTCGCAAAATGTGACTCTCTGATTTTTGAAACAAAAAAAATTCACAAGTTCGTTATTTTTGAAAATATATTTTGAAAAATTTGTAGTTATGTATTTTTTCCAAACTAAACTATCAATCACTTGGCTACAATATTATCTAGTACTACCTACCAAATATACTTTGTTAGGTCCAAATTTATTATTAGTAATTTCTAAATTTGTAATTGACAATTTTTGTATTTAAAATCATGATTATTTATGGTGTACTTAAAGTCAAAATAGTTGGAAGTTTCCTAAAAGAAGTTGAAGAAATCCATGAAAATCAAGGAATGGAGTAACTATCGATCCTTGGTTTCACGGGTTACCTTTCTTCTTAGCACAAAAATGGACACCGTGCGGTAGTAGTCTGCTCCGCTAGACTACCTTCTGCCTTACTCGGTCGCGTTGGGACGAAAGTAAAATTTGATCACAATTTAAAGAAAGCTTACAATATGAAATTGAAATGCATTGAAATAAACTTGATCATTGATTGCTTGAAACCTGAACATTACATTAGATGAAAGCAGGAAATTGCAATGGCTAGTGCAGGGGGCGAACACTAGAAAGCTTGAAAATGTTTGAAAGACTAATACCCCCTATAATAGATTTCGGAACAAAAATCCAAATGATTGGAGTAGACGTCTTTTGGCCGAAGAATCATACTAAAATTTTCTAATTTCTATCTATTTAAATAAATTATTTACAATGATAGGATCACGGGATTTAAGCAAAGCTGTAGCCCGTGACATTCTCCCCCATTTGTTTTAGTGATGTCCTCGGAGCCATTGAGTCTTCTTTTCGTTGTTGCATCCGCTCCATTTGACCAAGTACTCTTGAAGATATTTCCTAGAAGCTCGAGTAGTTTGGTAGCCAAGAATCTTTTCTGCAACCTTCATTTCTGCTCTTTTCACTTCAAACACTGGTTGCTTCGGATCTGCAAACTTTTGGTACTGTTTCTGATTGGTATTTACAATATGGATGAGTAACGGTTGTTGGCCAGTAGTAATTTCAAAAGGACTCTTATTGGGAGAAGAGCTCTTTTAAGCATTGAGACGTATCCAAGCCACATCCGTAAGTTTCACCCGAATTTCATGTGAAGCAGAGGAAAAGTGCTGAAAATAATCTCCCAGCATAGAATTGAACTGCTCTGTCTGTCCATCTGATCTTCGGTGAATACTAGAATTCGTGCTCAAAGTTGAACCAAGAAGTTTGAACAACTCGGTCCAAAGTATGCCAATAAATTGAGAATCTCGATCATTGACGATAGGCGCTTGAAGAAGAGTTGAGCTGTCTCTTCGGCTAATACATACTTGGGCGCTGTGTTGAAAGTTGAATCTTTAGGTAAATGGTCCATCCCGATGATGATGGTGCCAAAGTCTCCAACTCTTAGCAATCCACTAATGTAGTTCGTCGATCCACTCTCGATCGATCCATTCAGGATGGAAAGGGGCTCCAGTAAGCCCGTCTTTTTCTAATGATCAGCCACATACTGCTGACGAACAATGCAAGTTTTCCCATAACCTGCAATGTCATCCCGCCTTTGAGGTCAGTAGTATGTACGTTGTAGTAGTGTAGAAGTGTATTCCACGATAGTCCCACTTCTCAACACTTCTCTCTTTTGTTTCCGAAGCTCTTCAAGCTCCGGCTGAGCCATACAATATGGTGCCTTGGTGGGAGGTTTGGCACCCGGAACAAGTCCAATCCCGTGATCAATTGCCCTCATTGTTGGCAATTTATTTGGTAATACATCCGGCATGATGTCTTCGAATTCCTTAAACCTAGTGATAGGTTTTGGAGTAGAGCTGGTTGTCTCTTCGATTTCCTCTACTCGAAGAGAGCACAAAAATGAGGGTTCATTCCTCTTGAAACCCTTACTATATTACATGACCGAGACGCCTTTCTTTCCAGCTTTCCCAACCTGTGTGGGAATAATGAATGATTTGCTATCCATCATTATTAATGAGTCAGAATGTGGCAACACTGCTGTCTTTGTATCCCGAAGATATTCCAATCCGAGAATGACCTTGAAATCATCCATCTGAACTACTGATGAATTTGTCCTTCCTTCGAAGGGACCTACTTTATTGGCACAGATTTTGCTATTCCTACTATTGGTTGAGCAGCGGAGTTGATCGCTTTGACCTTCCACTTACCTCTTTCCGGAACAAGTCCGAACCGCTCTACTTCGGAACTTTCTAGGCAGTTGTGTGTGGCCCCGGTGTCCACCATAGCTCTGATTGGCTTTCCATTGATCCTCACATCAATGTACATTAGGCCTTTAGCATTGCAAGTGCGAGCCTTCGATTCTTCGAGATTCGACTCTTTCAAGGGAACTCTATCCCTTTTAGTAGCTCGGTGCGATAATGTATTATACCAATGCGAGAATGCACCAACTATATCCTCATCCCCTTCAGAGTCGGTGTCACCATGACAGCTAGCTTGTGGGGTATTTTGCTTTGAACTCGAGCCCCCAATTGCTAGTTGACAGTATGCATTCACCATCCGTTTTTGAGGACACTCTGCAATTCGATGAGGTCCTTCACATAGAAAGCACTTCAATTTGGGAGCGACATTAGATCTGCATTCCTTTGCTTTTCCATGATTCCAATCAATATTGGTACTGTCGTTATAGTCTCCTTGACGGCTAGTTTGATAGTTTCCCTATGAGTTACTCTGGCGGTTGCCTTGATAGGGTCTTTCCCTATTCTGAGAATAATGCTCTCCCCTATTTGAGTTCGAGCTGGTTCTGAAAGGTCTCCTTCCACCTTCGACCGATTGACTTTTTCTCGAAGGTCGATCCTTACTCGATTCCGGTTGATAGTCACTCGCACATTCAGCAGCTCTCATAGCTGTGCTCAAATCAGTGACCTTCTGTCTCTGAAGTTCTGTGCGTGTCCACGATTTCAATCCTTCCATGAAGGTGAATAGCTTATCCTTTTCCGACATCTCTCGAATGTTCAGCATATGTCTTGAAAAGGCCTTCACATACTCCTTGATGGAGCTTGTATGTTTCAGTTCTCGTAAGGCCCAACGTGCCTTGTATTCCATATTCTCTGGGAAAAAATTGAGATCTGATAGCTTCTTTGAGAAGATCTCAAGAATCAATTCGGACCCTGTTGGCCTAAATATCGACATACTTTTTTCGCCACCATAACTTTGCATCTCCACCTTGATACATGGTAGCTGTTGTGACCTTTCTCGCTTCATCCTTGATCGAAGCCGCAAGAAAGTATTGTTCCATATCGAACAAGAAGTTCTCAACTTCTTTAGCATCGCGTGCCCCTCCGTTGGTACACGGTTCTGGAATTCTGAGTCTATACACCGACTCATGTGCGATCGCTTGTCCGTTGCCAACCGCGCGTTGAAGAACCAGTAATTGAGTTCTCAACGCTCCCATCTCATCCTGCACATCAGGTATGATACCAACAGCTTCAGTCATAGCTGCGCAAGCCTTTTGGCTTTCATCTAGTTAGATGCGTAATTCTCGAATTTTCGCCTCTACCACCTTGACCTTTTCTCCGAGGCCCTCCTAGCAAAACACAACCTAGTGTTTGTCACCTCAAGCGCATACAAGCGCTGTTTCGTATTCATCTTTTGAACATTTACCACCTCTGTGGTGTTCGAGGAAATTGGATCACTTTCCATAGCTTTCTTGTCGAAATCTTGAGCCGCAGCTCTGATACCAACTTTCACGGGTTACCTTTCTTCTTAGCACAGAAAGGGACACCGTGCGGCAGTAGTCTACTTCGCTAGACTACCTTCCGCCTTACTCGATCGCGTCGGGACGAAAGTAAAATTTGATCACAATTTAAAGAAATCTTACAACATGAAATTGAAATGCATTGAAATGAACTTGATCATTGATTGCTTGAAAGCTAAACATTACATTAGACGAAAGCAAAAAATTACAACGGCTAGTGCAGGGAGCGAACACTAGAAAGCTTGAAAATGCTTGAAAGACTAATACCCCCTATAATAGACTTCGAAACAAAAACCCAAATGATGGGAGTAGACGTCTTTTGGCCGAAGAATCATAGTAAAATTTTCTAATTTCTATCTATTTAAATAAATTATTTACAATGATAGGATCACGGAGCTTAAGCAAAGCTGCAGCCCGTGACACTTGGCCATGCAAAGAGCACGAAGGTTGGCATTTGCCTGGTACGATCCTACTGCTCAAGTGATGGTGATACTACTAGCTTAGCGCGAAGGTGGCACTCAAGCGGTTGTTCAATCTGAGCAGAATCCTGATGTGATTTTAAAGCTATTTTTTTAATTTCCTTTAACCTCTAATGCTACCTATTATAAATATATGTGCTATATTTCATCCAAGGTGTTGTTAAACATTATTTTTATTATAGAGATCATTATTTAAAGATTAATTACACATTCCCAAAGATCTCTTTATTCAACCCCAAGATCATTAATTCATAAATTCATTCCAAACATTGATTCAATATTAGTTGATCATTGCATTTAGTCAAGAGAACATTCTTTGAAGATCAAATTCATATTTCAATAATCTCTTGCCTTATTCATAGATCAAAATACAGTAATATCTAAAGACGAAACACCAAAAACTCTACATTCACCTATAAACTTTCAGAGTTCTAAAGTTAGGAGAAGAGGTGCTTGGGTTCCATAGTTTTGGAATGAGTTCGTTCGTGGTGATTTAGTGGGGAGAAAAGTAGTATAGAGTTCTGAAAAGTGTATGTTGTACAATCAAAAAAGTTATTCAATGATTTACAAGTTAGGTGGTTAAAGTCAACTAAGGTTTAGTAGTGTCTAGATAAATTGTAAGTTAACATTTTTTAGTGGATCTTTTTTGCAAGACTTGCTCGGAGATTTTTTTTATTCATGTAAAGAGTTTTTCAAGGGATTTTTCTCCGTCATTGATTTATGGTGTTATTTACCTTTTATGCTTTTAATCTATACATTTATGTAATTGTTTAACATATGATTAATTGGATTAATTACCTTAATCATCTAGAAATAGTAATTAAGTGCCTTGTTTCTTGTTTCTTGTTATTGATTAATTTTGCATATTTTGGTTTAAACACTTTCCAAGATACTCTAAAATAATTTGATTGGATTGCCTTGTTCTTTTTAATATTACTAGTTTTGGCCCGTGTGATGCACACGTGATAATATTTTTCGAGGCAATGTTAGTGTCTAATATTTAAGAGAATGTACATTTATTTGGAAAGTTTGGTAAGTTCGTACATAATTTTGTGTAGAAATTGATATGGGAAGTAGTAAAATGTTATAAGGATGTAGCTAGTTACATAAGGTATTAGTAATGGTAATATGAGGAGGGTATTTTTAAGAAGACCAGCAGTGTTAATATTGGCTGCATAGTGAGGAGTTGTACATTAAATTGAATATATTGTATTGATTGTTTGTATTACAAAAAGATTTAATTCAATGTGTATAAATATTTGACAAGAAGTTGAATACATTTTTTATAATAAAATAATTACTACAAAGTATTTTCTCCGACATAAATTGGTACGGTCAATGTTGTAATGAACTGCTCTACTAACAAAACGACACGTGAGTAATAATTATGATGTAATGAGTGAAATGTTTTTGCTTTATTGCTTGGTAACAATGAATAGTGGAGAAGTTTTTTTCTTTCAACACTACAATATTATATTTATCATAAATAAAAAAATGCATTTTCATTAATAGTAGAACATAGAGAAAATTTAATGGGAATTGTATAGAATAAAAAAACAATAAATTTGTAGTTTATATAAGTGAGATATTTCAATATATTATCTATAATCAGTATTAGAAAATAAAATATGTGAAGAAATAGCAAACCATGGAAACATTTCTTTATATGATCAAAAACCAATTGTATCTTATTAGAATCAATAAGCTAGTACAACAAATATTATTAGTTTCAGAAATCACATAAGAACCTAATGAAAATATATGTTTCAAAACTTCCTTATGAGTAAGCAAAGTAAACCGTGGAGATCATATTTTGCATATAATTGGATTTTATGAATATGCGTACAGTGGGAGACTTGCTCTTTCAACGCTACATGACGAGAAAACTATTGTTAGTACAATGGAGAAGAAGACATGAGATTAGAATTCTGTAAACATTATGAATTCTCGTCGGTTATATTTACTTCAAGTTAATGAAGTTGAAGTGTACACTGAAATGAACAACTCCGAACCTATCATTAAAGTTCCAGTTACACCAATGGCTAGTTAATTAATTTGAAGTGTACATTGAAGTGAACAACTTTGAACCTATTATTGAAGTTTCAACTACACCAATAAGACAAGGCGCAAGTTTTAAAATTTGATATTGAAGACAACTTCGAAAATTTTTATCGTATTACTACTATTCAATTGAATATGGAATATGACAGTCAAAATTTGCAGGGAATTATATAAAAATGGATGGAATTATAGGAGGATGATATAACATCAATGCTTTCGACATATTATCCTTTTGTATTTCCATCTGTTTTTGAGAAATTCCTTGCGGATTCTAAGTAAAATCTTCTATATTGAGTTGAGTAGTATGAATACTATCATGATTTTTGAAGTTGTCTTAAATGTTAAATTCTGAAACTTGTACGTGATTTGATAGTATCAATAGTGCTTTTGTTCGTATTACTACTATTGGATTCAATATGAAATAGGTTAGTTAGAATTTGTATGGAATTATATAGAAACGGATGGAATTACAGGAGAATGGTATAACAAAAGCGCCAGCGACACTATCAAAACATACACAAGTTTTAGAATTTGACATTGAAGACAACTTCAAAGATCCTGGTAGTATTCATATTATTCAATTCAATATGAAAGAGGTTACCTAGATTTCGCAGCGAATTTTGTTAGAACAGAAACATATGGAAGGATAGGAAGATGATATGTCGAAAGTCTTGATGTATTTAATTTCGGAAGCAATTTCAATCCATATGGTCGAACCTAAGAATGTAGATCAACTCGAAACAGAGTATTGATTATATAAGCATCTGTTTCACTAATAATTGTGATTAGTATACTACCCCTTAGGAAATAACTAAGAATTAGTGGAAGCCTACTATTCATTAATTTTTTGAGAGATAGATGTGAGAGGCTAATATGTCAGAAAATTAAAGACAATTGTACGAAGTAATTTTAGCTATGAGGAAGACAACGATGCATATAATAATGCTTGAGGAATATTATAAATAATTTTCTTCTCCAACTGTTATGAATTTCCAAATTCACATCTTCTGCTGCAAAACGTAAGTAACACTATATTAGATGTCTTCCGATATGAAGTTTACTCGACCAATTCAAGCTTAAATTTTCATCAACACATGTATACATTTTTGTAATATGTAGACTTATGAAAGAGAAGTATATGATCCTTGCTCATATATACTTACAATGTAGACGTCAGGTAACGGAACATCATGTATCTATGAAGCATCATTCCAGGACTCTTCCTGGAGAACAAAAATGAAAAATTCTATTTACTTTTATTGATGTATGGTCAAGTGTGTTAAAAGACTGAATTGTCTCTTTCAATCATGTCAGACTATTTCCTATATTTGAATTTCAACAAAAGGCAAAATTGACTCTACAATGAAACGTCGCAAATTAATTTGGATTTTTGTTTCTTTGGTATTTGTAAGTGACCATTACTACAATAATCACATTATTGTGGAGAGAACCGATTTTTCGCAACAAAACCTGGACCACTTATAGGCTTAACTTGTTATGTTGAAACATTGTAAACTTATTTTAATTTATTCATGAATTATAACACTTAATTTGAAAACTAAAAATGTTCATACTTTTCAAAGAAATCCAATGTAGCAAAATCTTATTCCGTCAAAATGGTTTGAACCTTGAAAATGTTCCATTGATAAAAAAAACAATGGGCCAATGTAAAAATTTGCAATTGAAAGTAATTCTGAACTCATCATTTATTAACCAAAATATCCAAAAATAAGAATAGAATTACATCCAAAATTCTAAATCACTTGCACAATGAAACAATGTATAGATCAATAAATAACAAAAAGTAAACAAATCAACCATTTAACGATCAAATAATTGGAAACATAAAATTAATGAACATGAGTAAGATAAAGATGAACACACATTTTTCTACAATAGGAAGTTGAAATCTGAGTGCCCACAGAATATATTTATAGAGAGAGAGTATTTAAAGTACAAAAGAGATATGTGTTTGTCTCGCATGAAGATGGGTTTTCTTTTTCCTTTTTTTACTTGGAAAGCTGAATGGCAACAAAAGTGAAATAAGTGGTTGAGTTTGGTGGTTGTTGTATATTTGATTGAATTTACGAGTGGAAGGATTGGTAAGTTGGTATGTTGGGGTTAGTGGGATGGTAGGTGAGGAGTGGGTAGGTGGAAATTGATGGTGTTATTATTATATGATTATTATTGTTTTTATTTTTATTGTGAAGATTATGTAATGTAAAATTTGTTAAATAATGTCTAGTTAGAAAGTAAGTTTGTTTTTAATTCTAAATGGGAAAAAAGATTTGAATGTTCGTAATATTATGTAATTTAAAATATGTTAAATAATGTATACTTAGTAGTAATTATGGAGAGAATATACTTTTTCGTAATTGGAAATGGAGAATAAAAATATGCCTCAAAAACTAATAATTAATGTATCGAAAATAATTTGTATTATTTAAATTAAAATTGGATGTCATTATAATCTTGTTGTGGCGATGATTTTTAAGATTTATATACTATCTGTAAAATAAGTATAAGTTTGAAATTTACATAATGTAATAAATATTTTGTATTTATTTATTTAATTAATATTTTCATTGATTCAATTGCTTGATGGTTGTTGTATATTTGATTGAATTTACGAGTGAAAGTATTGGTAAATTGGTATGTTGGGGTTAATGGGATGGTAGGTGAGAAATGGGTAGGTGGAAATTAATGGTGATATTACTAATGTTATTATATGATTATTATTATTTTTATTCTTATTGTGAAGATTATGTAATGTAAAATTTGTTAAATAATATCTAGTTAAAAAGTAAGTTTGTTTCTAATTTTAAATGGGAAAAAAAGATTTGAATGTTGGGAATATTATGTAATTTAAATATGTTAAATAATGTTTACTTAGTAGTAATTATAGGGAGATTATATATATATATTTTTTGTAATTGGAAATGGAGAATAAAAATATGTTTCAAAAACTAACAATTAATGTATCGAAAATAATTTGTGTTGTTTAAATTAAAATTGGTTGTCATTATAATTTTGTTGTGGCGATGATTTTTAAAATTTATATACTATCTCTAAAATAAGTATAAGTGTCAAATTTACATAATATAATAAATATTTTGTATTTATTTATTTAATTAATTTTTTCATTCATTCAATTGCATTTGACCTTTAAACTTAATTTTTTTTCCAGCGTTGATGTTTAAGCTAGTATTTGAAATGTTGTTATATTTCTTTAAGTGTAAAATGACTATAGTTCGTTAGAGGATAAATAAGTATAATGTATTTTGATTAAATTGTTAGGAAATTATTATACTGGAAATATTATACCGTTAAGTATAGTTTTGAATTTTACATGAGTTTACAAATGTCAACGTTTAAAAGAAAGGGAAAAAAAATTAATGTCACTCTCCGTGCGGGCACAGAGAATTTGTTTTTCCCCGGGCGCATACGAGGAGTTCGTTTCTCCCCAGGTGCATACTGGGAGTTCGTGTTTCCCCGTGCATGTTCCAAAATATTCATGCACTTGAAATATTTTCTTATTTACAAATTGTTTTTTTGGTATCATAAAAGCTAAAGAAACGACATCTAGCACATAAACATTGTGTCAAGCATCTATGTTTTCCATTTGAATGCTGCTTTTGAGAGGTACATACATTCGAAGATATTCACCAAGATGATCATATAGTGTACTCTTATCAATCATTTGATGATGTTAACTCTAGCAGACATAGTAAAACACATTGTGCATCAATAGTTCTAAGCGCAAACACCACAATTTTTGTAAAGTCTAAGTATAGAATTAATGTAATGTAAAATTGTCTAAAAATGGTCAATTTCGCCAAGTTTCTTGGAGGTTTTTCGTCAGTGTCTCAAATCTTCTTTAATTACCTTCGAATAGCTGTAACTTCATTGCACTTAATACTCCATTAATCCCTAAAATATGCATATACTCAAATAGGGAATGGTAAATTGAATTATATACTAATGTGTGCAAAATTTAGTTATTGAAGTAACTGTTATATAATTTTCAAGAGTTAAGTGTCAAATAGTAATGTAGTAACATATTGAGTGAATGATATGCTGAATAGAAATGCATATGCAAAAATGGAATTTGGAAGGTGAATATTTGATAAATAAGTAAGTAGAAAGGGTAATTGGTTTATACATACCTCCATGTTTGGAATTGTAGAAAGTTCTTCAGCTGTACCAGCCATCATAAATTCATTGGAAAGTCTGTTATTGCCCGTATATGATTGTCCAGTAATATCAGAATTAACGAGGATGTAGGAAGTGTTTATTGTAGCAGATGAAATCATTCTATCCGTAGAAACTACTTGTATTGGATAGCCTAGAATGAAGCACTCTATGTATTTGAGCAAAACAACTCCACAGTTTGGCCTACAGAATGAATAGTTTTACTTTCAATGTAATGGGTATGGTAAATACAAAATTATGTGAAGGAGGGAACTGAATATTATAGTGACGAATAAATGCATTACATATTTACCTATTATGTACAGAAGGTTGATATTGTTTGATGTCTATCGTCAGTGGTCTGTATGTAGTTTTCTTTACGTAGCGTCTATAGCAAGCAAATCTTAGGGACGTCAGTATTCCTATTATGAAGTCAATCACTGAGTTTGAATTTGCCCAAATTTGTTCTGGTGTATGAACGTTGTTGCTATAGTCGTATATTTCAACTTTTCCATTTGGGAATGTTCACCAAAATTGATACCACGTGTTGTCTGGGTACGAAAATGGAATTAATAGGTATTTGCATCTTATCCACGAACGACCGACTGTTGGTAAATCACTATTTATGTATTGTTGTAACACGGGTAAATTTCATGCTTCTCTAATAGTATTTGTATCTCGAATTTCTACTTGGAGCATCTTATGATGAGTATACTCCTGTTCGTAGTTGAAGTCTAGGATTACATATTCTTTTGAAGCAGGGGTAGACTTGTCGTTGATGAGACACCGCAACAATATTAATTCCAGATTAATACTCTAATAGAAAAAAGTAGATGTAATTTGAAGATATTATTTATGGAATTAAATGTATTATGAGAAATGAATTTTACTAACCGCGATGGGTTTATTTTGGGTTGTGTCCATGATAGCTTCGAGAAAGTTCCTTTCATGTAGGTTGTGACATCGATTTTTCCACAATGCTCTACATAACATGGATTAATTTAAGTTAAAATGCATAAGATAAAAATGATGCTATAGAAGAGGATAAAATAGAAATAGATTCATTACTGTGGTTCATTTTTTGCTATCCAATCTGTAACTGTTTTGTATCTCTCTATACAATAGTTTTCAAAAGGATAATTTGTTGGTGGTATGGAAGATTGTACCTTTTTTCCTTTGGTTTTCTTTTATGTTGCTTGTGTAGGAACATTGTGAGTTTGTTGAGATGATGATGTATGCTGTACTGCATGGCTCATATGGACATGAGCACCTTCATGAAGAGAATGTACAAGAGCCTCCAGTTTGATTCCCATGTGGATAATTTGTCGAGAAAATTGACATTTTGTTCTTTAATGTAAGCTCGTACTGAACTAAACTTGGTATCCACATGGTTTTGCATAGTAGAATGCATGGCTTGGTATTCTTCTTGTGATCTCTGATGTTGATTAAACAATTATTTCTGTTGTTGAAGAATTGTTTCGTACTAGCGTTCTTTTCTATTTGATTGTTCTACTATGATTGTTTCCAAGTTGTTGTATAAATGAGATACATATGATACAATGGTTGTTATCATGTTGTCATATAAACCAGACACATTTGATATAATTTGCTGTCTGTATGTGCTTAACATTTGCTCCATTTCTTCTCTTGTAATATAGTTGGAGCTAATATGAGTAGAGCTTGAGGTAGCTGGAACAGAATTACGATGAGTAGATGGCATGGTATCAGGTTGATGAATACTGTTCAATTCTCCTGTGACAATCCTATGAAGTATGCTATGTTTGTTGTCTTCTGGCATTAAAAGATTTGTATACCAGATTGTTTGTAATTCTTTGTCTGTAGGTTGTAATATTGTGTTCGCTAGAATTTGTAAGTGTAACAAAATAATTAAATAATACGTTCTGATTTTCTTCAGAAGTAAAAAAATAAATTATATGTACACTGTTACGTTATAAGGAATGTAATGAATACGTGAAATACCTCTTGGGTAGAAAAAAATTGTCTAATTGTATTTTCTGTTAATACTTTATGCGGCCTCCATCTGTACATCCTTAGTGTTCGTATTGTTCTACTTTTAGGCTGTCCAAATTTTCGACCAATATGTGGAAATGCTTCATATATCTAGTACTTACATAAGAGGAAATATATATTAGATATATAAGGTTATAAATAGTGAATAAAATTATATATAGAGTAGCAAAAACAAGAGAATAGAAGAACAATACCTGGAATGCAAGTGGATATTCATGTAATGAATATTTGGATTCGGGTTGTTCATTCTGATGCATTCTCTATACTCTTTCTACACGTGATGCTTGTAATGACCTTAGTAGAACAATATATGTTTGACGACCCCATGGATATGCAAGGAAGGCATCAACGTTTTCAACCATGGATAAAGTTCTTTGTTCAATATATCTTCCTATAGGTTTTAAAATACACTCTACGAACATTACCAAGTCAAGTTTGAATTTATCGTCTTCATTTTCACAAAGGTGAAATACTTCAGATATCATTGTTATTTTGATTATGCTAATACCATTGAAGTATTGATTTTTAAGTCGATTATTAGTAAATTTAAATTCTATAGGTACCTCATGGTAATGTAATCCTGTTATGAGGTAAAGCTCATGCATACTAAAGTGAGCTAGCTGTTCATCCAATTTTACCCAGATTTCATTATTCTTACCACAATCGACAAGGCGCATTATAAACTCATGAACCAGTTTACTACTAAACTGTTGTTCTTCTTCAGATCTATGGAAACACTGCATATAAATGCATGAAAATTACTACCCATCAAATCTGCTTGCTGTTCTGCATTGATGAGCTCTACAAAATTTCTAAGATACTAATGATTAGGATATTGAGTTATGCCAGCAGAATACCATTGGTTTGGAGGAAGTATGTATTCCAAAGATATATGTATAGAAGATAAGGAAATCACTATATAAATATGTTAAATGTATGACTAATAAATTGTACCGAATGATAGAATTCATGCTTGCACTTACTCCATCTACTCTCCTTGAAGCAAATAACAAGAGAGAAAAATAGTAATCACTATTTTTTGTATTACTCATAATACCAGACACTTTACCAAGAAGATGGACTGAGTTTCACAATCACCAATTCTCCATTACAAGGCTACTTAAAACCTAAAATTTAACATTGAAGTTGCTAAAACCGTATTACCAGCAAAAGCTTGATGAAAGGTACTATTGCAAAGACAACATGATTCAAATGGTATAGGATGAATACTAATTTATTGTAGTTTCCTAATACTTGATATTTCACAGATGGACATAAATTTTCAAAATCAATCAATGCATAGATCAATAAATAACACTAAGTAAAGAAATTAACCATTTAACCATCAAATCATTGGAAACATAAAATTAATGAACATGAGTAAGATAAAGATCAACATACCTTTTCTTCAGC